>CM075807.1:25793197-26117515 GCA_037975025.1 Excoecaria agallocha | reverse complement strand
CCTTTCCATGTTAAGTCCAACCTACATTCACAACCCATGCCTCACAAAGATAATCGGGCGCATCTAGGACTCCTAGTCTACGTGACCGGATGATCGATGCCTTGACATGTTTCGAATTAGGAAGGCAACTTTGTGACTTACTATTTTAGGGATTCATTTTATTACGGCTTACATGGCATACGCTTTGTCATCCATACATAGCATGCATATATATATAATTGCATAAAGTAAAGCGTGACAAACATGGGCCCAAAAACCTACAACTAAGATTCTATACTATTACATAAGAATCTTCGAGTTGGGCTTCTCCACTCCGGTGGGCTTCGTCTTGATTTACAAAGTCTTCAAGTATATTCTATTCTAAGAAATAAATGAAACTTTTACAATAAAACATAATGGCTCGCAGGCCATATTTAATTACAAAAACCCAGGGCCCATGAATGCACCATGCATATCCATTCATCACACCAAATTAGCAAATAAATATACATAGCATTCATGGATAAAACAAAGTCCAATTTTAATTAATTTAGCAAGCCCATTAATGGAAATTGTGTACTTGAACCTTTAAGAGAAGACCCCATGACGGGACTGGGCCAAAGCCCAATGGACTAAATCCTTTTATTGAATAAGTTCTCTTAAAAGCCCAAAACACTAACTAGTTAGATTTGTGCTATAAATCAACTCTAGTATAATTTCCAATTTTGCCATTTTTAATTTTATGTCATACAGCCCATAAACATTAAAAATGCATATAATATGTGCTAAAATGAATTAAAAATAAAATCATGAAGAACACATATATAGTACACGGCATTCATGCAAAAACAAACAAACAACAAAAACTAGTTGTTTAATGCTTATGTAATGCCATAAAATGCACAAACATTTAAATCAATTTTATGAGTCATTTAATAATCTAAATAAGTCCATAAACATTGATTTAATATTCTGTACCATTTAGTCTAAATGTGTTTTTACCATTTTAATCAAAACAAAAACAAACAATGGTGATTAAACATGTAACAAACACAAACTAGACATAGTTTTAAGTGATTTTAAAATAATCAATTAAATTGTCATGGACCAGAATTAAAACCAAATTTAAAACATGTCCAGACCTGTTATTTAATCTTTAAAAATCACTTACAAACATCCCAAAAACGTTTTACATTTAATTTTGAAAACTAGTTGTTAAACTAGCAATTTACATGCAACTAGCACCTAGTTCATAATTAACATGTACCATCAGGTATAAATAATTAAATCCGACCATTACCAGTCCTAATAACATCTTAGGACAGTATATTAACATGTCATATTAATTATAATACCTATCTAATCAATTAAAATCGTTTTTACACCAAAACAATGCAAAAAACTCAAAACAGAAAATTTCAGATTTGCATGTTTTCATAATGACGATTTTTAATTAATTTTTTCATGCATCTAAAGCACTAAAATAAGCATGTTTAGGCTCTGATACCACTGATGGAATATGACATGGTATGAATGTGATGATAGCACAGCGAAAAAACAAAATTTTTATCATACTTGCCATATAATTCCATGACAAGAATCGAAACATGCAATTTAGAGTTTTAACTTACAACTTTAGATGCCTTTAAAACTTGATTTTGATGATGACCAGCAACCAAGAAGGATATTTCCACCTTAGATCTTCACCACCAATGCCAAGGAACAGCCTTTACGCCACTCCTCTATTCTCACACACACACTTGCAAAGATGGCTTAAAATCAATAGTGCTAGCTCTATGATTGTGTATTCGGCAATGGGAATGATTTGAAGCCACAGATCTGATCTTGTTCTTCCTTTAGGTTACTGTTTCAGCCCGAGAACACAAGAGAACAAGAAAGATTTCTTTCCCCTTGAGTATTTCGGCCAAGAGAGAAAATTAGCAAACGGCATCCATGTTATTCATTTAATTCATTAATATATATCACTAATTTAGGTCAAGTGTGAGTGCCGTAAATTAAGTGTTAATTTCAGCCTCCATCACTTCCTAATTAAGAGA
The DNA here is from genome assembly GCA_037975025.1 of Excoecaria agallocha. Lineage (NCBI taxonomy): Eukaryota > Viridiplantae > Streptophyta > Magnoliopsida > Malpighiales > Euphorbiaceae > Excoecaria > Excoecaria agallocha. The sequence goes on along the minus strand of CM075807.1, from coordinate 26,115,479 downwards.
TATATCCTAATTTAAATTCCATTAGAATTTAAATTCAAATGGCATTAGTCATTTAATCAAAACAAACTTACTTATTTAAGGTAAAATAAGTTGCCGAATTCAACTAGTATTTTAGTTTGAATTTTGGCTACTTTAATTTCCTCTCAAGTATTATATTTTGATTAAATACAAATTAGGATTTAATACTCAATTAACTTAATTATACATAGATAATTAATCAATTGAAATTAAACCTAGCACATGCCAACAAATTTCTCTCGTGACAACATATTTGCCTAAAACAGCTAGCTGTTTTAGGCAAAAAACTCGTTTCACATATTTGCTGTTTTAGGCAAAATCGTGGCTTAACAGTTTTGCCTAAAACAGCTAGCTGTTTTAGGCAAAATCGTACCTTGACAGTTTTGCCTAAAACAGCTAGCTGTTTTAGGCAAAAAAACTGTTTTTACAGATTTGCCTAAAACAGCTAGCTGTTTTAGGCAAAAATCTGTTTACCCATTTTATGCATTAATTGACTTTAAATAAAAGTCCAAATTAATTCCCAATACACAATTTAAATATTTTAAGCTCAATGCTTTGTGTGCGATCCTATAGGTCCATTTAATGTTGGCAATGAATTAATAAATTAATTCAAAGGCTATATATATTCTCTAGCAAGATATTATAGCATTCCAAATTAAATGAAAATGCATATGGCATTTAGTGACCTAATGCAATTTTGCATAGTTCCTTACCCATAAATATCAGAATTAATATAAGGCATGGAACCAGTCATCCTTATATATATTAATTCCTTTCTTGATATTCCAGTGACACTGAACTCTCAGATAAATAATGATTACTCATTATTTCATCTCGGTATGGCCATACACTTCTCAGTTCACTGATCAAGTGGCCGATGATATTTTCTCTCTTATTGAGAGGGGTAATCCCTTCACTTCTCTCATGCTCTCTAACATGAATTAATGCATACCCAATCATACCCGTACTTGTCACTCTGTTACGAGCACGTTAGGTGTATGTCAAAGTACACAGTAATTCATAAAGAGTTTCATAGAGATTTCAGGTCTAAGAACTCCGATACAAAACTTGCATATGAGAAACACTTATGGCTTGTACCATGTAGTGTTCTCATGAGCGGATCGTATCCAGATACCATGTTCTTTAACATGTATCTATGATCTCTGATTGACACTCTTGTCCTAATGATCCGTAAGACAGAACTCATAATATCAGAGAGAGCATACTAGTCTTAATTCATTGTTATTTCCATAACAATGACTGACTAGGGATATTTAGAATGAAGTCTCATTTGTTTCAAGGTCTTACAACCATGTGCCTCACACATGATAACTTAAACCGAAACGACATTCTTGGATAGTTTTATCAATTGATATGCACAGGAATACAATAGATAAAACAAATGCCTCATTTTATTAATTTCAAGTGTTTCGTCCCAATGCATTGGGGCTAGGGCTTACACTAACAGTAATGTTTATATATATATATGTGTGTTTCTTGTCAAATTGCTGCACCATTTCTTTTTATATTCTAAATTTTTCTTATTTTGATTTTTATACTTATATTTTTATTATTGGTTTAATAACTTTTAATTTGTAATATTCTTTTTAATTGAAAAATTAGCTTTTGATATAAGCGACCATAATTGTAACACCCCAAGAATTTTCGATCACGTGAATAGTACTTTTCGAGGTGAATAGTGCCATCCGAGGCCCACCGGGCCCAAAAATTTTTTTTCTTCACCATTGGAAAGTAATTATTCATAACAAATCTAGTGTTATAATTTGGGCTAAAATTGAGGTCAAAAGGTCTCCAAAAAGGGAAAAATAAAATAATTAACTAGACCGATATAGTTGACTGGGAACTTTGACTGGCTTAAAATATTCCCTGGACTTCATAAAATTATTCTAGTTGCACCAATTAACTAGAAATTATGTATATGAATTTTTGGAATGATAAAATAAATTTTTGAAAACTTTGAAAATTCAGCTTTCGGACTGATTAAAATTTACATTTGGGGCTAATTTGATATCGAAACGACCTCGGATTGACCCAAAATTTTAAGCATGGCCTAATTAACATTTTTAGAAATTTTTGGTATAATTTTTATCAAAAATTGACAACTAAAAGTGTATTGAACAATTAAATGGGGATATGTGGCATTGGATCCACTTAGGACTTTATTGTTTTTGTCCTAAAGTGGGTAGCCAATTAATGTGAAATGAAGAGATCTTTATCTCTTGAGTTGGACGACCAAAACACCATTTCTTTTCCCTTTGTCGTGGCTTCTTCTTCTTCTTCTCCTTCTTCATTTGTTTTATGTTTTCTAAGCCAAATTCACAAATTTCTCAACCCTCATCTAAAATTAAATTGTCTAATCTTGCTTCCCTTCACCTTTGGTTGCTTTGGGTGGTGAAAGAAGGTGAATAAAGTCTAATTCTTCAAGTGATTAAATTGGTGAGTTAGGAAAAATTTAGTTTTATTTGATAATTAGAGTAATTAAGTGTTAATTATAGTATTGTGAGTATTATTTGAGCAAAACTTTGACTTAATCTATGGTGATTTTGGCCATGAAATTGCTGCCAATTGAAGAGCAAGGAGAGGGAAGCAAACCAACCAAAAATAAGGGGAAAGACAAAGTTATTGAGTGAATTTGTAAGTGAATAATTTTAAACCCTTTAATTTTACAATATATATGTTGTATATATAATTAGAAAAAAAATTAAGTTAATTATTAATTATGAATTAATTATGAAATTGGACTTAGAATTGTGCAACTAGAAGATAAATTAGTGAAATTATGGTATTTAATTAAAATTTAGACAAATTAAATTTTAGGAAAAATTTCGGTTACAAAAAAAAATTAGGGACTAAAATGAAATTTTCCGGATTAAATTGAAATAAATGAAAAATAGATGATTTTATGTTTAGTGTAATTAATTTGAGTAGAAAATATAATTTATAAGGAAATTGAAATAAGGTAATGGAATAAGGACCTTAAGAAAATTTGTGAAATTTTGAGATATAAATTGGAATAAATACAAAATAGAATATAATTAATTTATATGACATGTAAGGAGCATGTATTGAAAAAGAAAGTAATAAATAAAATAATGGTAATTGAATTGTATTATTTTAATTGAAAAACTAGTATATTTGAAATACTAAGACTATTTTTAATAATGTAGACTAACAATTATCATGAATCGGTAATGATGCATTATTGTAAATTGTATTAAATTGTAATTGTATTTTGCCCTTAGTATTATGTGTGAAATTAGAAATTAGGATGTACATGGCTAGCCATAGGGACATTTCTGTAACTGCGGTAGCAAGTCATGGCAACTTGTATAGTGGTAACCTTGATATGGTTCCACGTCTGTATTGGAGTGTTTGGAAAAAATAAAAAAGAAAGAAAGGAAAAAAATAATAATATGTGTGTAATTGATACTACCAGAGTACTGGGACCTATAGGGTCCGTAGTTCCGCTCATCCTAATTAGTGATATATTTCCATGCTATACTAGGGGCAAGAGAATTAAAATACTGTATTGACTAAAGCATATAAAGATACTGTATGAGCAAGAGAATTAAAATACTGTATTGACTAAAGCATAAAAAGATACTGTATGAGCAAGAAAATTAAAATACTGTATTGACTAAAGCATAATAAGATACTGTATGAGCAAGAGAATTAAAATACTGTATTGACTAAAGCATAAAAAGATACTGTATGAGCAAGAGAATTAAAATATTGTATTGACTAAAGTATAAAAAGATACTGTATGAGCAATAGTATTAAAATACTGTATTGACTAAAGATATTGTATGGGTAAAAATGTGAAACTTGAAAAGCGAGAATAAACTACTGTTGGGACAAAAGCATACTGAAAAATAAGGGTAAAAGTCTAAAAGAACTGATAAACAAAGAAAGTAGGAGAAAAGTGCATATTGGAAACTTTAGGGACTAAAGTGAAAATTTATCTCTATAGTGAAAAATTCAAGTTAAAGTGATAGAATTTGAGAATAAAACTTGAAAAACTATAATTGAGAATGAATTTCTCAAGCAAGGGTAAAATAGTAATTTTGTCAATAAAAGTGAAATTTAGAAATTAATTGTAAAATGTTTGTATTATAATGAAATACAACTATGAAGAATATGTGAATGAACTGTAGTGAAATTCTGGGGTTTCAAGTTTATGTTCACCACTAAGTACTTTTGTACTTAACGTGTGGTTTTGTACTGCACGTAGAAGATAGAGACTGAGTTCATGCTGGAAGGAAATCAGTGTTAGAAGGATCCAGCATTTTTGGTCGTTTTGTGGAGACTGTACATATAAATGTTGCCTTGTAGGACAACATGGCTAGTTTTTGGACTGTATATAGTTTTGGACTTATACATATTTTATTTACTGTATGTATGTATGGTTATATGTAAAATTATTGGAAATGACTGTTGTTCTGTATTTGGCTGATCTTGTGGAGTATATATTTAGATTGTGGAGGTTGGGTTGGATATTGTGAACCTTTTGGGAGTGTTTTGTGACTATTGCAGGATGGCAGAATTTGGGTTTTAGCCATTATGTTGCCCGAATTTTTATAGATTAATTAATAAGATATTTTAAAATTTGGGACCCACGACTTAATGGTTAAAATATTGAACACTACCGATGGATAATTTAATAATAAGTTATGGACCACCGCAATGTTGAGTGACACCGGTATTCAGACCCATGTCCGGCTATCGGGTGTTACATTTAGTGGTATCAGAGCTGATTTAGGCGGTCCTAAGGTTGAAGAAATGAGGAGTTAAGTTTGATTGAGTGATTGGATTCTTTATGTATACACATGCCATGAACTGAGATGTTTTGATTATAAGGTGATTTTATTGGAGAAATTGATGTTTATCTGTTCCCTGTATCTATTTTATAGTGTAAAGATGGCCTCTGGATCTCAGGCGGGCACTGAGGCTGACGATAGAGAAAGTGAAGCCTCTCTGAATGTGAGTGATGCAGAGTTACAGGATCATGGCCAGCCTGCTCCACCGCCTGCTATACCAGTTCCACCGCCTGCTGTACCTCAGGAATTCATGCAGATGATGGCAGATTTATTATACCAGAGGATGTAGGCTCCTCCTCCACCTCAGCCACAGCAGCAACAGCCACCTCCACCCCCACCTAGAAGGTCTATTCTAGAGCAATTGAAGAAACTGGGGGTAGAGGATTTCTTTGGCAAGGATCAGACTACAGCAGTGAAAGCTGAGGAGTGGTTGGATAGGTTGAAGAGATTATTTCAGATCACTCATAGTCCGCCAGAGGAGATGCTTGAGTGGGCAATTGCATTATTTCAGGGACCGGCTTTCACTTGGTGGGAGACAGTCCAATGATATACCCCCATTAAGCAGGTGACCTGGGATTTCTTTTTACAGCAGTTTGGAAATAAATATGTTGGGAAAGTGCATCAGAGGGCTATGAAGAGTGCTTTTTGGAGACTGAGACAGGGAAACAGATCTGTACAAGAATATGAGTGGAGTTTGAGCGTTTTTTGGCTTATATGACAGATTATAAGTTGACTCAGTGGAAGACATGTCAGTTATTTGAGTAGGGTCTCCATAATAAGATCAGGGAGTCCATTGCAGCTCAAGAGTATGTGGATATGGGATCCTTTGTACTTGCAACTTCTCGAGTTGAGTCCATTTAAACTGATGAGACCAGTAGACAAGCTAGATCTCAGCAGAGAAGGAGACCATCCTAGTCTGGCGGCCCTAGTGGTTTTGGAAAGAAGCCAAAAAATCCTTCTTCATAAATACCAGAAGTATCTCCAATGCCTACTCAGAGTCAGAGATCGACTGCCAGGATAGGTAACCCAGCTCAGTCTGTAGTTAGTCCACCTAGAGTTACTGGTGTTGGTAGAGAAGCAGGGCTACCTATATGTGATTTCTGTGGTAGGAGACACCCAGGAGAGTGTTGGAGGCATACTGGAGCTTGCCTCAGATGTGGATCAAGAGATCCATGTGGTGAGAGATTGTCCGAGAGCTCAAACAGTTATATCAAGACCTCAGGCAGCTGGGTCTGGAGCCACAGCATAGAGAGGTAGAGGCAAAGGGGTAACCTCAGGGTCATTTGCTGGTAGAGGAGCTGGACGGAGCCAGAGTGTAGCAGAGAGTCGACCTGCAACCCTTAATTATGTTGTGAGAGCTAGGGAGGATTAGGATTCACCTAACATCATTGTTGGTAAATTTTCTCTCTTTGGTACTTCTATCTATGCTTTGGTAGACCCTAGGTCGACACATTCTTATATTAGCACCGAGATTGCACAGGGGTTAGTTGTTGCACAGCTTGAGCATGATATTCAAGTTAGTAATCCTTTAGGGTATAGTGTGATAGTTGATATAGTATACAGAGACTGCCCTATCAATATTCGGCAGTGTACCTTTTTTTGCCGATCTGATAGCCCTTCCTTTTCGAGAATTTGATGTTATTCTGGGTATGGATTGGCTTTATGCTCACCGAGCAATAGTAGATTGTCGGTTAAAGCAAATCACCTTGATGACCCGGGATGGAACAAAAATAACTGTAGATGGAGAACGATCAGATTTCTTATCAAATGTTATTTCAGCTACTGTAGCACATCGGTTGATAAGAAAAGGGTGTGCAGCATATTTAGCTTATGTGATTGAAATTGGGAAGGAGGGATTGTGTATTAGTGACATTCCTACAATTTGTGACTTCCCAGATGTTTTTCTAGATGAATTGCCTGGTCTGCCACCAAACAGAGAGGTAGAATTCTCTATTGAGGTGATGCCCGGTACTGCACCTATATCTATAGCTCCATACAGAATGGCACCTACTGAGTTGAAAAAACTCAAAGTTCAGTTGCAAGAGTTATTAGAGAAAGGATTTATTAGGCCTAGTATTTTGCCTTGGGGTGCACCAGTACTCTTTGTAAAGAAGAAGGATGGATCTCTGCGGTTATGCATTGATTATAGGCAGTTGAATAAGGTTACTATCAAGAATAAATATCCACTGCCTCGTATTGATGACTTGTTTGACCAGCTGAAAGGTGCAGGGATGTTCTCTAAGATTGATTTACGATCGGGATACTACCAATTGAGAGTTAGGGAGGTTGATGTGTATAAGATAGCTTTTCGTACCAGATATGGACACTATGAGTTCCTAGTGATGCTGTTTGGATTGACAAATGCACCAGCGGCTTTTATGGATCTCATGAACTGGATTTTTCACCCATACCTGAACCAGTTTGTGGTAGTCTTCATAGATGATATTATGGTGTATTCTAAGACTCTTGAAGAACATGACAGACATCTCAAGATAGTACTTCAGATTCTAAGGGATCGGCAACTGTATACAAAGCTCAGTAAGTGTGAGTATTGGCTTCAAGAAGTTGCATTCTTGGGACATATATTATCTGCACAGGGAATATCAGTGGATCCCAAGAAAGTATAGGCGATATTAGAGTGGAAAACTCCTGAAAATGTGACAGAAGTTAGAAGTTTTCTGGGTTTGGCTGGTTATTATAGAAGGTTTGTAAAGGGGTTTTCTACCATTGTTACTCCTTTGACCCGATTACTTCAGAAGAATGTTAGATTTGTATGGTCAGAGAAGTGTCAAGAGAGTTTTGAACAATTAAAGAAGATGTTGACTGAAACACCTATTTTGACCCAACCAGTGTCAGGAAAGGATTTTGTAATTTACAGCGATGCCTCTAGAAATATATTAGGTTGTGTCTTGATGCAGGAGGGGAAAGTGGTTGCTTATGCTTCCAGGCAGCTGAAGACTCAGAAGAGGAATTATCCCACACATGATTTGGAATTAGCAGCAATTGTATTTGCATTGAAAATTTGGAGGCATTATCTTTTTGGTGAAAAATGTTTTATCTTCACCGACCACAAGAGTTTGAAATACCTGCCGACACAGAAGGAACTTAACTTGAGACAGAGGCTTTGGCTAGAGTTGATTAAAGATTATGACTGTTACATTGACTACCATCTAGGTAAAGCCAATGTGGTAGCTGATGCACTCAGTAGGAAACATATGGCAGGTAATAAGTTAATTAAATATTTTATATATTTACCTTTCATATAGTATAAATGATAACTGAGTGATGTTATGTAATAAATTTAAGAGCCATGAGTGTGAGATTATCCCTGACGGCTGATGGAGCACTTCTAGCTGAATTACAACTTAAGCCAGACTTTTTACAACAAGTAAAAGCCATCCAGCTACATGATAAGAGGTTGGCTAAGGCTATGATGGATATCAGTGAGAGTAGAGATACTGAGTTCACTATAGCTCCAGATGATAGCTTATATTTCAGGGGAAGACTGTGTGTACCTGCTAATGAAGAGTTAAAGAAAAAGATTTTGACTGAGGCACATAGCAGCAGTTATGCAATGCATCCGGGTAGTACTAAAATGTACCAAAATTTGAAGACTTATTACTAGTGGCTTGGGATGAAGAGGGAGATTGCAGAGTTTGTGTCTAAGTGTTTGATTTGTCAACAAGTTAAGACTGAGCATCAGGTTCCCTCTGGATTACTTCAACCTATTTCTGTACCGAAATGAAAATGGGATAGGATTACCATGGATTTTGTATCAGGTTTGCCACTCATCAGACATCAACATGATACTATTTGGGTGATAGTTGATAGACTAACTAAATATGCCCACTTTCTGCCTGTGAGACCAGACTTTTCTCTGGTGAGGTTAGCTGAGATTTACATTAATGAAATTGTTCGACTGCATGGTGTTCCTATCTCCATAATTTCAGATCGAGATCCCCGATTTACTGCTGGATTCTGGGAGAGATTACAAACATCATTGGGCACAAGATTGTATTTTAGTACAGCTTTTCACCCACAGACGGATGGACAGTCTGAAAGAGTTATACAAGTGCTAGAGAATATGTTGAGATATTGTGTTTTAGATTTTGGTGGCAATTGGGAAAAATATCTTCCTTTAGCAGAATTTGCATATAACAATAGTTATCAATCTAGTATCAAAATGGCACCATATGAAGCACTTTATGGGAGGAGATATAGGACTCCATTATGCTAAACCGAGCTTGATGAGAATAAATTAGTCGGACTTGATCTGATTAAAGAAACCAAAGATAAGGTCCAATTGATTAGAGATAATTTGAAGGCAGCAGCTGATAGACAGAAATTCTATGCTGACTTGAAGAGAAAAGATATTGAGTATCAAGTGGATGAGAAAGTATTCTTGAAAGTATCTCCATGGAGGAAGATTGTGAGATTTGGTAGGAAAGGAAAGTTGAGTCCCAGATTTATAGGTCCTTATGAGATTTTAGAAAGAATAGGACTAGTGGCTTATAGATTGAATTTACCAACAAGTTACAAAAGATCCATGATGTGTTCTACGTGTCTATGCTCAGGAGATATCGATCAGACCCATCGCATGTGATCACAACACAGGACATTCAGCTGGAATCAAATTTATCTTATGATGAGGAACCAATGAGAATTCTGGATAGGGAAGTAAAACAGTTGAGAAATAAGAAGATACCGCTGGTTAAAGTACTCTGGACTCGCCATAACGTTGAGGAAGCGACTTGGGAACTAGAGGAGACTATGCGACAGCAGTATCCGCAACTATTTTCACCAGGTAAATTTCGAGGACGAAATTTTTTATTTAGTAGGGGAGAAATGTAACACCCCAAGAATTTCCGATCACGTGAATAGTACTTTCTGAGGTGAATAGTGCCACTTCATAAAAAAATTTTCTTCACCATTGGAAAGTATTATTCATAGCAAATTTGGTGTTATAATTTGGGCTAAAATTGAGGTCAAATAGGTCTCCAAAAAGGGAAAAATAAAATAATTAACTAGACCGATATAGTTGACTGGGAACTTTGACTGGCTTAAAAATATTCCCTAGACTTCATAAAATTATTTTGATTACACCAATTGACTAGAAATTATGTATATGAATTTTTGGAATGATAAAATAAATTTTTTGAAAACTTTGAAAATTTACCTTTCGGAATGATTAAAATTTACATTCGGAGCTAGTTTGATATCGAAACGACCTCGGATTGACCCAAAATTTAAGCATGGCCTAATTAACATTTTTAGAAATTTTTGGTATAATTTTTATCAAAAATTGACAACTAAAAGTGTATTGAACAATTAAATGGTGACATGTGGCATTGGACCCATTTAAGACTTTATTGTTTTTGTCCTAAAGTGGGTAGCCAATTAATGTGAAATGAAGAGATCTTTATCTCTTGAGTTGGACGACCAAAACACTATTTCTTTTCCCTTTGCCGTGGCTTCTTCTTCTTCTTCTCCTTCTTCATTTGTTCTTTGTTGTCTAAGCCAAATTTACAAATTTCTCAACCCTTATCTAAAATTAAATTGTCTAATCTTGCTTTCCTTCACCTTTGGTTGCTTTGTGTGGTAAAAAAAGGTGAATAAAGTCTAATTCTTCAAGTGGTTAAATTGGTGAGTTGGAAAAAATTTAGTTTTATTTGATAATTAGAGTAATTAAGTGTTAATTATAGTATTGTGAGTATTATTTGAGCAAAAATTTGACTTAATCTATGGTGATTTTGGCCATGAAATTGCTGCCAATTGAGAAGCAAGGAGAGGGAAGCAAACCAACCAAAACTAAGGGGAAAGACAAAGTTATTGAGTGATTTTATAAGTGAATAATTTTAAACCTTTTAATTTTACAATATATATGTTGTATATATAATTAAAAAAAAATTTAAGTTAATTATTAATTACGAATTAATTATGAAATTGGACTTAGAATTGTGCAGTTAGAAGATAAATTAGTGAAATTATGGTATTTAATTAAAATTTAGACAAGTTAAATTTTAGGAAAAATTTCGGTTACAAAAAAAAATTAGGGACTAAAATGAAATTTTTCGGATTAAATTGAAATAAATAAAAAATATATGATTTTATGTTTATTGTGATTAATTTGAGTAGAAAATATATTTTATAAGGAAATTGAAATAAGGTAACGGAATAGGGACCTTAAGAAAATTTGTGAAATTTTGAGATATAAATTGGAATAAATACAAAATAGAATATAATTAATTTATATGACATGTAAGGAGCATGTATTGAAAAAGAAAGTAATAAATAAAATAAATAAATATATAAAATAATGGTAATTGAGTTGTATTATTTTAATTGAAAAACTGGTATATTTGAAATACTGATACTGTTTTTAATAATGTAGACTAACTATTATCATCAATCAGTAATGATGCATTATTGTAAATTGTATTAATTTGTAATTGTATTTTGCCCTTAGTATTATGTGTGAAATCATAAATTAGGATGTATATGTCTAGCCATAGGGACATTTCTGTAACCACGGTAGCAAGTCATGGCGACTTACATAGTGGTAACCTTGATATGGTTCCACGTCTGTATTGGAGTGTTTGGAAAAAATGAAAAAGAAAGAAAGGAAAAATAATAATAATAATAATAATAATAATAATAATAATAATAATAATAATAATAATAATAATAATAATAATAATAATATGTGTGTAATTGATACTATCGGAGTACTGGGACCTATAGGGTCCGTAGTTCCGCTCATCCTAATTAGTGATATATTTTCATGCTATACTAGGGGCAAGAGAATTAAAATATTGTATTGACTAAAACATAAAAAGATACTGTATGAGTAAGAGAATTAAAATACTGTATTGACTAAAGTATAAAAAGATACTGTATGAGCGAGAGAATTAAAATACTATATTGACTAAAGAATAAAAAGATATTGTATGAGCAAGAGAATTAAAATACTGTATTGACTAAAGCATAAAAAGATACTATATGAGCAAGAGAATTAAAATATTGTATTGACTAAAGCATAAAAAGATACTGTATGAGCAAGAGAATTAAAATATTGTATTGACTAAAGTATAAAAAGATACTGTATGAGCAATAGTATTAAAATATTGTATTGACTAAAGATACTGTATGGGTAAAAATGTGAAACTTGAAAAGCGAGAATAAACTACTGTTGGGACAAAAGCATACTGAAAAATAAGGGTAAAAGTCTAAAAGAACTGATAAACAAAGAAAGTAGGAGAAAAGTGCATATTTGAAACTTTAGGGACTAAAGTGAAAATTTATCCCTATAGTGAAAAATTCAAGTTAAAGTGATAGAATTTGAGAATAAAACTTGAAAAACTATAATTGAGAATGAATTTCTCAAGCAAGGGTAAAATAGTAATTTTGTCAATAAAAGTAAAATTTAGAAATTAATCGAAAAATATTTGTATTATAATGAAATACAACTATGAAGAATATGTGAATGAACTGTAGTGAAATTCTGAGGTTTCAAGTTTATGTTCACCACTAAGTACTTTTGTACTTAACGTGTGGTTTTGTACTGCACGTAGAAGATAGAGACTGAGTTCGTGCTGGAAGGAAATCAGTGTTAGAAGGATCCAACATTTTTGGTGGTTTTGTAGAGATTGTACATATAGATGTTGCCTTGTAGGACAACATGGCTAGTTTTTGGACTGTATATAGTTTTGGACGTATACATATTTTTTGTATTGTATGTATGTATGGTTATATGTAAAATTATTGGAAATGACTGTTGTTCTGTATTTGGCTGATCTTGTGGAGTATATATTTAGATTGTGGAGGTTGGGTTGGATATTATGAACCTTTTGGGAGTGTTTTGTGACTATTGTAGGAAGGCAGAATTTGGGTTTCAGCCGTTATGCTGCCCGAATTTTTATAGATTAATTAATAAAATATTTTAAAATGTGGGACCCACGACTTAATGGTTAAAATATTGAACGCTACCGATGGATAATTTAATAATAAGTTATGGACCACCGCAATGTAGAGTGACACCGGTATTCAGACCAATGTCCGGCTACCGGGTGTTACAATAATGTGATTCAAGTTGATAATTAGAGAGTTGACTATGCAAAAGTTTATTTGAATTGCATTTTTATTCTACATTTATTTGTTGAATTGATTTGAACATTATGTGTGTAATTTTTAATTTTAATATCATGTATTTTGAACATTTTAAGTTTTATATTTGTAGTTTAAACAATATGTTGAATTAAGTATTGTATTTAATTTTTAATTTTAAGTATTTTGAAAATTTTAATTTTAAAAATTGTATTTTATAATTATAGTGGTTAATAAAAAAATTGGTTAATCAGTCCGAAAAATCGAAATCGATAAACTGGTTAACCGATCGTAACGGACTGGTTAACGGTTAGTATTTTCAAAAAATCGATTTTAATGAACTAATTTTTTTTGGCTCATGGACCGGTTAACCAATCCATACTCAGCCCTACTTATAACGCACATAGAAATTATTATGAACATTTAAAGAAACTTACAAGAAGTCTATCAACCTCAATTGTAACTCAAATCTTCATGCCTTAGCTTTCCTTCTCCCACTTTAATTCCAATTCCAACTTTGTTTTTCCTCTCCTTTACCATTTCAGTTTAGGTTGCTTCCAAAACATTAAACTCCCTCTTGGCTCATCAAGTTCCCATCCCGTTCTCACAAGATAATCCACAACAAACTTATGTTAACAATTTATCAATTTCCATCTAAACAAGTTAAGAATTGAATCAAAATCTAAATGCTTTAACGTACCTCTTTAGCTTGATACTTCTCTACCAAAATGAACCATGTCTTCCAATCACCAGGGAGTCTCCATTCCATCTTCTATATAAGACTTTCATTGCTTAAACCAACATCTTTATTCTTCATCTAGCCTTTATCCTTGGCTTAGGTGGCATAAGCTATTTCATATATGTTTCCTTCATTTTCTCTTCCTTTCCTTTTTCTTAAATGGCCTTGAGAATGACTTTTGTCTCATTCATTTGAATCAATTTTCTACCACCAAATCTGGCTCCCTCTGGAATTTTATTGGAGTTTCTCACCAAAATATCAAATGTAAGGTTATTTACACTTGGCCATCTAGCCACCTTAAGTGGTTTCCCTTTTTAATGCCACTTTAACTTAGTTAAACAATTGATTATTTAAATCAAGCTTTATTAATTCTAATCCTCTATTAACTTTAACCATGTGGTAAATTAGCTTTTGGTTCCTAAATTTTTATTTTTATTCAATTAATAAGTCCTTTCAATATTTTTAATTTCTTTGAATATAGTCTTTTTCCTACATATCAAAACTCCAATCTCCTTACTCAAGACTAATCTTTTAAAGCTCTACTTAATGCCTATGAATTTTTAAATATTACAAGAGTGATAGAAGAAGTTCATTGTGGAACATGTGGCACACATAGTAGCGGCTTAGCCCTAGCCAAAAGAGTTGTGAGGGATGTAATATGAAGATGGGTGAAAGTTTAATTGAACTATGAGAAACTTACCTTTAACCATCTAAAATCAAATAAAAGAAAATGGATTTTATAGGCTCAATTTGGTAAGTTTAAATATTGAATTCTATTGGAGGATTAAATCAACAAAGGGATGATAGCAGGTCGGGTATTTTTGGGTACTTGATTTGATTCAACCCTAATAAGATGAATTTGCATGGTATTTGAACGGGTTTGGAATTGGTTCGAGTATTGATTTTACTATCATTGTCGAATTCGGGTTTATATCTCTGCGTACCTACTGCCTAAATCCATTTATTAAATTAAGTATTATTTAATTAAAAATAATATTTTTACTTCTATATTATATATAAAATTTAATTTTTATTTTATTTTATTATATTCTAATTTTTTAATTTATATTTATAAACTATTAGAATTTTTTATTTTTAAAATATGTAATACACTTTATTAATTAAAATCTACCACTAATATTGAATATATTCAATTAAATATATCAATAATTTAATAAAATTTTATATATTGATCGGGTTTTTAATCTAGTTTGGATATTATTGAATAATAATAAATGAATCTAAAATAAATATAGATTGTGTAAAAATCAAGTTCGAATCGAACTTAGAAACTTATATATTTATTCGAATTCAAATTCAAATAATGTGTGTTTTTCGTAATTACCCAAGTCAACATACAACTCGGTGGCCCTTGAAGTGCGAAAGAGAGTTGTGTTGACGCAGCTATATTATATATGCCAATTAATTTCGGGCTTATAATAAATATCTGTCAGGCATATGGTAAGGTGACGAAATGTGGCACATGATCCGTAGGGAGCAGATAATAGCAATAATAATAGTAAAGTAAGAAGGAAATTAGGAATAAAAGCTTGGGAATGATAAAAAGCTTCCTAATGGTAAGCAAAAACAAAAGGACATGGAACACTAAACACGTTTTTTTGGTCACCCTTCTTCCAAGCAGCTCCTTTGTTTCCTCTCACATGAATCATTTTTCATGTATGGATTTATTGATGAGAGAAGTGGGCGATGATTGGGGAAAAGAAAGTTTGCATGATTCCCTTTTCCCCCCCTTAATTTATTTCATTTATTGTTTATATTTCTTTTCTACTTCACGGATAACTTCAGCCATTTCAAAGGCAAGAATATAAAGCCAATTACTATTCAACAATGAACCGGCAGGCCAGCCGGTTGGTTTGACTACTGAAAACCGGATTAGTAAAAAACCGGATTGAACCGGAAAAAATCGGATAGAACCGGAAAATCGGCGAACCGGACAAAATTGGGTTTTTTGCTAAAAATATAAAAAATCATTTTTTTTAATTTTTTCACCCACCCACACACACATATATATATATATATATATATATATATATATATATATATATATATATATATATATATATATATATATATATATATATATATATATATATATTTATTTATTTATTTATTTATTTATTTATTTGAAAAACTTAGTATTTTAAATTTTAAGTATATCACTTAATAATTTAATATATTTATTATATTTTTGATTCATTATAATCAAATATATATATATATATATATATATATAGTATATCACTTAATAATTTAATATATTTATTATATTTTTGATTCATTGTAATCAAATATATATATATATATATATATATATATATATATATATATATATATATATATATATATATATATATATATATATATATATATATATATATATATATATTAAATTTTTATTATTTATTTATTTGAAAAAATTAATATTTTAAATTCTAAATATGTTACTTAATAATTTAATCTACTTATTATCTATTTGGATTATTGTAATAGTATATTAAATTATTAAATAATATCTTTAGAATTTAAAATACTAATTTTTTTCAAATAAATAAATAATGGAAATTTAAAATATACATACATACATACATACATACATACATACATACATACATACATACATACATACATATATATATATATATATATATATATATATATATATATATATATTAAAATTTTATTATTTATTTATTGAAAAATTAGTATTTTAAATTCTAAAAATGTCACTTAATAATTTAATATACTTATTATCTATTTGAATTTATTGTAATTAAATATAATTATACTCATATATGCAAGGTTAATATTTTTTGTGTTCACTTTATTAGTACTCCATCTAAATATGAAATTATTTTCATGATATGATTGTATTTTTATGTTTCTAGCATATGATATTCAATAATCCATAATTAATCACTTGTAATAATAAAATTAAAATTATTTTCGTAACTTATTATTAAAATATTTGTGATATATATTTAAAATTTGATGAATATTTTTTTAATTTTTATACAATAGTATTCAAAAAATTATAATAATTATAATATTTTAAAAATAGAAAAAAACCCGGTTGAATCCGGTTGAACCGGTCGAACCACGAACCCCAATCTTGCCGGTTCTCTATTCGGTCCGATTTTAATAACATTGGTAAATTCAAATTTATAACCTTTTTTTTTTTTCAAACTAAAGTTAAAACTAATTACTACGAATGGTTGTTTTCGGGGGAGGAAAAGAAGAAAAAGACAGACTATCTGTGAATTACATTATTAATTTAGCCACACAAAATTATAAATATATATATATATATATATATATATATATATATATATATATATATATATATATATATATATATATATATATATATATATATATATATATATATATATATATAACATTTGCTGTTTTAAAAAAAAAAATCAGCCGAACAACATCTGTCTTTATTTAACTTATGAGATAAAGTGCTCTTTTAAAAAAAAAAATATCAGCCAAACAACATCTGTCTTTATTTAACTTATGAGATAATGCCAACTCAAAATCAAATTGACATACGTATTTTCTTTTATTTATTTTTTATAGTGGCCACAAATTAACAATTGAGTTAGCGAAACTCCATTTTTAGTAAGTTTACATTTTGCGAGGTTTCAGAGCAAAAAGCGGCAAGGTGTTTCTCATGCTTTTTCCTAAATTAGTGTATGAGGCAAACCCTTGTATATTAAACCATTACTTCTATGGGTTTACAACTTCATATACACGATATATATACAATTATATATATATTGATTTTTTTTACAAGCAATTTAACTAAGAAATCTTTTAATTCTAAGGTATAAAATCAATATCCCTAAAAAAATTAATTATGATGCTCTACTTATTTATGCTTCACTTTATAGATATTCTTTTTTTAATAAGCCTTAAGTGAGCTAGTATTGATACAATTGAATTTTTGCATCCATTATTATTTTATCAATTAATTAAAAAAAGAAAATATAAAAACATTAAAAAAGTCATGAAAAGAGAAATGTAATTTGTATAACAAATTAAAATCTAAAGGAAAAAGGTACAAAAATGGTCTTCACATTCATTTTTTTCTAAAATACTAAAATGCTCCTATCATTTATTTTGGATAAAAAATACTCCTTACGTAAAGAAATTTGGTACAAAAATCCCATGTAAATAACATTTTTCAACTCTAAATTAACGGTGTTAAGATGGGGCTGACATAAAATTGAAGTAACACTGACACATAATAAAATTTGCCACTTTTAAAATATTTTTTCAGTTTTTTATCTAGTAGATATTTATTTACTAACTTGACAAAATATGCCACTAGTGTTGCAAGTTTTACCATTTGCCAATAAAATTTTAGTGTGATATCAGTACTATTTCAATACCATAAATTTAAAGTTGACCAAAGTTATTTTTTGACATTTATTTCAAAATAAACTATAAAAGTATTTTAGTATTATTAAAAAAATGAAAGAGGCATTTTTTTCAGGGGTAGAAAGCAAAATTTCATGAGATCAACTATTTAGTAGATAGCAATTGGTACAGACGAGCCTTACCAAATCTACATCTACTAATAATTTGGTCAAATAACATGCATGTCTAAATTGACCAATTTTGACGCAAAATGTAAGAAAAAAAAAAAGAAAACTAAGTAGGAGAATATTAAAAATTAGTGGTTAAATAAATAGTAGCTGTTGCTACATATAAAACTATGTGTGTGTGTCTATATATATATATATATATATATATATATATATATATATAGAGAGAGAGAGAGAGAGAGAGAGAGAGAGAGATTTTACAGCCATGATGCATACAAAGTACCTTAACTAAGGCCAAATCTTTTAACCATAGAAAGGCACATTGAAATAAGTTGTTTGTAATTATCCTACAGATCTAAATAAGGTGCAAGCATAACCAAATCCACACTAGTAATTACCGCATTGACACTAACTATGAACATGAAACCCTAAGACAACCTAAGTCTCTAGCTAAACCATAGAACCACATTTCAGGTAACAACACAAATTCTCCGGCAATTAGGTACCACGCAATTAGTCAGCAAATCCTGGGCATGTTATTCCAATATGAAGATCCTAAGCACCATTCATTGTTTGGAGTATCATCACGATCTGGAGATGAAGAATCATGTCGGTGAGATTCGACTTCTTTACCATCAGATTCATTTCTTTTTCGGTACCATTCGGGAAGAGGAGTCGACGAAGGGAAGTTGTCAAGCAAGATTAACAAGTCATCATCCATGGAATTCATTTCCTCAATTGGTTCCTCACTTGGTTTCATCCCTTAAATACAAAAAGAAATATGTTAAAAGCTTAATTCATTGGCATGTAAAATTTGTGTAGGTTAAAGAGATAGGCTTGATAATTGTGGACTTCCATTGCTTCAACATCATTTAAACATTTAAACCAAATTAGTTGCACCACAATTGTAAGACCTACTTATTTTCTTTCATTATCTAATGTGAGATCATCTCCAGCCGTGACCTGCAGCGCTATAAAGCATAGACTTACCGATGGATGATTGAGAAGAGCTCATATCATCAGAAGAGACATCATCCCCGTTTGTTGATAACAATTTAACACGCTTAGCGACTTCTTCCTTTTCCTCCTCCGTTTGGTTATCCAGCACTCGTTTCCCTTTATTGTTGTCACTGTTCGATTTTTCTTTGCGCAATAGATTGTGAGATTCCAGTAACAAAGCATCCAATAGACCACTGTTCTTGTTCTCTTCAGTCTCAGATGGGGTGGATTCATCATTCTCGGTAGTCTTGCTTGATGTCTCGCCTAGACAAACACCACCGCTCGCGTTGGACGGTGTTTGGACTGAAGGGGGCTCGGACTTGGGACTGGGAATAAGGTCAATTGGGTCAACTTGAGCTTCCATTATCAATGAAGTAAAACTCATGTTATTTTCAAAATCAACACTATCATAGTGAAGCAACGGTGGCGTTCTTGGGATGTTTTGATTAAATGGAGATAAGGAAGAAGGCGGTCTTGCGTATTGGGAAACCGGAGAGAGGGGCAAAGCTAAATTACTATTTTTGCCATTGCTACCACCAAATGACTTGAATTGGAGAGTGGGATTGGCATAAAAGGGATTGTGAAAATGATTTTGCAATGGATTTAATGTAGGGGAGAAATTGATGGGATCAAGAAGTGGAAGAGAAGAATTATACTGAGCTTTCCGAGAAGAAAGTAGGGAGGCGAATGCAGAAGAAGAAGAAGAATTATGGAGTTTTCGTTGATCATCTTGTTGTTTTGCTATGGCTTCTTCATGGAATTCTTGTGGATATATAGGCAAACCAGCTCTTTGTCTTCTCTTCATTCTTGTGTTCCAGAAATTCTTGATTTCATTATCTGTTCTTCCCGGTAACTGCAACAATAAATTGTTTATGAATGCATTAGCTATCGAGCCAGAAAAAATAAATAAATAAATTCGTGCACAAAAGGACACAAGAAACAGGAGGACAATTGTACAAAATGGTCAATATCAAGATTTAAAATTAAATAGAGAAGGCAAAGGTCAAAAGGAAAAAGAAATAACAATGCATAAATATAAAGAAATACGCCTGAGATCAAATATCACAATCAAAAATGGAAAAAGTATAAATATGCATATAATTTATATGGTAAGCACCAAAACAATTATATAAATTACCTGAGAAGCCATGCGAGCCCATTTGTTACCAAGCTTGGCGTGAAGTTCGATGATGATCCTCTCTTCTTCAGGGCTAAAAGAGCCTTTTTTGAGATTAGGTCTCAAATGATTTGCCCATCGAAGCCTACAGCTTTTACCACACCTTAATAACCCTGAGTTCTCCTGCACAGAATTCCAATTCCCTTCACCATGTTTCTTCACGTACTCTATCAAGATTGCATCTTCTGCAGCCGTCCAAGGACCCTTTTTCAGCCCTTGAATGTTCGGAGATTTCGGACACACCACCACGCCTGCTCTCTCCATTGTGGCTGCTCCGCTGCTATTGGTAGTGCTGTTGCTTATCATTCTCCTTCACTACCTATCTAGCGAGGTAGCCTAAGATTTTGTATGTGTTGTTTTGGTGTAAGGGAGAGTGTTTAAATAGAGCCAAAGAAAATTAGAGCAAGTGTATTATGATTACGTATTTTATGTTGTCTGTAACAAAATCTTTAATTGCTTTTTGTCTACTTATGTGATAATGGTGGTTGGGTAATTTAGACAAATTTATTAAAATTTTTTTAATAAACTTCTCTCCTCTCCATAGGTGAGAGAAATGAAGAAGAAAAAGAGAGGAAAAAAGCAAGAAAATTCAGAATTTAAAAAAATAATAAAAAAAACCCTGCCTTTGTTGTCCTTCTCTCTAGGTTTGATGCTTAATAGAAGTAAAGATTTAAAGTGAGAAAGAGATGTTGAGAGAAATGTAAGAAAACGAAATTTGAAAAGAGAGGATTACAAGTGAAAAAAAATGAGAGGAATAAAGAAAGAAAGAAAGAGAAGATGGTGGGGCTCAAGCTTGGAGAGTGGTGTGAGATAACAAGTAGAGGTGTAAGCTTCGATTTCGCTCCGGTTTGCATGCTCAGTGATACGTCCTTTGTTTTCCTGACGCGTTATTTATTTATTTGTTATTATTATTATTTTTTTTAACGCCAATCTTTTTAAGACAAAGAAAATACATATAAACACATAAACTTCTATATTGTCCTTAGCCCTTTATTATTTTTCGGAAAATAAGGATTACTCACCAACTTTTTCAACACCAAAAATATCCAAGTCGTCTCCGTTTAGAAAAATATATTATGCTTTTATTTATCACTTGCTCAAGAGTAGTTTTGAGTGGATAATTTTGAGAAAAAGAAAATTCATGATTATTTAAATCTATATATAGAATATAAGAAATAAAAAGTAGGGTGAGCATGGATCCGTTAACCCATCCATAAAAAAAAATTAATTAATCTATTAATATTGATTTTTTAAAATCAGTAATTATTAATTAGTCTGTTACATTCGGTTAACCAGTTTATTAATTTTAATTTTTCGGTCTGGTTAATCAATATTTTTCGATTAATCATTAAAATTTATAATATAAAATTATATAAAAAAGATAAAATTCAATTTAATTTCAAATATGCAAAATAATTTAATATAAAAATTACGAAACAAACATAATTTATTAGTCAAAAATTGTATGCTATAAATTAATAGCTAATATTATAAAATAAATTTGATATTTGTTGAAAATTAATATGTTTGATTCTAAGTCAAATAAAATTTTGAATAATATTAAATGTTATGACAAAAACTCTAAAATATAAGAAATTATAATTAAATGTTATTAAGTAAAATATGAATACTAATATATATGATAAAAAATAACATATATAAAAATTAATCGGATACTATACATAAATATTACTATATAATTATAGAAAATGACATAATATAAATTTAGTTTAAAGTATTATATAAATTTAATAGAAAAATATAAAAAATTAAGGTATAAAAATAAAAATAAAAATATAATTTAAGTATATTTTATGTAAACTTTAGAGACATAGAAAAGAAAAAAAATATATATATATATAACTTGGTTAACCGTAGACTAACAATTGATCGATTCTTAAAAATATAAACTGTAACCATTAATTAAAAATTAAAAATAGTAACCGAATCTATCGAATTGCTTAACCATAAAAATCAGTTCGATTTCAGATTAATTTTACGATTAACTATATTTTCGATTTTTTCTCACCCCTAATAAAAAGACATTATCAAAGAATATATTAGATATGAACATGAATTATTAATCAGTCCATGATCAAATAATTAAGTTTATATAAATACGATATATACATGTATAAAAATACAAATATATATAACCACAAAATTAATAATTTTTAAAATCGATTTATATCGGCCAATTGGACTTGAAATACCATAAAATGTTTATTATTTCAATATGATAAATGGTGGAAAAAAAATCTTTATTCCTTAATACCTTAAAATCTAATTTATACTGCAGGTAAAACTGTAAATCGAAATTGATCCTTGATCTAAAAGCATGATATGATTTTAAACTTTTATTTTATTTTTATTGCTTCCAAATTTAAAAAAATGATAACATTTTTCTTTTTCTCTTAAATTCAATTTAATATCTCTTAAGTTTTATTCTATCTCATATTCTTCATTTTTATTAGTATTGCTAGTATAAGTTGTTTTTCTATATTAAATGTGAACTCATGAATTTTTTTCTATATTATGATATGATATTATAATTATTGATAATGTTTATGGTAAAATAGCATAATACGGTATGATTTAATAATTTTTTGATATAAGAAAAAAATAAACAAAATAAAAATAATTTTAATAAAAGAGATATAAAATTAAAGTTATATTAGAATATATATATAAGGGCAATAAAAAAAAAGATAGTAAGAAAAAATATAAAAAATTATGTAAAAATTTCAATTTGGTGATTTAAAAATTTAGACAAAAATAAATCGCAGAATACCATACTATACCTTTGAGTTCATAATTTTCTCAAACAATTATTTGACCAATACCATATCATAGCATATTATAATTAACCAAGATTCAAATAAGAGGTGAGAGGTAATCATTTACTTTTATCAGTTTTCTATTCAGTGCGGTTGTACAACTTAAATTGAAAATTAATTTAAAAATAAGAAATAAAATATAGAAAGTGCATAATTTAAACCTAAACTATAACAGTTAATTTAGTAAAACCATTTTTTGGATGTAGTTTTTTAATTGGCCTTCCAAATTCCCGTCTTGTTTGGGGTATTTTTGGGTACTCCTATGCAGCATTATGTGATATATGGTTGAAAAACTGCTGACTTTTATTTTTCAACATTCTTGTACGGCTTTATGTTTCTGGAGTTTGAAGGATTGTATGTAACCTTGGAAAAAAAAAAGGGATTGTAACATACAATTTGTATGTAACCATGTATGGAAAGACAGGTCAGTGCATGCATATGCATCATTGGCATTGTATTCATAAAGTTATTCTGACACACATCCTGCCTCCGCAGGTTTTGTTCCGCCAATTGTAATGATCTTACAAAGGAATTTCTCAATGTATATTGTATTTTATTTGCCTTTGCATACAATACTAAATTACTAATTTTGTCAGTCATATCTTCTTCATTAAATTATTGGGATTTCTTTTTTCTTTTTTATTTTTTCATCAATAAGCGCAAAATTATTTTCCACGTGATCCAACCATGGAACTTATTGTTATTTTGACCGTATGAATTATTACTAAAATTTGACGTTTTAATTATGTTTTTAAAATGAAAATTTATCTTAGTAAATTGTTTCACTTATCCAGTAACTAATATTTTAAAAATTTATCATTGCCGATTCGTTAGCAGCATGTCGTTTTAAATTAAGATGTGTTATCTGCATATTTATATTTTGAGAAAAATTCTTAATTACATAAATTCGAATTGTCATATACATTTCATGTATGGATCTAATCAATATTAATATATTTCAAAGCTCATAAGAAGAGTTCACAAGGAAATAACCCGGTCAAATTAGGTTGTAAGTTCCTATCAGCTGAGAACCTGCAAAGGCGATCAAAGATGCTTAATCCTAATTTGTAGGGGACATGTACTCAAAAATTTAAATAAATTTTAAAAAAATAAATTGTATAGAGAAATTCTCAAATTTGTAAGTGATTTACCATTTAAAATGACAGGACTGTCTATTGTGTCCCATATGGTGCATGTTAAGGTGGTGGTAACCAAGTCCTAATCTAGGAGGCTATATTGGCAGCTGCAGAGTTAGCTCTCTTAGAGTGTGTCAGGCTAAGGTTGAGACTAGGGGCAAATAAAGTAGTATCCTAATTAACTAAGTGCAATTGGGTTTCAAGTTTTGGGCTAGGCCTCATTAGGCCTTAGGGTTTTAGATTTGATTCTTTTGGCATACGATATATGATGTATTATCATTTATCCTCAAGTTTTCAATTGAATATTCTTGATCGAGAACATAAGATTTTGATTTTATATTTTGAAATTTCTCAAGTCTTTTCTCCTTCCAAGCTGGCTAGCAACACACACACACACACACATCCTCCCTTCACCCTCTTCTCATTTTTTCTTTTACATTTTGAACAATCAATCTTCTCGCATTTTATTTCTCTGCATTCTCTTTGCCATTCTCGTTGGATGGAATTCTCTTCTTAAGCATTTATAGAATCCGTGCTCTTCCTTCACTCATCTATTTTACTAGGATTCTTTTGGGATTCAAGAATTTCAAATAAGTTTGGTTTATGGTTTTAGAATCTTCTTCATCATTTTCTTCTCTAAGAGATCCCTTTTATTTCAATAATCTTATAGTCGACCTTTCTCTTAGAATGGCAGTTTCGTGTTGTATTATAGAACTGTGGAATTTCTTGACATAGATGTCGATTTTTTAGATGAATATAGTAGGAGAATAATAGTTCCAAAAACATTCAAAATTTAGGCAGGAAGAATTTGTGTCTTTTCTAATAAAATTCAATTTCTCAGTCGGCTATTATACCCTTCCCTGCCCTCTATCTATGTTCATGAAAGATGGTCTTTTGCTAATGGAAAATTTTCATTTGCCACAGTATGAGTCTAGAATTCAATATGAGGTTCCTTTTTAATGGGTTTAATCGAACAATATTAGAGGTTTATGATACGTCTCCGAATCAATTGAATCTGAATGGATGCAGAGCTATAACTTGCTCTAAAGTTTTGTCAGTAATATGATATTGTCCTTTCTTTAGAACTATTTTAGCAAATTCTTCTTCATTTTCATTAAGGATGACTCAAAATTCCAAATATGATATTGCTATTATTTTCTATTAATTCCAAATGCATTCTTAAATATATGAAACATAACTATATATACAATATCATAAATTAATTACATTGAATTATATTTCCTACTCAATTATACATATTACATGTCTTTTACTTTATACACTACAAAAACATAACTATACCAAAAATAAAGATTTCAAGCTTCCCTCTTTGTGTCTTGCAAATGTTGAGTTCGAAACATGACCTCTGTATACCCGTGGACCTATACAAAAAACACCTGTACTAAGCAATATCTCAGTGGGGAGGTAAACATTGTAAGTAACTTTTTTACGAAGTCACAAATATACATATAACACAACTTGCCAATGCACATCATATAATAACATTCAATAACTTGATATACCTTAATGATCACTTTACTATACACATGCATTCATGATAATAGTTCAATAAATTAGCTAATCCATCAATGCTATTATCAAATACTATAGCATTATCAATAAGAAACACTAACATTACAATATGTCACTAAATCGTCTACACTATTAACAATAAGACACTTATCTTTATTATACAATTTCTACACTTTATTTGCTTGAATTCCCATTAATTGTTGATAACAGAAAAATCACTAGATACAGGCAAGCAATATCAAATACTTAAGACATAAGTCTTGAATCACTAGCACTACAAAAAAATTGCAAATTATTTTCCATTGCTAATTACCTATTTTTCATCGCTAATTTAAATTAGCGACGCCACGATGAACATTCGATAAAAGGCCAATCGCAAATATATTAGCGATCGATTCAAAATTAGTCGCTATTTTTCGTCGCTAAGTTTTTTCCGTCGCTAATTTATATTCATAATTAGTCGCTAAAATATAATAATAATATTTAGCGATTACATTTTTCGTCGCTAATTATTATTGTATCAATAACGATAGGTTGCCACTAATAACTCCCATCACTAAATTTATCGCTAATTATTTGTGAAATTCTTATTTTTACATATTAGCAACAGATTGTTGTTGCGAATCCGTCGCTAAATTATAGCAAAATTTAATTTTTTAAGTATTTATTAATTTTCATCCTATACACAATAATAATAATCACACATATACATACAAATATATATTTATTCCAAAACATAATATATTCCAAAACACATATATAAAAGTAATTGAAATCGTACATAATGTCATCAAACAATCTCTTAAAACAATACAACAAAATACTAATAATATCCTCCTAAATAATATCAACAATTGTTCCTTTTCCTGCTTCTCATCTTCAGTTTCAATCAATTTTCAGACTTTCCTTTGTTTCATAAATGAGCTTGTTTTCCCTCAAATTCACAATCCACAGGAGAATCTACAATAGCAATTGGAAAAACAACTAAATCTATAAAAAAATCATGAATAATATTTTAGTAGATATAATAGAACTCTTCAACATTTGGAATATTCACCATAAATTTGTTTTACACTAGAGTTTGTCAAGCCTATTGACAAACAACATGGTGGTAATAAGGAGACGAATTCAATAATATATTTGTCTCATGTCATGATGATGATACACACAAATATCAATGCACCATTTATATTTTGATTAAAGTTTTTTTTAAGGATGCAAAATATAATTGATGATTAGTAATATATATATATAGATCAATGTGAGAAGCTTTACTATCCACAATATAAATCAATATAGATTTAAAATTGAAAATATTTATTAGCATATTAACATCAGACACATGAACAATTACTATAGGTTTTGTCCATTGTAGTATAAGCAATGTGACTTAAACCTTTATGAACATCAGACACATGAACAATTACTATAGGTTTTGTTCTTAAAAATTGTATATACAACAATGAAACCCACAATCATAAACATCACTAATTAACTCAATTCAGGACATGAATGAAAACACATATTTGCATTTAAAATTCAATAAAAGCCAAGAAAGATGAAAAATAAAGAATCCATTAAATGCTCAAGAACCTAACAATCAAAGACCATATAGCTTGTAGAATTCCATAGATCCTCTACCCTTTATTTATGCAGTCATACCTATGTTACTGGGAATAAGAGTTTTGAAAGAAAACCTTATGCTCACACATCATCTTAACCTATAAACAACAATAAAAAAAATTATCCTTGCAAATTTTTTCACAACATTGAACATAAAAAAAGGACAAAAAAGAGGCCCCTCATATAGAGAAATATCTTTCAGAGAATAAGTGTCATGTTAGACAGTTAGGCCTAAAACAAGATGATCATGCAAGTGACTGGGTGTGAGGGGATCAGATAAAATAGAAGACGTAATTAACAAGATCATTTCCAGGCCACATCATCAGCAACAGAATTGACATGGTTGCATCAATGAATTAGACATCTTATTTCATTCCAGATATAAAACAAATCCTAAAATACAACGTGTTCAGTACTTCATTTTATGTTGTAAAAGGCTTTCATATAAAATAAATTGAATAATAGCCAAAAGGCAGTTCTAAGCTGAAGACATCAAGCAAGAACTGGTTAAGCAATGCAAGCAATTGACAAATAAACAATTAAAGACAAACAAACTTTAAATGATCACCCAGGTATATCTATGTTAAATTTAAGAAAATATGTTTGCTCATAACACTTAATAATGATACATGATGCTAAACGTTTTGGCTAGATTCTACAACAAAAATGCACCATCTAAATACACACAATATTTTAACTTTATGTTGCAGCAATAACATATATTTATATCAGAAAGTGATTACAGGAACGAGTAAATACATCACAGGCAAAGGAAGCTCTGCCTTGACTCTAGGTGCTATCAATGCAGCGTTTGTCTCAGGGCGCGCCACTTTTGCTATTGTGCTAGCATCTTTATCTTTTTTCATCTTTTTAACATGAGTTTCTGGCTGGGAATATAAAACCAGATAGAATAAAATAAACATGTCAGAATTGTTGAACTATTGAGCCACTTTAGAATGAAAGACTACAAGTTCAACATCTTACCCTCTTGGATGTGCCCTTTTGCTACTACACCATTTGACATTCCTTGCGAAAAGAAATCTCCTGACTCAACATTTCAAATTGGTAGGCAAACAACCATGCCTATCATCCAACTGACTCCACTTTACTCTTTAAAAATGTCCAAAAAAACTAAAATGGTTCGGTCCTATTCAAGACAGTTGGAATAAACACATAATCGTTGCCATACAGCTTGAAAGTAATATTTCCAATTGAATGTTTAGTTTTTTGAACTTCAATTAAAAGCAGCATCTCACTTGAAACTAAAGTCATTAATTAGAATGCAATTATTAAACTAGGTAATGAACAAACACAAAGCTATGCGGACATGAGAAATAGTGAAAAGAAAAGAAGTACTGGGAGATGGTAAGGAGAAGAGTGGAGAGATCGGGATCAGAGTGAACATTGACGAAGTTAGCATCAGAGTTGCGTTGAACTATGCCTGAAAACTCTGTGTCCATCGTTATATAAGGATAATCATCAACAATCTCATGGACAAGTGCAAATTCTTCTTCCATATTGTCATTCCACACCTCACGAATCTGGATAGAATCCCCTTTTAGAAGCAGAGACATTCCTTGTACAGAAAATCTGGATCTAAACCACAATAAAATTGCTCAATCCCAGGACTCTAATCAAATAAAAGCCTTCAACTTTCTCAAAAATCCACTAAAATCTATATACCCTATTGACATCACCCAAAATCTACAACCGAAATTTTAAAAATTTCAGCTTTGAACCCTAAGAACTTTTAATCAACCGAAAAGAAAATATACAACAACATTTATCCCAGACAAATAAGAGATCTAAAGACTAATGAATAAAATGAAATAGATCTACAAAAAGCATTGATTAACAAGGAAAAAATGGAGATTGAACCCAGAAAAGAAAATCAAACTTGGAATCAAAGAGATATGAAGCATCTGATTGCAGATCTTAACCTGCAGATTCTAGAGAGAGGGGGAGGGATAGTGAAAGAGATATTTTCAATTTTTTTTATAAGGTCAAAATTGAAATGGGCTTTTAATTGTATTTTATTTTCTATTATTATTTTTTATTCTTACTACTTTTTGTTTTTTTTTTGTTTGTTTGCAGAGAAAAAATAGAACTTTTCCTAGGAAAACCTCTATTTTTTTTTGTTAACTATAAAGTGTTAAAGAAAACACACAATTGAGGGGAAAATGCGGGATTGAAGGCATTTTCCCCTTTACTCACCATAAAAATATAATTATAGTATAAAATGATTGCAAGCGAAAAAATAAAATTAAAATTTTTTTTAATCAATGAAAATATTAAAAAATAATTATTAAATTTTGGTTCAAATTTTTTAATTATATAATTTTGAAATTGAATGTGAATTTTATTGAAATTAGAAAAATTATTAAATTTCCAAATATTTTCATTGTATAGCAAAATTATGATCGACACCGAGGACAATGGTGGCAGAACGGCGGCGAGAGCGACACCCCCTTCTTTTTCTCATGTTCTTGCTCCACTCTCTCTATTTAGGTCCCTTTTCGGTTCTTTTTTTTAAAGGTTACTTTTTTTATATAATTTTGTGACCACCTAAATTCTCTTGGTCCCGAAATTTTCATCACTTTTCATCTTCTTTTTATTATATATATCCAATAAATATCTCACTCCAAGCTTCTAGAATCTAAAGGTCTTCTTAAATTATTATTATTATCCAATAATAAACTTAAATCTTATTATTATTATTTTAATAATTATTATACATTTATTTGTTTTAAATCCTTTGTCATTAGTTCTTAAATTTTTGCTTTAAATTCAAATTATCACTTTAAAATTTTAAAACTATGGAAACAAATCAATCTTAAAATCATTATCAAATACTGTATACCCGTATTAAAAGTGCTCTCATACGATTTCAAATTTTTGGAATGTTACAATTAAGTTTGAATATAAATAATTTAATTATAGAACTAGACATTTCAATTATTAAAAACTAAAGTTAATTCAATTAATTATATCTTATTAAATTAAATAATAAATTAAACTTAAAATCATATACGCATTAAATTGAAACGATGGAGAGAGGTGAAGGGAGAAAAAATGTTATTTTTATATGTAAGGTTAATTTCCGAAATTACTAAAATATCTCTACCAAATTTTATCATTTTATCCTTGTATTCAAGGATAATTTTGTAAATATATATAACTAAAATTTTAATAATTTAAAATTTTCTCAAAATTTTAACAAAATACAAATAAATTATAAATTTTTCATAATCATTTTAAATGAAATAATAAATATTATATTATTATTATATAAATATTTATATTTATTATTTTTCATATTATGACTATATAATAATTATAACAATTACTTTATTATTATTATTATTATTAAAAATATAAATTTTTTAAATAAATAAGTTTATATTTGGGGATAATTGATAAAGAAATCAATAGAATTCCTAATAATTTAATGTTTGATTTAAATTTTATAAAATAAAAAATAAATTACAAATTTTTTTTATTATTATTTTAAATGAAATAATAAATTTTATATTACTAATTTATAAATATTTATTTTTATTAATCTTAAAAACTTAAATATATAATAATCGTAATAATTAGTTTATTATTATTATTAAAAATATAAATTTTCTAAATAAATAATTTTAGATTTTGGTATAATTGATAAAAAATTAATATCAACTTATAAAATAATTTATAATTTTCTTTTAAAAAATAAAATATTCATTTCATATGGTCTATATTAAAATTACTTGAAACTATACATAAATTATGTGAGTGAAATAAAAAAATTATTTTTTTAATTTATTTGCGACGGATTAGCGACTAAACAGATTCGTCGCTAATTGTTTAACTGTGACAAATTACTATTAGCGACAGACCAATTTCCATCGCTAAACCATCTCAAAAAAGGTGCTATATTTTTCCTCCAAAATTAGCGACTAAAACTTTCGTTGCTAAATTTTCTGGAAGTAATTTTATGAATAAAAAATTATTAAATATAGCGACGGAAAAATTAGTCGCTAAATCCGTCGCAAAACATGGCACGTACAATTTTCACCAATAATTAGCGACTGTTTATTCATTCCATCGCTATTTTATCGTAAAAAATTAGAAAATATTCTCCTCACGACGGAATTGTAAAACAGTTGTGAATCTGTCGCAAAATTTGCGACGAAAATAATGCCTTCATTAATTTTAGTCGCTAATTGGCAGTTTTTTTTAGTGTAGATACTAAGAGGTATCAACACTAGACACCACGAGGTGCCAATAATAGCAGCTGCAAGCACTATCCCTTAAGCATGCCTATCTATTCACTACTTTGTGAAATTCAAGCTCTCATTTAGACTTTACTCATTCACTAGTATTACATTTAATACACTTATGTTCATATAGTCATTGCACATTTAAAAACATGCCATAATATTCATATAACTTTTTATGCATAATTAGACTCAAACACTTGAATTATAAATTAATCCTACACACAATAAACTTATCACTAGCAAAAACATATAAAAGTCATTTATCTACTCATAATTCATTTTCATGTATTTATTAAAGTTTATAATTTAATATTAAATCACAAGTCATTTATCTACTCATAATTCATTTGCATGTATTTATTAAAGTTTATAATTTAATGTTAAATCACTATTTCATACTTATTACATCATATTATAATATTATGCATGTGTTTACAAGGTTTCATTAACACCCGAGAAGGTTCAGGTGAGGTTCGGTAAATTTCAAGTGAGAAAAATTCACTTTTGGGCTAAACTTTGGTACCTCATGGCAGTCACCTATTTATGATAGCTGTAAAGGTCATCTCAAAATGAAAATTGTAATCTAGAATACCTACTTATGGTGGTTATGAAACCCTGACAGCTGTGAGTCCCTCAGAACTCACTTGGTTCACTAGGTGGGATTTATAGTTCACTTTGCTTTGCATTTTTGACCTTGTTTTGGCTAGATTCAGAACAAACAGTCTTCTAAAATTTTATTTCACTATGTCTTTAGTTTCCATAGACATTACAATTAGGTCATTTGGGCATCTATAACATGACTTATCACAACAAAAATTTTAGCTGCTCTAGTTGAAAGATTTACTGTGAACACCTTACTTTAAGCCCACTTTCACTACTATTAAAGGAAAAAACTAGATTTCAACCTCTGTATACAAAAATGAATTCTGGATGTCTAGTTTAAACTCTCTTTAGTATTACTCCAATTAGAACTCTCTAACTCAAGTTATAGGCAAAACACTATTTATAGGTTACTTCGATCATGCACTAGATTTTCACTTTGCTAAACTTTTTCGATACTACCTTCATTTAAACATGCTTTGCCATTAAATTTTCACCTATATAACACTTCAACTTCAATTATACATTCCAAAAATTGAAATCCAATATTTAAGCACACATAAATAAGCAAAACTTCCATACTTTGCTTGAAGCTTGCCCTTCTTCTTCTTCTTCTTTTCTACATTTTCTTTTTCCTTTATCTTTACTCCTCACTTATTCTTCAGCTTGCATCATAAATACCATCAATTAAACATCTCAAAATTTGGCATAAACTTTCTAATTACATGATAAAGAAATGAAAAAGAAGAAAGAAAGAAATTTCTAACTTAAATCAACTCAATTACTCACCTTTCTGCCCTTATGTTATGCCGGCTCTTACTCTCTCTGTTAAACCTCTTCCCCAAAAATAGTAATTTAAGCTGAATTAGAAAGGAGAAAAAAGAGAAATTTTAGAGCTCTCACTTAAGCAGTCCGGCCATCTAATCCCAAAAAGTAGAAAAATCTACTTCATTTAATTAAGAAATACTCTAAAATGTGCATGGTGTCACTTCCTTATTAGTGTAACATTTTGGGTCCTTGGATAATTATCATTTAATCCCTCTTGAAATTTTTAGCTATCTATCTTTTTAAATTATCATTCCTTCTTTCAATTTTGTCCTTCCTTTAATGTATAAATTACTAATCACATAATCACTTACATGCCCTCAACAATAGCTTAAATATAAAAAACATCCCAAAACACACAATTAAGCTTTTTTTTTTCTACTTTAAAACTTATATAATTACTCATCCCAATCCTTCTAAGGTACATCTTGGAGCCTCACAGGAATGGTCTTAAAATATTTATACCCCACTAATCAAAAGGTTGTGATATACTGATTCGGTGTTGTTCTAATGCCGGTTGTCTCAATCTTAACCCTAAGATTTTTTAGTTGGATAGACTTAACCAGTCTTAGTCCTAGCAATAGAGCTTTATACTTTGCTATGTTATTAGAGGCTTTAAAATTAAGTCGAATTGTATACTTCACACAAATTTTTAAGAGGCTTTTAACTATTATACCTACTAGTCTCTCTCACTCATTAGAAGCACAATTTACTGTCATTTACTAAGTGATGCTTTCTGACTTGTTAACTTGCTAGACATCTTATGTAAATTCAGCAACAAAGTTTGCTAAGTCTTGAGCTTTGATGGCTGATTAGGTCTCGTATTTGATGTTAAATGATTGCAGTTTAATAGCCTATTCAATAAGTTTTCCTTCTAAATCTAGCATTTAGAGTGTCTTTTAGAGAGGTTGATCAGATCGTACATTAATAGTATGAGCTTTAAAGTATTGCCTCAGTTTCATTGTGTATATCATGAGGGCAATGATAATTTACTTGACTTGACTCCGCTTAAGTTCGAATCCTCTTAACACATGGCTTACATAATAGATTGGCTTATATTTTTTTCCCTATTTTCTCACCAAAAGAGCCGCAATTGCTTCAACTCATTAGGATAAATAAAGAAAACATTTTTCTCTTAGAATAGATTGGTTCAATAAAATGGGCTTGGAAAGAAAATCTTCAGTTCATCAAATGCCTTTTGGTAGTCATCTCCTTAACTAAAATATTTGTTCGTGCTCAATCTTTTAAAGAATGGGATACATTGCATAATCAAGGAAATGAATCTGCCTAAAGCTATAATTTTCCCATTGAGCTCTTGAATTTCATTTGACATTTATTGGAGGCTACATATCAAAGATTTCCTTATTCTTTTATAGGTTTACCACAATGCCCTTTTAAGATACCATGGATCCTAAGAATTTTGTAGAAGACACTTTAAAAGCACACTTGGAGGTTTAACTTTATCTGAAACCTATTTATAGTATTAAAGACTTTGGCAAGCTTTGCTGTGTGTTCTTCTTAGCTCTTGCTTTTTTACAATCATGTCATCAAGATAGACCTCCATATTTTGTTCAATATGATCTTTAAAGGTCTTATTCCTTAATTGCTCATATGTTTCTCCAACATTCTTTAGTTTGAACGATATGATCTTGTAGCAAAATGTCCCCTCATAGTAGTGAAACTAGTCTTCTTTTGATCTAAAATCCACATCAGAATCTGATGGTAGCCTGCATAGGCATCAATGAGAGAATAAATTGCATGATAAGTTATACCATTAACAAGTTGATCAATGTTCGTAGAGGGTAACTATCTTTTAGACAAACTTTGTTCATATTGGTGAAATCAACACACATTCTTAACTTTCCATTTTTTATTTTAATGAGGACCAAGTTTGCCAACTAATTTGGGTAATATACCTTTTTTATCATCCCAACTTTAAGGAGCCGATCTACCTCTTTAGAGATGAATTTGTTCCAATCAGGTACGTGCCTTCTTAATTTTTGCTTGATTGGTTAAGACTTTAGATCTTTGTTGAGCTTTTGTGTGATGACATTAGGATCAATACTAGGATATCCTCTAGTGACCAATTAAGAGAGCATTGATTTATCATAAGGATTTAGGTGTCTTTTTCCCTTGTGTTTTTAGCTATGTCAAACATCACTTATTTTTGCCTAGATTTAATTTATAAGTAATTAGACCTCCTTTATGGTTCACCCTTGGCTTTTCTCTTTCTTTCTTAAAATTTTTTTCCCTTCGTTTATCATGGTCACATAAGATTCCCTTAAGGCCTCTTGATTACTTTTGAGTATGGCTACCCTATGGTCTATTGGCACTTTTGTTATCATGTACCTAATGTTTATAACATCTCTAATTCGGAACAACATAGGTCTTCCAAAAATGGCATTGTTAAACACATATTTATGACCATGAAAGTGCATTTACAATTGTGTACAACTACTTCATATCCCAAATTAACAAAGATATCAATGGGGCCTACAATAGGAATGGTTGCATTGCCTAGTCCAATTAGAGGGATGTTATTGGGATTCAGCTCACTAATCAGTAGGCCTATTTTCTTATATACTTCTAAAGAGAGCACATTAACAACACCGCCATTATCTGTTGGGATTCTCTTTACCAAGAAATTATTGATTGTGGCTTTGTGACACCCTATACTTATATTTATTTACCTAGGCTCATTTAGGGATTGATAAGTTACTATTCATTTGGTAAAATTTTTGGCAGTATAACGGCTTATATTTTATGCCACCTAAACCTACAAAAGATCAATTTCACACTCCCAAATGGCAACCTCCACCTTTAATACTTCATTTACATACACAACACTTCTATACCAATGCAACACAATTTGCATTCACTTAGTTACAATTTGTATCATTAAACACACTAGTATTAGTTATTTTGTCATGCCACACATGTTAATTTACATACATTAAATAATCACACATATTGATAACTTTAATTTATTATATGTTTTTAGTCATTTTTCAGTCTAGTTTCAGTGTCTTTTTAGTTTCTCTTACTTTATTTTTGCTTTAGTTTGATAATTTTTGTTTGAATTTAGTCAATCCTAGCTTTTATGAGTTTTGAAGAGCTTTTGATGGAATTTTATCTTGAATTGGAAATTTTACAGGTACCTCACGGTCAGCAAGTTTTTCTGTTCATTGTGACCTACCTTTTCTGCCAAAATGTACCATTTCAAGGGGTGTCACGATTATGAGTGCCATTGATCTTAAAGAAGTGTTTAACATGGCCTAGGAAGCTCTTTAATATAGAATTGAGAAAAGAAGGACCTCATGGTTAACAGATTTTTAGTGTTGATTGTGAGGTAGTCAAGTTTTAGTTTAGAATGCAAAAGAGAGCTATGTCATGATTAATATATTTTTGGTGTTAATCAGGACCCCTATCCAGAAGCTAGTGAAGCATTACCTTACGGTCAACAAATTTATGGTGTTGACTATGACCCATAACATTCATTCTATGAGATTTTAATAAGTCACGGTTAACATGAATTTCTTGTTGACTGTGACCCTTTTTGGCCTATATAAAGCAAATTTTTTTGTAGAGATCGGGAGTTTTTCCTTTTTAGATCTAGGTTTGCCATTTTCATTCTTTCATTCTTTCCTTCATTTATATACATTTATACTTAGATTATACTTAAAGATTGGCGGATTTACAACAAAATACTTATATTAAACACAAATATTAGCTTAGATCTTCACCCTTTCACAATTTGGAGCTCATTTACACTGAAGATTTAGAAAAAAAGGTTGAAAAGGCTTGGGTTTTAGCTAGGTTTTCTTCCTTCATGAAAATACTGGGTTTATTCTTTCCTCTCTCTCTCTTATTGTTTTTGTAATGGCTAGTGAGTAGTCCATAGTTGTTTGGGGGATCTCTGAACCCCTATCTAATGTGAATCTTGAACATAAATTGAGTTTTATTATAGATGAATTGTTTATTTCACTATTGATTCAATTATTCTTTCATTAGTTGTTGTTATCTTGAGATGATTTCTAGTTTTGATGAATGAGCTATCACTTATTATCGTTGGATTTTATATCTGGGTAACTAATTACAATGAATGCATTTATCTCTTTTCTTTAATCATGATTGATGTGGATTTAGATTGCCCCGAAATGAGACTCTTAATATGCAAAATTTTTTGATTTTAGGATTAAATTTTGGAGTGAAATAAATGAGTTTTGGGTTGTTTGGCTCTGGAATGGGAAAGCAACCTAGACTTAGGATTTTAGACCTGTGCTTAGGCTAATTGTAGGGCCTGCTCTGGAATAGGATGCCTTGTAAATAGAGTAGCTTACTCTGGAATGGGACGCTTGGGTTAAGAGGGTTATCCTAAATTCATTTATATGTATCTTCAAGTTAATTGAGTTCACATTTGATATAGGGAGGATAAGTGAACCATGCAACTTTGTTATTTCATTAAAATTTTATACTTGTTTATCCTATAGAAAATTACTGCAAAATTAATTTCATTATTATTCTTTTTGAATACCATTTAGTTAATAGGTTATACACACACAAAAATTTTGGAATTCTTTGGCATACAATTGATTTTCATTGCTTGCATTTTCAATCCCTTGGGTACGATATTCGTGGATCCTAACTATATCCCACTTTATTACTTGATGATTCATTGCTCTTGTTGAACATGTATCAAGTTTTTGGCATCGTTGCCAAGGATTGGCATATTTGTGAGTTTTGCTTGTAAATTGTATGTGTTATTTTTTTCTTAATTCATTTTTTTATTCTTTTTAGGTGTCTTGTATTGTATGCATAGATAAGGACAAGAACAACTTATACCCTACGACCCTGAAATCGAGAGGACTCTACACCAAAAAAGAAGATCTAATAAAGAAAATGATATGAATCCAGATCATCCTATTGGTGAAGTTCCTCACAATGATGAAGAAGTGCTAAGGGCATAAGATGAAATTCCTGGTAAACAAAGAGAGCCAATGCCTAGACAAAGGACAATACGAGATTATGCAGTTCCTAGATGGAATGAAGATTGGAGGATAATTGTATTGCCTTGGGGAGTACAATTTGAGCTTAAACCAACAACTATTACTATGGTGCAAAGGAACCAATTCTCAGGATCAGACTTAGAAGATCCTTCTCAACATCTCGACATATTTTTAAAAGTCAGTGACATAGTGCAAATCCTAGGTGTTTCAACAGATGCAATTCGATTGAAGTTATTTCCATTCACATTGATTGGAAAAGCAAGAGATTGGCTTTAGATGTTACCAAGGTAGTCTATTTAGACATAGGAATAGTTACAAGAGAAATTTCTGATGAGATTCTTTCCTCCAATAAAAATAGCCAGCATTCGTAATAACATAATAAGCTTTCGTTTGATGAATGAAGAGCCTTTTCACAAGGATTGGGAAAGGTTCAAGAGGTTATTGAGAAGTTGTCTACATCATGAAGTGGTAGTTAACCAGTTGATGACCATCTTTTATGCGGGAGTGAACCCATCTACACGGTCTGTCCTAGACGCAGCATCGGGTGGGTCATTCATGAATAAATTGCTAGAAGAAGCTTTTCATCTATTGTATGAGATGGCAGTAAATGATTCAAAATAGGCTACACCAAGAGCAGTTCCAAAAAAGGAAGAGTTTGCACAATGTTGATGAAGTGGCAATACTAAAAGCACAACTAGAGCTGATGAGGAAAGAATTCAGTGGGTTAAAAACACAAAATATGGTTGCTATCTCTCAAGATTGTTTGACATATGAGAGTGGACCGTGTGGACAAGATAATGGAGTTGTAAAAGATGTCAATACATTGGGAGATTACAGTAGAAATGATCCTTACAACAATACATATAATCCGGGTTGGAGAAACCACCCAAAGTTTTCTTGGAGAGATGGACATTAGAATGCTTTAACATCTCAACCCCATGCAAGAGCTCCTTTCAACCAAAGTGTTAACCATCACAACTAATCTTACCAACCATAAGTGACCACCCATCACCAAGCACCATATCCATCCCACCACCATACAAACCAATGAACAAATCCAAACCAACACCAATGTCATAACCAAAATCCAAATATCAACCAAGCCTACCATCCATTGGGTTTCTAATCAAGGCCACCTATTTAAGAAAAGACACTGAACTTAAAGGATATATTTGCTAGCTTCATGAATAGCTAGAAATAATTCATGTCAAGAAAAGAAACAAGATGGAAGTCTTAAGAGCAATGGAATAGAAAACAAGATGCCTCTATGAGAAGTTTGGAAACACAAATTGGGCAATTGGCAAATTCATTATCCATAAGACCAGCTGGGGCTTTTCCATCCAATGTAGACCAAAATCCAAAAGAGGAAGCTAAGGTAATCACACTAAGGAGTGGAAAGGAAGTAGTGTAGGAGGAAGAAAGAGGTAAAAAGTTTTCACCATCATTATCATCAAGTAAGGAGGAGCCGACACGAAAGGTAAGTAACTCTAACTCTAGGGTAGAGGAAAATGTAGCGACTCATAGCATTGATAAGGGTAAGAACATAGTGAACACTAACATAGAGGATTTTGATATAAGTAGGTTGCCATTTCCTGTTATAGCTAGAAAAGAGAAGAAAAATGAGCAATTGGGTAGGTTTTTAGAAATGTTTAGGAAATTGCATATTAACTTGCCTTTTGCTGAAGTCTTAGCTTACATGCCTAACTATGCTAAATTTATGAAAGAACTTTGTTCTAATAAAATGAAATTGGAAGGGTGTGGAACTGTGCAACTAACCAAAAATTGTAGTGCTATTATCATGAACAAGATTTTGAAAAAATTAAAAGATCCAGGTAGTTTCACTTTACCTTGTGAGATTGGCGAAACTTTTGTTGGTAATGCTTTGTGTGATCTTGGAGCTAGTATAAATTTAATGCCCTATTCTATGTACTGGAAGTTAAACTTGAGGGATCTCAAGGAAACAGGCATGAGGCTTTAACTAGCCAATAGGTCATTAAGAAAGCCGAAAGGGGTAATTGAAGACCTATTGGTGAAGGTAGGAAAGTTTATTTTCCCTGTGGATTTTGTTGTAATAGAGATGGAAGAGGACCAAAAGGTACCACTTATTATAGGGATACCATTCCTAAACACGGCGAAAGCCTTAATCGATGTTTATGGTCAAAAAGTCACCCTACGGTTCAATAATGAAGAAATGGTGGTAGACATGAATAAGGCACAAAAATATCAATCGAGTGATCTAGAGAAGTCCATTTACTTCTTGGACAGAGTGTATGAATGTGTAGATGAAAGACAAGAGGAGGTGTTGATGAAAGATTCATTGAATTTAACCTTGATGCACTCTTTGGAACATAAGGAATTGGATGACATAGAAAAGGAGATGGTAGCTGAGATAGAGAAGAGTAGTGAGAACATGATAGGAGAGCTAGAAGAAGAAATTGAACATAAGGAGTCTAGTGAAAAAGAATGTGCACCGAAAAGGGAGACTCTAAAATTGAACTAAAAAGTCTTCCATCTCATTTAAAATATGTGTTCATAGAAAATGAAACGAAGCTAGTGATAATCTCTTCTATTTTGATAGGATTTGAGGAAGATATGCTACTCGAAGTGTTGAAAAGGCATACTAAAGCAATAGGATGGGAGATAATAGATTTAAAGGGGATCAATCCAAGCTACCGCACTCACCGAATTCCAATAAA
This sequence comes from Excoecaria agallocha, assembly GCA_037975025.1. Lineage (NCBI taxonomy): Eukaryota > Viridiplantae > Streptophyta > Magnoliopsida > Malpighiales > Euphorbiaceae > Excoecaria > Excoecaria agallocha. Next base: position 26,074,513 of record CM075807.1, on the reverse strand, counting down.
GGAAGAATGTAAACTAGTGGTTCAACCTCAAAGCTGACTTAATCCGGCGATGCAGGAGGTAGTCAATAAGGAGGTAATCAAGCTCCTCGATGCAAGTATTGTCTATCCTATATCTGATAGCAAATGGGTAAGTCTAGTCCAGTGTGTTCCCAAGAAAGGGGGGATGACAGTGGTCAAAAATAAATTAGATAAGCTCATTCCAACTAGTACATTTATGTGTTGGAGAGTTTGCATAGACTATAGGAGGTTGAATAACTCCACCAGGAAAGACCACTTTCCCTTGCCATTTATTGATCAGATATTAAAAAGGCTAGTGGAAAATAGGTTTTATTGCTTTCTAGATGGGTTTCGAGTTATTTACAAATCCATATAGCACTTGAAAACTAAGAGAAAACGACCTTTACCTGCCCTTATGACACTTTTTCCTATAAAAGAATGCCTTTCAAATTATGTAATGCACCAGCTATGTTTCAACGGTGTATGATGGTAGTTTTTCATGACTTCATAGAGAAATTTATAGAGGTTTTTATGGATGACTTCACCATTTATGGGAGAGATTTTAAGAGTTGTCTTAAGCATTTTGATTTAGTATTAGAGAGGTGTGAGAAAATAAACCTAGTATGGAATTGGAAGAAATGCCATTTTTTATAGTGAAGGAAGGCATAGTTTTGGGGCAAAAAATTTTAGAAAAAGGGATAGAGGTAGATAGAGCCAAGGTTGAAGTAATAGAGAAAATTTCACCCCTAACCATTATTAAGGGAATTCGTAGCTTTTTAGGTCATTCGGGTTTTTACGATAGGTTTATCAAGGATTTTTTGAAAATTGCTAAACCTTTGTCTAACTTGTTAATAAAGGATTCTCTATTTGAATTTACTAGTGAATGTTTGCATGCTTTTGAATTATTAAAGCAAAGGCTCATTTTAGTTCCAGTAATTATATCACCAGACTGGATTTGCCTTTTGAGCTAATGTGTGATGTAAGTGATTTTGCAATTGGAGCTATGCTTGGACAACGCAAGGAGAAGGTGTTTTGTGTAATTTATTATGCTAGTCGTACCTTGACAGGACCTCAAATCAACTACACCACAACTGAGAAGGAGCTTCTTGTAATTGTTTTGCATTTGAAAAGTTTAGACCGTATTTGCTAGGTACAAAAATTATGGTGTGGTCTGATCATGCGGTATTAAGACATCTTTTTTCCAAGGAGTCCAAACCAAAACTTATCAGATAGATTCTCTTCTTCAAGAATTTGACTTGGAGATTAAAGATAAAAAGGGGGCAGAAAATTTTGTGGCGAATCACCTGTCGAGGCTTGAACATGACCATATTGAGAAAGGGGAGATTTTAGACTTGTTCCCCGATGAGCATATTTGTGTATTATTTTTATATGATGTGATTGATCTTTGGTTCATTAATTTGTCAAATTACCTTGCAGGTGGTTATATACCCAAGGACTAGGCAATAAAGGAAAAAGTTGAAAGCTGATGCAAGGCACTATATTTGAGATGATCCTTATGTATTTAAGTTGTGTACGGATCAATTTTTATGGATGTGCATTCCAATTAAGGAGAAAAAAGAGATCATTGCAGCATGTCATAGTGGAGAAACTGGTGGACATCATGGGACAAATAGAATGGTATCAAAAATTCTTTCTTCTAGATTTTATTGACCTACTATTTTTAATGATGTGAAATCATTTGTGCAAACTTTTGATAGATGCCAAAGAGTAAGGAATATTTATAGGAGAGATAAGATGCCTTTAACCAATGTGCTTGAGGTAGAGTTGTTTGATTTGTGGGGGATAGATTTTATAGGGCCTTTTCTAGTATCCTATGGGTTTGAATATATATTAGTGGCATGGATTATGTGAGCAAATGGATAGAAGCTGTAGCCATTAGGACTTGTGATGTAAGGGTAGTCCTTGAATTCTTACGAAAGAACATATTCACCTGACACGGAGCTCTCAGAGCCATAATCAGCAATGGTGGTAAACACTTTGTTAATCTTCAATTTAAAGCTTTGTTAAGGAAGTTTGGAGTTAGGCACAAAGTCACTACCCCCAATCATGCCTAAGCTAATGATTAAGCTGAGGTGTCCAACCAAGAACTTAAGGCAATTTTAGAGAAAATAGTTACTACTTCTAGGAAAGATTGGTACCTTAAGCTAGATAAAGCTTTATGGGTATATAGGACAACATTTAAAACCCCAATAGGGATGTCCCCTTTTAGGTTGGTAATTTGCAAATCCTATCACTTACCTGTGGAACTAGAATATAAGGCATATTGGGCTACCAAATTTTTGAATTTTGACCTTGTAAGTGCAGGGAAATGTAAGTCAGTGCAACTGAATGAGTTAGAAGAACTTCGATTTTGGGCATACAATCATGCCACAAAGTACAAAGAAAACACAAAGAAATGGCATGATCAGAAGATAGTGAGGAAGGAGTTTATGCCTGGAATGAAAGTACTTTTCTATGATAGCAGGTTATGATTATTTCCTGGGAAGCTCAAATCAAGGTGTAAAGAGCCTTTTGAAGTTGTGGGAGCTGATAAATTTGGAGTGGTGACATTAAGGCACCTAAGGGATGATAACGAGTTTAAGGTGAATGGCCATCGCATGAAGCCATATTTTGAATCACCATTTGATGGTGCTTCAATGATTGTCACTCTCATGGACCCTTGATGGTATTTGAAAGTCCAACTATGCACTTGCAAAATGCAGAACTACTTCTTTGCCCTTTTTCTTAATAATGTTAACTTTAGTGTGTTTTTGTAATTGTCGTGCTTTAGGTTGTGGTTCAAGGGATTATGTATTTTACATTCTCATGTATGTGTTAGCCTATGGAAATAAGATAGAAGCTTATATTTAATGGGCAGGAAAAGAGGAGAAAAAATAACTTTTTGATAAAGGAATTAGGGGCTCACGGTCAACAAGTTTTCTCTATTGACTGTGACATAGGTTAATTCTAGATTCTGGATCTCGAAGCATTATTAGTCACGGTCAACACTATTTTTGTGTTTACCATGACCCTGCCCTTCGGTTAGTCTATTAGCAAATTGCAATGTATCTCATGGTCAACAGGTTTTATTTGTTGACCGTGACCCTTTAGACAAATTCATGAGTCATGGTGAACAATGTTTTTCTGCTTACTGTGACCCCCCTAATTTCAGTCTAGTAGCCAACCCTAAGGTACCTCATGGTCAGCAGGTTTTACCTGTTGATTGTGACCCTCTTTAATAATTTTTTTTTATTTAGCATTAAACCTTGTTGTTTTGCTTTACCTCTTAGTCTTCCTTTTCCTAGGGTTATTTAGTCTTTGCTTTTCATTTTCTTCTCTTTTCATTTTATTTTCTTTTTCTCTTCCTCTTACTCTCTTCTCTCACCATCGGGCTACCATTCTCCATAGGTATTCTCTTTCTCTCTCTCACTTTCTTCTTCTTCAATGTCTTTACCTTTCATCTTTCTTATTTTGCTTTTATTAGTTATTGATTTCTTTATTTGATGTATTTTTTGGGTTTCTCTCTTTCTTTTTTTTCTCCTTCTTCACTGAATTCTTCTTCTTCCTTTAACTTTTTCTTTTGTGTTTTTTGTTTGTTATTTGTTCTTATTCTCGTCTTTTGTTACTCTTTTAGTTCCTATCTAGCCTCGTTTCTCCAACCAAGTAAGTTTTCTCCTATTCTTTCTCTATTAATTTCCCTTTAGTTTTTTTAGTTTGTTTTATCTTTTCCATTTGTGATTTTTCATTGTTGTGTCTTCATTTTGAATTTTTGTTATTTATTTTCTTTTTCTTTTAACTTTTGTCTTTTCCTTTTCTACAATTTTTTTTCTTTATCTTATTTTGTTTCGTTCTTTTGTCTTTCGATTTTGGTTATTATTATTATTATTATTATTATTTTTATGTTTTGCTCCATTTTGGGCTCGGTTTCACTTGAGTGATGGCTTTCACAGGTATGTCTCCAACACCTTGTTTTTTATATTTCATTTCAATTTGTGTTTTGAATTTGTTGAGTGTTGATGCAATATGAGAAGACTTTTGATTCTTCTATCTTTGTTGGCTTGAGTTTTGACTTGTTGTGCTTAGGTAATATCTCTATCATTCACTTTGTGAGTTTTATTTTTCTTTATCATTTGTGTTCAAGCCTTTACAACACCTTTGGCAAATCAATTATGGACGTACATGGGAATTATGGTTGTTCACTAGTTTCTATCACTCATTGAATCTTTTGTGATGTTTTGTTATGAGCTAGAATTGTTTCTTTTGATATGAGCATGTTAGCTTGGGCAACATTTTGAGTTTTTGATCTCTAGCATGTTATGTTGTGTGCTTTTGTGTGCCTTTGTTCTTGGGTAGTCTACGTTTTGAGGGCCTGAATTTAACACAGATTGGAATTTATTTGGTTGATTTCATTATGTGCATGCTCATCTCTTTTCTATTTGAGACATCTGTTCACAGTTGATTCATTTTGGGCACCATAGCACTCACCCACACCTAATATCATCTTAAGACAATGCTTACTATCTTTTTGGCTATTGCTTGTGCTCACTACATTTTCTTGCAATCATTTTGTTCTCCCTTGTTCTTTGAGCTTGAAGTAATCAATTGGTCTCAGTTGTTCACCCATATGTTAATCACCTTGTGTTATGAACTTTATTTAGGATAAAAGGAATTTGACTACTCCTTGTTATGCTTTGCTAAGACTATGAAGAACTTTACCTTTAGCTGTGTTACTAGCTACCATGGTCTTGACATGTTGCATCATAATGTTTCAATTGTGGTCAAGCATGATTCTATTAATTAGTGTTAATACATTTTGCCACCATAGTGTCTATATATGCATCAAATTCTGTGTGCATTTTCATTGTCATGTATCAAGGTATATAGGCTAAAATAATACAAACTGCGGGCTATTGTTTCCAAAGGATAACTCAGTTATCATGGTTGAGTGCCACATACCTTGATGCATATTATTTTTCTGATTTACATCTATACTTATGCATTATTATGGTCTTGATTCAAGGTATATAGGCTAAAAAGATTCGACCTACGGGCTACTAGTTTCCAAAGGATAACTTGGTTTTCATGGTTGAGTGCCATGTACCTTGATGTGACTTGCTTGTCAAATAATAATAGGCATATCCTTACCTTATTTGTATTCTCATTGTTTATCGAAGCATGTTTATCTGAAAAATAAGTCACATGTCAATATGAGCTTCATTGCACCTTGCTTATTGTTAGTATGTGTTTCATAAACACTGGATGCCCTGTTATCCCTTACTGGCATGTTATTGTTGCGAATCATTTTCACTTTAATGTGCCTTGACATCAAATTCCATTGCAATATATTTTTCCAACGATTCAATTGCACATGAGCACTTATTCTTTAATTAATTGCTTATTATGTTATAATGCTTCTCCAAGGCATGGCTAAACATATGAATTAAACTGTTAGGCCATTTTGCTATTTTTGTGATAGCTTGATCAACTTTTGCACATGCTTCCATTTTGCCAATGCCGAAACTTATGAGCTTTACATATTGCGTACTAAGAACTGTATACATTGAAGAGGATGTTGCACTTTAGATCTTTTGCTTTGTGGGCCTAGTTGTTGTACACTGTCACTTCCTTGTGAACATAGTGCTTTGAGTAGTGATGTTGTATCTCCCATATTTTGAGCTAAAATTTAGTTTTTAGACTTGAAGGCTTGTTGTTCATTGGTAGAATATGAATTTTGTAGCTGAGCTTTGCATTTGCTTGTTCTTTGCAACTTGGATATTGGTAGAGTATCTGATTAAGTGTTACACTTCCTTTGAACTGTTCTAATTGCCATTGTCAACTTTCTCAGATTACATTGTGAACATTTTTAGAACTTTCTGACTCTCTCTTTCCACCATGTATTTGAATTGCAATTTTGTTCATTGAGCACATACTTTTCTTGATTATTGCCAGCACAATGAATAAATTGCTCTGATGTAGGAATTCTTGTTTTTTTGCAATTCCTCATTTAGAATGATGAACTGATGCCTCAGTTCATATTCAAGTATTTGTTTGACTGTTAATACATGTGTGTATCTTACTTTCCAATCATATTCATTTTTACATTCATGCTGCAACTGCACATATATCCCATGGTTGCTGTTTATTTTATTCATTCTTGGCTAAGCTTCCTCTATGCTAGGCATTACTTCTCAATCTCTTTTGATTGTGATTATTGTGTTCTCAATTTAACTTTGCTTTGTTTTTGTTTTGCTAGTGGCACAAAAACGATCACGTACTCAGGATTTTTCCTCCTCCTAGGCTCAAGCCATCTAGCTTCTTTCTAGTCAACCTCTACCATTAGGTGCTCAAGCAGAACCTTGCCAACCATCTCCACCAGCACCTACCCAGAGGTAGAAAAAGAAGAAATCTAGGGAGCCTAAATTGCCAAGTTGGGTGCTTGCTGATCTCCAGACCACATACAAAATTTTTTCAAACTGTGAGTATCTACCTTCAGCATACTTGGATTCTAGCCTGTTGGAGAAGTTAGATATCAAGGAAGAGGTAAACAGGCATATATCTGCAATTGGTTGGGAAAAATTCTTTGAATGCAGGGAGCTAGTTTACCCTAAGCCGACCAGGGACTTTTTAACTACTGTTAAGTGCCATTTTGGGCACGAAGACCTCCTAGACACAGTCACCTTTTGGTTGGAGGGCACATATTATGAGAGGACCTTTGCTAACTTTTATGAGGCTTTGGGATTCTATAATGGTGCTCTCTATGCCTTCTTTGATTATGACAAGAATAGAGCCTGGGAGGAAATCAAAGATCCTTAAGCTGACAGGCCATACATCGCAGAAACCACCAAATCCCACCATTTGAGGGACCATGCTTTTTGAATTTTGCACAAATTTTTTTCATTATCACCCATGTCTCATGTGCAGTCTACAAGGCAGGTGAACTTACCAAAAGTTATATTTTTGTCTTGCATGGGCAGAAACTGTCCTATTAATAGTGCCTATCGTTAGTGGAATAAGCTTGAAGAGATCCATCAGCAGCCAACCAAATTGAAGAAGATTTCCTTGGGAGATTAGGTAACTATAGTTGCTAGAGCTTTTGGGCATCCACTGAACGAGGATGATGCCTTACCTGCAGTGGCTTACATCGATCAAAAGCTGCTTAAAAATATGAAAGTCATTATGGATGACCTAACTATAGAGTATGGCATCAGACTCATAAATAGGGAGGAGTACATGAGAAAAATGGCAAGGAGTTTGAGCAATCCTCCACTTGGCCCAGAGCAAGGAGTTGTCACCCTCTCTTCAGCCTAATATACTACCCTGATTGATAAATTAGACACTCTGGCGACCAATCAAGTAGATTTCAAGAAGCAGCAGGAGCATATCATAATAGCTATGGCCACCTTGATCTCCTGGAGTGACACTATTTCACTACCATCCCGTCCTCCATTCAATTTTTGAGTACAGGGAGTTACCCACCTCACTCTATTTTTTATCATGCCTTTACAGTAGTTGCTGCGGATAGCAACTTTTGAAGCATGGGGTAAGGGGTAATTTGTGCACATTGATTATTTTTGTGGATAATAGTTGCAATTTGGTGAATTTTGTGAAGAAAGTTTTGTGAAGAACTAGTGCTAACCATCGCTAAAGATAATTTTTTGTGAAGGATTGTAAAGTTTCTTTGTGCAAATTGTTGGAAAGGAAAAGATTATGTTTCAAAAGCTAACACTCAGTGAAATCCTTGAACGGTAACTCATTATTTTAGTTTATTTTTATTTTAAGTTTGGAAAATTTTATCAGTTGTTTAAGTACATTTTTGGTTTTAGTAAGTTGTTGCATTTTTAAAGTTTTCTTTAGTTTTAATCAATAGTATCTTTCCCTAGTTCAATTTTATTTTTTGCTTTAACTATCTTTTTATGCTTTGCTCTTATTAGTTTATTTCTATTCTAGTGTTTATTTTTTCCTTCTTTTTAAAGTTTTGAATAATAAGTTTCTAGGTTGTTAAGTTGTTTTGTCAATTACATTTTGATCTTAAGTTTGCCTAGTTAACCTTGTTAGAATCAATTTGAACTCCAATGTTGTTGAACTATTAGTTTAGAGAGCTTTAGGTAAGCAGAGACTAGTAGAACGTTCAACAAAAATTTTTCTTAAATCAATCTCAGTTAGTTGTATGCCATTCAATTTAAAATTCAATGAGCATAATAGGCTGATTTTGTGAAAATTTATGAAAATAACCAGTGAGTGAGAGCAGTTAAGTGAAGAAATTTTGGAATAGCTAGAACCTTCCTTATCACCCTTCAAAATGAACATTCAACTCAGGAAGATTTAGGACATGACCTAGGTAGCCTTTCTTTGGCAGTCACCTTGAAATGACTTTTCATCTACCTTGTGATTTATGTTTACCTTTGCTAGTCCTTTGAGCTGAATTGGTATGCTAAAGGCATACTACTTAATTCTTCTTGATTACACTCATAAATTAGACCATATAACTCAAAAGTCGTTGTCTTCCCTGATTTAGAATTGGCCAATCTAAATAGGGTAGTATTGTGCAGGATGAGTAATGATAATTGAACTGATCAGTCAAAAGGTGTTAATTTTTATGGAAAATGAGGTAATGGGAGCTGTGATGTATTAATCCTCAGGCTCCGCTAAATTTTTAAAATTTTAAGAGTTGTAGGTACCTAATGATCAATAGGAAAACCTGTTGACTGTGACCCTTTTTAAAAAAATCATAAACATATAAAGGTTATGCTATAGAATTTTTTTAATTACTACTGTAATAAATAAGTGTGGGGTACCTAGCATTTAAGGGAAAATATTAAAGGTTAAAGTAGTCTAAGAGACACAATTTTGAATTTATTCTTCCTCTATAACTATGAATCTAGCTGATGCCTTTTGGGATTTAGATGTTAAATTTTGTTAGTAAAAGCAGAAATAAAGAAGGATAAGTTGTTGATGTTAAGAAAGTTAGGTGGTAGTTATGGTAGCGTGGCTGATTCTGATTTGCTGACTTTATTCTTTCCTTGGAGACAATACCTTGACCCCATTACAACCTTAATGTAAGACCTAGTGATCCTATTTTTCTTTGAGTTGTTTGGTACAAATGACCCTTGTGGTTCAGGAGTTAAAAGAGATGCCTATGGTTGCTCCGAGGTTCAAGTGCGAAACTATCATATTCTTCTTTTTTTCTCAAATTGTTGGAGTTCACTGGTAGTTTTGGTTTTGAAAATGATAAACTTGTTTTGGACTAACACACACGCATAAGAAATTGATTGTTATAAGTTGGTTGAGTTGGTTTGATTGAATTTTTCATTTTGAGTGCCCTTTGCTGAGCGTTATCCAGACTACTCTAAATTTCATTGTTCTGAATTAGAGTTTGAGTTTTCAAGGTTGTGGATGATTCGATTGCTTGAGGGCAAGTAAGGTCTAAGTGTGAGATATTTTGATAACTTCAATTCAATATCTGTCTTTAGTCCTTTTTCAGTCTAGTTTTAGTGTCTTTTCAGTTTCTCTTACTTTGTTTTTCCTTTAGTTTTATAATTTCTATCTGAATTTAGTCATTCCTAGCTTTTATGAGTTTTGAAGAGCTTTTGATGGAATTTTATTCTAAATTGGAAATTTTTCAAGTATCTCACGGTGAGTAGGTTTTCCTATTGACTCTGACCTACCCTTTCTGCCAAAATGCACCGTTTTATGGGGTGTCACGGTCATTAGTGCCATTGCTCTTAAAGAAGTGTTTACCATAACCTAGGAAGCTCCTTAATATAAAATTGAGAAAAGAAGGACCTCACGGTTAACAGATTTTTGGTGTTGACCGTGAGGTAGTCAAGTTTCAGTCCAGAATGCAAGGGAGAACTATGTCACGGTTAACATATTTTTGGTGTTGACCATGACCCCTATCTAGAAGCTAGTGAAGCATTATCTCACGGTTAACAGATTTATGGTGTTGATCGTGACCCATAGCAGTCATTCAAGGAGATTTTAATAGGTCACGGTTAACATGAATTTCTTGTTGATCGTGATCCTTTTTGGCCTATATAAAGCAAATATTTCTGCAGAGATTGGGAGTTCTTCCTTTTTAGATCTAGGTTTTCCATTTTCGTTCTTTCATTCTTTTCTTCATTTATATACATTTATACTTAGATTATACTTAAAGATTGGTAGATTTACAGTAAAATACTTAGATTAAACACAGATCTTACCTTAAATCTTCATTCTTTCACAATTTGAAGCTCATTTACACTGAAGATTTAGAGAAGAAGGTTGAAGAAGCTTGGGTTTCAACTGGGTTTTCTTCCTCCACGAAAATACTAGGTTTATTCTTTCCTCTCTCTCTCAATGATTTTGTAATGGCTAGTGAGTAGTCCATAGTTCTTTGGGGGATCTTTGAATCCCCTATCTAATGTGAATCTTGAACATAAATTGAGTTTTATTATAGATGAATGGTTTATTTCACTATTGATTCAATTATTCTTTCATTAGTTATTATCTTGAGATGATTTCCAGTTTTGATGAATGAGCTATCACTTATTATTGTTGGATTTCATGTCTGGGTAACTAATTACAATTAATGCATTTATCTCTTTTTCTTTAATCATGATTATTGTGGATTTAGATTGCTCTGGAATGAGACTTTTAATATGTAGGATTTTGTGATTTTAGGATTAGATTTTGGAGTGAAATAAGTGAGTTTTGGATTGTTTGGCTCCAGAATGGGAAAGCAACTTGGACTTAGGATTTTAGACCTATACTTAGGCTAATTGTAGGGCATGCTCCAGAATGGGACTCCTTGTAATAAGAGTAGCTTGCTCCAAAATGGGACACTTGGGTTAAGAGGGTTATCCTGAATTCATTTATATTTATCTTTAGGTTAATTAAGTTCACATTTGATATGGGGTGATAAGTGAACCCATGCAACTCTGTTATTTCATTGAAATTTTATATTTGTTTATCCTATAGAAAATTAATGCAAAATTAATTTCATTATTATTCTTTTTGAATACCATTTAGTTGATAGGTTATATACACACAAAAATTTGGGAATTCTTTGGCATACAATTGATTTTCATTGCTTGCATTCTCAATCCTTTGGGTACGATATTCGTGGCTTCCAACTATATCCCACTTTATTACTTGACGATTCAGTTCACTTGTTGAACACGCATCACATATATCAAAAGCGCTAACGAGACTCTTCACATATATGCCACATGCTTTGCTCTACTTATCCCATCTTTACGTGTCCCTGCACGTAGATGTTCGTTAACTTTCACATTGTAATCATATATTCTGTCATATAACTTTTTACTTTTGATTCACTTTTCAATATAAATGCTTGCCTAAGTTCTAGAAGCATGGATAACGAGTGCTCTGGATACTTGAAGGTACCAATCCTGGAGGATACCCAAAGGTATCAAAATTGTAGAACCCAAACGATCATAAAACTATAGGTCCTAATTCATGACTAACTATGTGACATCCTTATACAATAATTATCAAAATGTAATTTAAATGTTATTCCATTATAATACACATACATAATGCAATCTCATACACATGTCACATATAAAATATACAAAATTATCTCTTTCACTACATTGTTTCGCTCGTATCCAACGTTTGTCCTTTCAAACACTTGTCTGTATCTCTCAAGTACTTGCACGCACTAAAGAACTATGTGCTAAGCATAAAATGGCTAGTGGTGGATACCCAACTAATAAATTTCACAAAAACTTGCAAACACAAAAATTTTAATCTTTATATTTCTATGACTTGTTCCTTAAACTTTATTTTCTATTAGATTTTTATTTTGAATATCTTGACATTTCTTGTCTCTTTCCTTTAGTTTGCATTGTTGCCAGCCTTGAATTACTTCTTTTCATGCACATATAACTTAATTATTCTAACATATTTCACTTATGCTTTGTCTTTCCTTACCGTACCTTTAGTTTTGTTCTATTCTCTTTGTTTTTTTTGATTTACTATTCTTGTTCCTTTTGACTTTATTCCTACAATATCTTTCCATTTCATTTATTTCTCATTTATATTATTTATCCATCGTTCACGTTTCTTCTCTTATACTGGTTTAATGCACATTTCTAATGCACTTACTATATCGAATTTATTCCCTTTCAAACCTATTTGATATTATATCTATCGTTATTATCTTATTTCAATTTAGTCACCTAGATCATACTTTAATTCTTATTTTCACATCTGTTCGACATATTTACACTCTGCATTTTATTCAAACTTGACAATTTCTATTCCATTGTTTTGACAATCGTAGCATTATTAAACACTTGATTTATTTCTTTGTATTTTACCTATTTTCCTTCCGAGTTGATTTATCCATTATATTTAGTGTTTGGATTTTTTCTTATTAAAGATTACACATTTAATTCACCAAGTTGATTTCTTTTCGTTTCCACTATTACATGTGACTTAACCAAATTAAGTCTCAACTTTTCTATTTCTAGATACTTCTATAACAATCTCTCCTCGATTTTCTCTTATGGTTACCAATTTCAATTTACCATTTAGTCCCTATTTTTTATTTTCTCTTCTCTTTCTATTTAATTTTCAAACTATACTTAATCCAACAACTTAACATAATCCCATCTCACTGACTTTCTGAATTACTTTTTAATTTTATTTATTTTTTTTCAATTAACTACTTTATTTACCATAATTCTTTATATTCGTACTAATTTTTCACAATTTTCACTAACATCTATAATTTAGAATGAAATTGCATTTTTACCTTTAACAATTTAATCTTTTGATAAAATAACATTTAGGTGCCTATCTTTTGTCGAAATGATGTTTAGGTCCCTAAAGTTTTATCTTTTGCTATAATTTCCATTTTGTCCCTAATTTCTTCTTTTTAAACATTTCCATCACCCTTTTCCCATTTTGAATACATAAGTCATGTTTTCTCACACTTTAGTCCTTAAATTCATTTCCTTTACCAAAATTACAATTTAATCCCTTTTTTCACAACTTTTCACTTATTTATAGTTTTTCCTTCTTTTTACCAAATTTATTCTATAATCTCCTTTTTGTTACTTATTTCTATCCTTTGCATATGTAATTGCCACTACTCAGGTAAGAATTTCATTTTTGTTCTTAAGTTTTATTTTTATCATGGTTCTCACTAAATATCACCACCTTTCATGGTTTTGTCCTTTTTATACTAGTTATTACAAATTCGCCCTTCAATCTACATTTTAGTCCTTATACTTTCATTACATAATGGCAAATTACTATTTGGTCCCTATTAGTTACTTTTTCATACTTTCTCATCCCTTTTAGCATTTTATCCCTCATACTTATATTTTTAGTATTAATTTACATTTATATCCCTGATTTCTCGCTTAATCACAATATTGCCATTTTTAATCACTTAACTATATCTTTCATACTATTTATTCTTTATTTACATATATAGCATTCTTGTCACTTATTTACATTTTTAGTCTTTTTTTTTCTTATTGAATTGCATATTTGCTACTGTTTATTCACTTATTCACTTTTTTATCCATATTTATGTCATTTGCCATTATTCATTTACACACTTATCCACTATTTACGATTAACTTTCATATTTTCTCCTTTTTATCTTTAATTTACATAGTTATCACTTTTTAACTATTTCTTAACTTATTTATTCTTGATTAACATTCATTCACATATTTAACCATTTTTCATCCATATTGTACACATACACATATCTGTATAATTCAACATAATGTACTCATTTAAATTCCTATTTTGCTCCTAGTGGCGAAACCCTCGAGTAGGATATAGGGGACATAGGCCTATATATCCAAAATAAGTTGAGGTAGCCACATAGAGGGTGCCTTAACCATAGTGTACCATATTAAAAAAAGTTGAAGTGGCCACATAGAAGGCACCTCAACCACAACATACTATCTCTTCTTTCTCTTTTTCTCATTTCTGTCATCTTTTTCTCATATGTATGGTGTGGATCCTCCTTTGCTCCATTCACAAGTTGCCATAACTTGCTACAATAGTGAATGTCCCTATGGCTAGCCATTGTATCCTATACCTTTAGTTTCACTATCAAGTACTAAGGGAAATAACATTTTCTCTATTTAAATCAACATTAGCATTGTTCTCACATTTTTTCACATTCTCACATAATATTACAATAAACTTCAGATCAATAATTTATACTTGTCAAATCATTATTTTCCATCACGTATCACATTCACATCCATTTTTTTGTGTCCTTTATTCATATTCATAATTCGATTCATATCATATTCTTATCATGCACATCAAGTTTTGATACATCATCATACATACATACATATATATATATATATATATCAAGTTCACATTTATCATGTTGTTTTAAATAATTATAACTTCACTTTCATCATCATTCAACCAACTTTATTTATTCACCATTCATTATCCTTTCACTTCATTTAATTTTTTTAACTTGTTTAAGTGCCAAATTCATAAGCTTTTATTAAATTTTCTTCATTCATTTGAATTTAATTTTATTTACTATTTTAATGGTCATTCCATTCTTACTTTTCAATTAATTAGCACTTATTACCTTGTATACCTATGTATACAATTTGGCCATTAATGTATACCATGTATACTAATTGGTTTTTCCATTATATATCATTTATTTCATGTTAATTCTTTAATTTATTAATTTATCTTAGATTATATCACTATTTTGCTTATTTTTCTATAGTTACATATTAGGTTTCCATACGAATCTTCCTTTGTTAATAATATTTTTATGCCTTTAACTTCACAAACCTCATTATTACCACTTAATTTAATTTATTTATCATTTAATTGAATTAAAACACATATTACTCATAAGTACCTTAAGTGACATAATAGGTTCTAATCTATTTTCATGTTTTTATTCATACTTTCTTGCATTTTAATTCATTAATCACATTATTTAACATCTTATTTCATTTATATATCATCAATCTAATTTTTATTCATCTCACACACACAAATCCTAACTTACATAACCATAATCACATGTAAGAAATTAGTTTGGGTATCCACATACCTATTTTCCAAGCTTTTTCTATGTTTTCTCTTCCTTTTTTACTTTTTTCTTTATTTTCCCTTTGATTTTACTTGGTTTCCCTTGTATTTCTACGTTGGCCAAATTCCTTAATGGATTATTTTCTCAATTTTGTTCATTCATAATTCAAAATATACTCAAAACATTAATCACTACATCAAAATCTACCAAAAAATCTATTTAACTCACTAAAATTTTACTAAACTAACTTACTTGAATTTTTGCTCCAAACCTTTTCTCAACAATTCTATCCACTATCTGCACTTAAAATAGGCTCTAGAGATCGCTAGGGATGAATTTAAGGCCTTAGAATTATTTAGGATTCAAAATTTAGTGGAATTAGGTTGATAAAGTTTTGAGCAAAATGGAGCAATAAAGACGTGTGTGGAATGGTATGGAGAGGTGAATAAGATGAGTGAATTCCCTAGAAATTTCTAAATTGTAGGCTATTTATATTCCTCTATGAATGGCTAAGATCACTATTTAATCCAAAAGTCCACATTATACCACTTGTCACTTTCTTATTAATTCCTATCTATCTCACTTCCACCCTATGGGAGATTACTACCACATAGGTAAGTACTACCCTATGGATGTGAGTGAGTGGAACTTAGCCCAAATAACCAAAATTACATTCGTTTGTCACTATTTCATTCATTCTAGCATTCTTTTTATTAGATTTCTATGAAAATTGGTCCAAAATATAGAAAAATATTAATTATGTTATGTTTAAAATTTTGGGTCTATCTACTTGATTTCAATATAATTCTAACTATAGAGGTAAAATTTACTAGTCTAAAATTTGAAAATTCAAAGTTGATAGAAAAATTATTTTTTAATTCCAAATATTAATTAGGATTATTTCTAGTAGGTCCATGTAAATTTAATAATTTTTTAAGGTCTGTAAAATATTTTGAAACCAATCAAAGTTTGATAAGACCCTAATATAGTCCGGGAAAATTTTTCACTATCCATTTTAAGGTTTTATCTGACCTCAATTTCACCTCAAATTATATCACCGGATTCGATTTAATTTATACTTTCTAATGGTGAAGAAATATTTGTATGGGTTCTAAGTGGCATTATTCACCCTGGTATCATCTTGGTGTCACTATCCTTGACTCAAAAAACACTATTGACAAAAAATTAAAATTTTTGGCCATTATAAAGTATAGGACCCAAATGGGGTCAAGATTGTAGCAGCTATGATATCACCCTATAGGCATGCCTATCTATCAATAACCAAGTACTATATGGTAGGCATTGCTTTCTTTCCATATCCTTTCACTCTTTATATTCACATAAAATTGAGATTAGTGAGCACATATATATTATATCGGAAAAAATCTAGTTATACTATCACATAATCAACCATATATCACTACCTTTTATCATGTTACTTTATTCTTGAAAGTCTTGCAATACAAGCATTGTTACTAGTATAAATATACATACATATTTATTTTCAATGGAAACATACCTGTATCGTTGTACACTTTCACTTGCATACTCTTTAATGCATTCTTAAAGCTAGACATAAAACTATGCACGCAAACTTTCAATATACATAATGAAACACCCACCCTTTGTCATGTGTGTGTGTGTGTGTGTGTGTTTATACATATATATATATATATATATATATATATAAGAGCTTTAGAATATTCATACACATGTACTAGCATATGTTCAATGATTTCTTAACTTTAGATCATAATTTAGTCTTAAGTACACATGTCTCAATATGTATATGCATACATGTATGTGATTCACATATCATATCTCTTATTAGTCTTTTATAAGCATTGGAGTTGTTAAGAGTAATTGCATAAATTACATTATATGCTAATAATTCTTTATGTTTAGGCTTTATTAGTGTTTATATCTCAATGTGCTATTATGTATTTCACACATATAACATCATGTTATGTCTCTAGCATGTGTTCATAAGGTTCTAAAAGTATTTGGAAAAGTCTGAAAGCCGTTCGATAGCTTTCGGGAGAGGTTCGACCATGTTTGGGGATAAAACACAAGTGACTTGGTTGGGATGACATTTTTTTCAGTTGGGTCAAGACATTCTACTTGACCAGAACACAAGTGATCCAGCTTGAATAGCCTTGTCTTAGCTTAGTTGATTCAGTATGCCCAGAAGTTAGCAAGTAGACTCCCAGGTCCAACTTATACACCAATTTTGACATATTAAATGTGATTTTCTAGCAAAACCCTCATCTAGACATTTTTTACTATGTCTCTAGTTTCCATAGAATATAAATCATGTAATTTGTATAAATATACAAGGAGATATACCTAAAAATATATAAACTGCTCCAATTGACAAGGCAACAGCTAATACACAATTTCAAGCTACTATATGAGGACCTTAGAGGCAAAATTAGATTTTGGTTCCTCCTACAAACTTTGAGATACATATTTAACTGTCATTTCCAATTGGAATTACTCCAATTGGTCTTTAGAACTCGCGTTATGCTTAAAATAGTCTTGACAGGTCCAATGATTCCTATGATATAACTTTAGTCTAACACCATTTTTGCCTGTTTTCAACTTAATTGCATGTTTGGACTTCTCAATTACATTCCCACATATTTCATATATATTACACAACATTAATACTCAATTTCTACCTAGCAATCACATATATACGAAGTTTCATATTTCCAAACCTAATTTGAAGCTTTTTCCTCTCTTCTCTTGCTCTACTTTCTTTTTTGACATTTACCTTGCATGATTCTCCAATTATTCTCATATAAGGATCATTCAATTATTGATTGACCAATCTAAAATAGGTATTAAAGAAGATAGAAGAGATAAGTTTACTTTTACTCACCTCAAGTTGCTATAAAATTCTTTTTCCTCTATAATATGCAATTCCTTTCTCAACAAGTCAAGAGTAGAATTTAAAGAAAGATTTAAAGAGTATTTTGTGAGGGAAAAGAATAAGAAGTTTAAAAATTGGTTGCCAAAGATGCTCGATCAGCTCTCTTTTTCCCTTTAGATTTTTCCTACCCTAAATTAATGAGTAACTTTCAAGACCTTTTATATGTTCAAACCTCATTGGCCAAAGTTTTTGATCCCTTGGTAGAGTCTCTTTTAATCCCTCTATAAACTTTTATTCACTAATTACCTTAAATTATCATTTATTTCTTTAATTTAGTCCTTCATTTAATGGATAAATTACTAATTACTCAATAACTTTTATGCCCCAACAATAGCTTAAACACCAAATAAGTCTCAAAACACACAATTAATGTTTTCTTACTTTAAAATCCATATAATCACTTTAATTCTTCGAGGGTATATTTTGGGGCCTTACATTTCTCTCCCCCTTAAAATATTTTTTTCCTTAAAATTCATATTATACAAAACAATTCCATCCATTCTAGTCTCATCTTATATCTCTCCAATTACTTTGTAGTATCCCAAAATTACTTCGTTTATTTGAATACATCGTGTCCTATCATGTTATAATTATGCTCATCTCATCTCTATCTTTAGCATTACTATCATCTTCTCCTATTTTTTGTAAAAATCTGGACTTAAACTTATTATTACACTTGGCTAATCACATCAAATCTCTATAAACATGAATATACACTTATATCTTGTCTCTTACATTCCTTACCACTTACCTTACCATCACTAGCTCTTTTATAATATTATTTTTTCCTGTAGTGGCAATCTCTTTTTCTTCCTAACTTTGTCACCCTTAATGTATATCTTGTTAGTTCCCCTTCATGTGAGACTTATGCACATGTTCTGATTTAATAATAATCATGACCGTTGGATGATGTTGATGGATCAAATGAGAATCAAATACTCTTTCATATCTGTAATATGATCTAATTGTATGTCTGGTACATCAATGTTTGCCCTATCCTATGGAATGAGATGTTAAGATAATTGCCCATATGATTAGGGAATCACTAATAGGTATATAGAGTTTCACAATCATTTTAGATTCAATCCCATATCAGTAGCTTTTCACTTCAAAACTCTTTTCATGTATCCTATTAAAACAATCTCTATCCACTATATTCATACACACATACTATAATCTGAAAGACTGATCATATATATTGTTAGAGAGTATGCCTTATAGCCCATGTTATAGGGATGTTTTTCATATGTATGAAATTTATATTCTTAATAAAAGGCATCATTCATTTATTAATGCTGTGTTTGAATACATGAGTTTGTAAATCTTAAATTAATAAATGAAGTCCTAGATATTATAAACACAGTGCAAAGGCAATCATGAAGGTGTTCATGATGTGAGATGTCTATTGCATGAAAATATGTTAATATCTAAATATCTCTAGTCATAAAATTAACAAGATAGGACATTGTTAATTCGGACAGACTAGCACATGTTATGCTTCTTAAATGGTTCAAGCAATGGTTCTCATAATTGTGATTATGGATGATAATCAAAGCTAACATGTGGATGCTTGTTAGAGGAACAAGTTCATTAGAGACCTGCAAAGAGAATCCTCATATGGATATTAAATCTACGTCGGTGAGGAATCTCTTCATAGCAGTTGTGCAAGTATCCTTAGACTTGAGATCACCAAAGTTATCTTAAGTAGCAAGTGGTATACTTTGACTCCATAACTGATTACTTCCAACTGGGAGTGAACATAGTTAGGAGATTGGGTATATCATGACCTACTTGAAGATAATTGAGTGATTGACAAAGGATTCACCATCCCAGATTTAACAAGGAAAGTTATCTCGCATGATTCTATAATTGCCTTGTTCAGAGAATTTCTAGCTAGAGTAATATGCCGAGATGGATGGAGATCCATGAAGGGCATTTTAGGAACAATGGTTAAATTAATAGAACATACATAATTAGATTTATATGAGTTGACAGAAATCCATACTCAGAATCTAATTGAGATAAGAGTGGTGAAAGGAGTAATTGCACGGTAACTGTTTCTATGGAAGGGTACAGTCAAACCACATGACTTTCCTGACATTTGGGTAGTCTTGATGCCTAGCTAGAGGCCAATCATGACTTGTATAATGATGTATCAAAATATCAATAGAGATTGATAAAATGATTTAAAGGAGTTTAAATCATGTGAGTTTTGAATAGAACTCACAATTACATATTATACTGCCAACATGGACAGGAACCCAATAGGTCACACACATATAGAGAAAAGGGTAAAATGGTAAAATGACAAGGATAATAATATTTGATATTATTATAAAGGTAGAGAGGAGAATGTGATAATAATTAATTAAAGAGTTTAATTAATTATGATCAAATAAAATTATCCGCGGAACTTTTGAGAAATGTTCTGTAAATTGGACCTAAATAAAATAATGTATTTCATGATTAATTATTATTGTCTTATAAGTGTTATAAGACTACTATAAGTGTTATAGGACTGATATAATAATTAATAGGACCATTGGAGAAATTATAAAGGGCCAAAGGAATGAAGAAGTTGGAGGAAGCCCTCCAGAAGAGGGCTACACGCCAACTCCATACAGAAGGGCTTAGAGGGCTTTTTCTTGGACCAAATTAATTTATATATGTTACATAAGTGTTATGGAACTCACATATTTAATTTGGTTGGATTTGGAATCCATTTGGGTATTTAAATCCAATTAGATGCACAAAGGGCCTAGTTTGTGGATTTTGTGCATGGTCTTTTATGAAAAGATTTAATTAAGCCCAAATGATTATAATTAATTCCAGAAGCCCAATTAATAATTCTCCAGAAATTTTAAAGAGCCCAATCTCATTAAGGAGTTGGAATTTTAACCTAACTATAAAAGGCCAACTAATGAGAATTAGGGTTAAGTGATTAAAACAAAAGGAAAATCTTTTTCTTTTATTCTCTCTCCCTTTTTGCGCCAACTCCAAGCTAGCTTCTTGGAATTTCGGCCAGCCCTAGTTGAACACCAATTTTTTTGTTCAATTTACCCCTCTCTAGTGTGGATTACTCATTGGAGGTGTTCGATTTTGGATACTATGGTTTGCGACAACCCGGTGCGAAGTAAAATCAACTGTTCAACAAAAATCAAAGGTGATTTTTTTTATTCTCATATAGTTATATTGTGTATTCATGGCAAGATCAGATCTAATGGTTAAAAAATTTTAAAATTCCGCTCATGTATGTGATGCATGTAACCGTTAAATTCCAACATGGTATCAGAGACACGGTTTTGCCATGGATATACAATTCTATATTTTTCTGCGGAATAAGTTTTGTTCTGTTTTGAGTTATTTATTTCATGAACTTTAAAATATTAGATTTGATTGTTCATGAATGAGAAATATTGATTCCTGGTTGTATGTGTGATCAAGTAATTATGGTGGAAACAAAAACGAAATTTTTGAATGATTAAGATTAGGGTTTGGCGTGAAACTCATTAGGGTTTGGCGTGAAACCCTAGGTAATGTAGGGGCTGTTCTAATTTAATTTCTTATGGATCCATTTAAAAATCATTTAGATGATATTTTATGTGTTTAATATGTGATATTAAGCTGTAGGATCGAACGGAATTAAAATCGAACAAGTTTTGCATGAAAACTAGTTTTGTCGAAAAGTTCGATAAATTGGTGTTCTTCGTGTGTTCTTGATGTGTTCATGGTTAGAACGACTTTTGATCTTCTAAATCTGATATATATGATATATTAAAGTGTTTTTAATTAATTGGATTAATTAAAATGGGCCTTAAATTAATTTGATTAATTTTAATTCATTAAAATCACTTAATGGGCTTAATTATGTTTACGGACTTGGTTTAAATTAGTGAATGACTTGGTGGGCCCAAGGAGCTGATTTAAATTAAACATTATAAACATTAATTAAGTTTATTAATTGGTTTTAAGGGCTGGAGTGGGCTTGGCTCATTCCAAAAAGGCCCAAATGGTCCAAAAGACACAAAACTAGTTTGTGTGTGAACACAGTTAGGGTTTTTTCTTCTGTGGGTTTCGGCCTAAAATTGTTTTAAGCCCAAAATTGATCCTTTTAATTATTTAATATGATTAATTAATTAAATAATCAATTTATAATTAATTAATAATCAATTGGATTGATTATTAAGACAAGAACACATGCATGCAAAAAGGTTTCCTAAAATGAAAGTTTGCAAAATGGAAAAAAGTTTCCTAATTTGATCACATCATTAAATAACTCAAAATATAGTTTCAAAGGTTGAAACAAAGTTAGTAATCCATTTATTTATGCATTAGAGAGGCATATAAGGGTGAATTATTGGCATGATGGTTAGTTATGGACAAAGCCCAATGTGATTGAGCTTAATGCATGTTTTGGCCCAATGAGGACTTTCATGTCCCGACCACTTGTTTTTGGTTTGTATTTCATTTCAAATTGTAATATGTAATTAGATTAATTAGATTAGAATTAGAAATAGAGATGGAGACCAATATCAAGGAGCAAGATGGGCCGGATGGAGATCCAACAAGCTTGAAGATAATGTAATTATTTTCTTGTTTGAATCATGCATACTACCTAGGTGTGACCTTTTGATTTCCCTCTTGGCTCGGGGAAATCAATGTAGTGAAGTCCATAACTATACCATATTTGTATGCTTATATTTATGTGATAGATATAGGATGCATACCAATGTATGCCAACCATGTATGATGAGACTTAATTAACTAAAACCCTCAAACAAATACTAAGGTATATAAGCCTTCCATTAATTTGAGGAGAACCAGAGTTCTTTATAGTGTGGGTTGTTGACCAAAGTCAAGCTCACATTATATCGAATATGTTCAAATCTAATTAAATGGGTCATCTTAACTAGCCCATTAGTTTGTTGACCAGAGTCAAGGCTAATGGTTCTAGAGGCAAGATTAAGGAATGCATATATGATATGCATGCATCAAGAGTTGATAACCTAATGATCCAATAGTTGTGTAGAGACACAATTGGTATAGAGATACCTACCTTTCAAGGGTATGGAATTTGGCTTGTTGACCACAGTCAAGGTCAAATTCCATATCAAGGATTGGATATTGGCCTACTAAGAAAACCATCGGGTTTTCTCGGATTATATAGTGAGGGCTATTAATTCGCAATAAAATAGTGGGAGTAAATGGATTAATTAAAGACCTTATTAATGCATACATATATGAACATACTCTCATATCTTTTCTTTTTCACATCTAGGTCATCATCATGAGCACATCAAACATTAACATACGATCAATCTTGGATAACAAGCTGGTTGGCAACAACTATTTTTACTGGATCAGGCAAGTGAGAATTATTCTCAGAGCTGTAAAGATCCACTATGTCTTGGATAAAGATCCACCACCACTTCCATCAGATGATGCCATTGATGAGATCAAAGGCATTTATCGAAAATACATGGAGGATAGTGAAACAGCAGCATGTCTGATGCAGGGTGATATGTCCTCGGAGCTTCAGAAGCAACATGAAATGATGGATGCTAGAACCATCGTTTTGCATCTAGAGGAGCTTTATTCTTCTCAGGCTAGAACTGAGCAATATGAGATTGCTCGAGCTCTATTTAGCTGTAAAATGGTGGAAGGCACTTCAGCTACTACTTATGCATTGAAGATGTATAGGTATATTGAGCATTTGAGTAGACTTGGCTATGTTATGGATAATGATCTATACATAGATTTAATCTTGTACTCGTTGGCTCCAAGTTAAGCACCTTTCGTGCTTAACTTCAACATGAACAAGATCCAAGTATCCATTCATGAGTTAATCAATATGCTCAAGACAGCTGATGGATCATTTAAGAAGGAACCAAAAAGTGTCATGGTTGTCACTTCTGCTAAAGGCAAGAAGAAGAAGAAGAAGAAGATAACCAAGGCGCAGCCAAAGAACGGTGGGATCTCTAAGAAAAAGGTTGCCAAGAAAGAGAATCCCAAAGGAACTTGCTTCCATTGTGGAAAGGATGGTCATTGGAAGTGTAACTGCAAGGCCTATCTAGATTCTCTCAAGGAGAAGAAGCAAACTGATGCTTCTACTTCAGGTATTCATATGATTGAAATTAATACTCATTCTATTGCTTCAAAACAATCTTGGGTATTAGATACCGGATGTGGATCTCATTTATGTAATGATCTACAGGGGCTTAGAAGCTTTAGAAGAGTTGGAAAGGCAGAGATATGTTTGCAGTCAGCTACTGGACAGAACATCTCTACAACAGTTGTGGGGACTTACTATGTGCCTCTTCCTAGTGGATTAGTAGTGGAATTAAATAATTTTTATTATGTTCCAGCTTTGTCCAATAGTATTATTTCTTTCAGTTGTTTGATGGACGATTATGATATTTCTTTAAAGGACAAATGTTGTTACATTTTTAAGAACAATATATTTTATGCAAAAGCTATCATTGAGAATGGTATATTTGTTCTTGATTTAATTAAAAAAGTACATAATGTGGATACCAAGAGAATGAAACATGATAATGTAAATACCTCATACTTATGGCATTGTCGTTTAGGCCACATAAATGAAAAACGCATGACCAAATTGCACAAGTCAGGTGATTTAGGATCATTTGATTATGAATCATTTGATACATGCGAATCTTATTTAATGGGAAAAATGACAAAAGGTCCCTTTATTGGTAAAGGAGAACGAGCTAAAATGGTTTTGGACTTAATACATTCAGATGTATGTGGTCCAATGACTACACATGCCAGAGAAGGTTACTCCTACTTCATTACTTTCATAGATGATTATTCCAGGTTTGGATACATCTATCTAATGAAATATAAGTCTGAAGCATTTGAAAAGTTCAAAGAATTCAGAAATGAAGTAGAGAAACAACTTGGCAAAAGTATTAAAACACTTAGATCATATCGAGGTGGAGAATACTTAAGTCAAGAGTTTCAGGATTATCTTAGAGATAATGGGATTTTATCTCAATGGACTCCTCCATATACACCACAACACAATGGTGTATCCGAAAGGAGGAATCGAACACTATTAGATATGGTTCGATCAATGATGAGCCGAGCGGACTTGCCTAAGTCCTTTTGGGGTTATGCACTAGAAACTGCTGTTTATGTGTTTGATAATAGTCATTTATATGATGTTTTTAGTATGTTTTTAGGTATTTAATTAAGTTAATTTTGTGTTAATTAGGTTTAATTTAAGTTTAATTTTTTAGTTTTGTGTTTTTGGAGTTAATTGTAAAATTTGGTGTTTTCAGGATTATTTTGCAAGAAAAAGGGCTTAATTGTAAAAAGTGCAAAGTTTTGGGCCAAAAGCATAAATTTGAAGAAATTGATCAAGAAAATGAGCTTCCAGTATAGAGCTTGGAGCTGTGGCCACGTGCGAGCTTTGAAGAATTTTACACGTGACCACGTGAAGGAGTATTTGTGAATGAACGTGGCCATGTGAAGAAGAAATGAAGAAAATTGAGTTAAAGGGCGTGACCACGTGAAAAATCAAATAAGGAAAGAAATAGTACACGTGACCACGTGTGTTCAAGGCCAAATTAACACGTGGCCACGTGTGAAGAAGACTATATGGACACGTGACCACGTGTTCAACAACAAGAATTTGAGCCGTGGCCACGTGATTTGATTCTCCAATTGCGCGAAGGATTTTCGACTTCCTATTTTGAGCAGAATTCACTTCCTATTTGGTTTCTGCAGTTTTGGAAGAAATCTACCACGTTTTTGCCTATAAATAGCAGTTTAAAACACCAAAGAAAGAGGAGAGAAGGGGATCGAATTAGAGAATTAGGGATTAATCTTAGAATTTAGCTTTACTTTTTCTTTAGTTTGTTTTTATGTTATTTTGCTTTCATTATTTTTTTCTTCAACTTTGTCTTTAGTTTTTAATCATGTTTAGTAAATAGTTTTTCTTCTTTTGCTAATGGAACTTTGAAATCTTATATTTTCATTGTTATGACTTTATTTTGAGCTTAATTTCAATATCGGTTGATTATTTCTTGGTTTTAAGCATATTCTTATCCTTGATTGTGTTGAGATTGATTGTTGGTTTATTGAATAAATAACTAAAAATTGGTTTTGACATAGTTAATGATTTGCATGTTCTTAGATTGACTCTTTAATGTTTATGCATGATTATTATCCGAAATATGAGATGATTATGTATGAATTTTATTGGTTAATACTAAGAGAGGAAGAACCAAAAATGAATTGGAGTTGAATCACTTGAGAAAGGCTTCAATAAAAGTTTAGGAAGTTAAAACTAGATTTGCATGCTAAGTATTAAATTTGTCTATGAGTTTAATACTAAGAATGATATACTTGAATAAAGATATCTTGGTTTATTACTAGTTTTTCCATAATCACTGGTGTTTATATTGAATTTAAGTCATTACAATGAAAGTTAAGGTGGATAGTTTCCTTAGCAAGAGAATTCCAGTAATTGTTTTGTTTTTAATTTATGTTTTAGCTTTTGTTTTGTTTAATTGTTTCTTTTATTTAATTTTTTCTTTTAAAACAAAAACATTTGGGAAACAATCTCGGATTAATTTAATTCATACATAGGTATTATTCTTAGCAATCCATGTTCCCTTGGGTACGATATTTGGGGTCTTAATCTATATTTCCCTATATTACTAGCCGATCTAGTACACTTGCTAGATACCGGTCAAGTTTTTGGCGCCGTTGCCGGGGAATAGCGGTGTTGTTGGTTTAATATCTTTTGTTGAGTTAGTCTGAGATTTTTATTATTATTTTGTTTTAATTTGGTGATTGTTCTTTGCAGGAAAAATTCTAAATATCTTTCAAGATGATGCAAGAGGAGGTCCAAGATTAGGAAGTGTTTCTTTTAAAACAACGAATGAATAATCTACTAAGACAAAGAGAGGAGATAGAACGATTGCGTGCACAATCGCAAAATCCTTGTTCATCACCATTCATTGCTGAAGATTCTTATTCTCTTTTGACTTTGAGATTACAATTGGAAGAATTGAGAAGAGAGAATCAACAACTTCGATACTCAAAAGAGGTATGTATCTCCGAGAATCAACGTCTTCATAACCAGCTTATATGTAAGAATGAGCAATTTTGGGCTGAAAAAGAGACGTGGAAGGCTACATCAAGGGCTCAAGAGGAAAAGTTTAGAATTCAAGAGGAAAAGATAAAGGCTCAAGAGGAGACAATTAGAAGTCAGAAAAATTTATTAAGGGATAAAGAGCATGGAATTGAAAAGTTGGAATCTAAGCTAGAACTTTTGAGCTCTCAAGTTGATGGTGGTAAGGAAAAGGAACCAAATCAATCATTCATAGAGGATAAGGAACAAGAGAAACAATTCATATTTGAGGAAACGTCATGTATTAATTTAGAGGATGTTGGATCTCTAGTGGAGAATTTATCACCAAAGGAGCAAGAAAGGAAAGATTCTCAAGTGGAGATACTGGATTCAGTCCGCTTGGAGAGTTTATTTAGGCTAGAAGAGCCGGTAGAGTTCGTGATAAATGAGCCAATGGATGAGTCATATTTTATTGAAGATATGGAGTTTCCAGCTTTGATAAACTATGACAAATTTCTTTTACTTATGGGAGAAAATGAGGAGCAAAGTCCGTAGAGACCTATATTTGGATCACAAGCTCGACCGCCCGAGAGTAAAATGAGTCGAGCTGGGACTCAATAAACCATAACTTCTTCTCTAACTCTTCTCTTTAAATTGTGATCTATTTTTTTTTTTATGTTTTGCATGTTATTGTTTTTTTTTTAGTTTAAGGTTTAATGCATGTTTGTTAGTTTTTTGTGTCTTTTAATTCATGAGTTTCAGATTAGGGGTTAAACATAACACTACAAGAAAATCTGAAAATAGCAACGGAAAAATAGCAACGAAAATGATTCCGTTGCTAAATTAGCAACGGAAAGCCAATTCCGTTGCTATTTAGCAACGGAAAATAATTTCCGTTGCTAAAATTGGTTAAATTTTGTAGATTTAGCAACGAAAATATTTTTGGTTATCTTCCGTTGCTAAAAGTGGAGGGAATTTTTGGTGCCAAAATTCAACAACGAAAATTAGCAACGAAATCACTATTCCGTTGCTAATTAAGGCGCCAATAGACAGCGGAAAAAAATTGGAACGAAAAATAGCAACGAAATTAAATTTCCGTTGCTATTTTAGCAACGGAACATAATTCGGTTGCTAAATAGCAACGGAATTTTTTTCGGTTGCTAAAAATAGCAACCGAAATATATTTTCGTTGCTAAATAGCAATCGAATTAAATTTTCGGTTGCTAAAATAGCAACGGAATTTTTTTCGGTTGCTAAAATAGCAACCGAAATAGAATTCCGTTGCTAAATAGCAACCGAATTTATTTCGGTTGCTAAAATAGCAACGGAATATTTTTCGGTTGCTAAATTAGCAACTGAAATAGAATTCCGTTGCTAAATAGCAACCGAATTTATTTCGGTTGCTAAAATAGCAACGAAATTTCATTTTCGTTGCTAAATTTTGTATATGAATACATATGGATATGTATATATATGTATATACACACATATACATACATATGCATATGTATATGTATGTATATATATGTGCATATATACACATACATATGCATATACAAATATAAATACATATATGCATACATCCATGTATGTATCTATATACATACTTATACATATAAATATGTATTTATGTATATATATGTATGTACATATATACATATGCATATACATATACATACATATTCATATATATATATATCCGTATGTGCTTGTATGTGCATACATACATACATACATATGGATATGTATGTACATACATATGTATACATATGGATATGTATATATATGTATGTACATATATATAAATACATGTACATATGTATGTATGCATAAATACATGTATATGTATGTGCATATATACACATACATGTACATATGTATGTATGCATAAATGCATATGTATATATGTGCATATATTAAAATGTGATATAACATTAGTGAATTCTTCTCTAATATTAAAATGTGTTAAATTCTTCTCTTCTAATTATTAAAATGTGATATAACATTAGTGAATATTATCTTTAAGTTTTTGATTTTATAATTTAAACTAAAATGTATTTTATTAATAAATAAGGAATTAAAGTAAATAAATGTATATAATAAAAAGAAAAGAAGAGAACATATATATATATATATATATATATATATATATATATAGATATAGATATTTTGGGGGGAAAGTTTTCTTGAAGTCCCATGAAATGTCTAATATCAAAAAAAAAAAGGAGAAGAGAAGAGTGGATCGGGAAAAGAAGCAGGGGAGATCGGAGGAAGGAGCGCCGATTAACGACGCAGGCTACCGGCCCACCGCCGTTCGCTCCAGTTGCTGGCCACTAGCGGAACACCAGTTCGTCTGCTAACGTCGTCACAGTGTCCCCTTTACGTTTGCCGTTCTTCTCTCCATCTGCCTTAGCTTCTTCCCTTTTCTCCGGCGAAGTGAGGCAGCTGACGGAGACACAAATAAGGCCGGTGAGTTCCCCTCAACGAGGAGTTCCTTTTTGCCATCCTTCTCTCCCTTCCCATCGCCGGTAACGTAGAGATCGGAGAAAGAAAGTCTCCAACGGTTTTTGTTAGATCTTGGCCATGAACGGAGTCCTTTGAGCGCGTGACCATTGCCGGTGGACTCCCCTCAACGTCATCCAACTCCTGGTGGTTTTGGTCTTGCACCGGTGAGGCTCCGGTCACTGGTCCGGCGAAGTTCCAGCATTTGTCCGGCGAGCACAATAATGGACAGAATTCATGGAGTTTCTACTAAAGATAAGTAATCATCCTTAAGCGATCTGGCAAGGTATTCCTAATTTTGAAGTTCAAATTTACAATTTGTTTTCACTTTTTCGTTTTTTATTGATAATATTAGTGTCTTTCCGATTCTTTTGGTGATTAGATATGTTTTTAGGTATTATGTGTCTTTTTGGAGTGGTTTCTACTTAGGATCTCCTCGTTTAGTGCTTGATTAATTGATACTTAAAGGTCTGAAGATTAAAGAGTTGTTCAATTTTTTACTCGGTGAGGAGTGCTAGAAGCTGGATTAGCTTTTGAGGAAAATTTTGATTTCCACGTTAATTTCATGGACAATGCTCCTTTTATGAGTTTTGAAACAAAAGTGAACATGAACATGAACATTGTTGACATTGACCCAAAAGGGTAAGCACTGTTTTTCCTAGGCCTTGATTTTATTGTTCAAATGTTAGATTATTTTGCCAGAGGATATACTTGTCCTAGCATTTGTTTAAGTTCGTCTGAGGGTTCATGAGCATTGTTAATTTTGCTACCTGTCTTATTCTGTTTTTTTGGTGTTGCATTAGCAGGAGGAGAATCACTTCAAGCGGCCAACGGGATCTTGACCGAGTGGCTGGGCGTATTGTTGTTGCCCCTTGATCAAAAACAGTAGGGTGATCTCTCAAAATAACTCATTTGATTTGTGCAGTATTAGTTTTATGTTTCTTTTAGAGAGATGTTACATCACGACCAGAGTTACATGGTACCAAATTTTTTGGTTCCAACTGTCTCAAGTGTTCTGTTATGTAGGCATTTGGTTTACCTTTTGTTTTCCTATTGGTTTTCTGGTGTTCTTAATTTGATGTTTTTACATGAGAGCACATATGTTAAATGTTTATGGTCATTGTGAGCACATATTATATTTTATTTGATGCTTATAAAAACTTATTCTTCTGAAATATCTAATCTCCTACAACTTATATTATGGCAGCACTGGCAAGCAAGACTTGTTTTTGTAAACCATCAAGTTGATTTTTTACCAGCTGCTGATTTAATACTGGTATGAGATTGCTTTTTGCAGTTTACATTTGTGTATTGCTTGTTCAATGGGAAGCCAATCTTTTGGGGGCTGTATGTCTTGCATTTGAATGAGGAGGTTGCTCATTTTGCTAACTTTTTTTCATTGCAAGTCGTAGCCATCGGTTATTCTGTTCTTGCTCAATCTAAAATTTCTATTTTGGCTTATTAATCTATTTGTTTATTAATTATTTTTTTAATTGTAGCACTTCTATCTATTTAAAACAAACTTGTGTGTATTAGTGAAATGTTGTGACTTTAAAGAATAAAAAAGAGAATCTTGCTATAAATTATTATGTTGATGATGATGAATGAGTTTATAGTTAGACTTCATAATATATGGTCTTATCTCCCTTTACTATGACCAGATAATTTTCTACGCAATGTTTCATGATATAACATTAGATGATTTACATAATGCTAATTACATAACATATGAAGCATATAATGTATTTAAACACATTAAACATTTTTAGTGATTACTGCATGGGGATAATGGCAGCATTATACCTTGATTGGAACATTGTAAGTTCTTCAATTGACTACATATTCTGAATTAAGAAAGTTGTAATAACTAAATGAATATTAAAATCTTTGTGATTTTACTCATTATGCTGAAAAAAAACAAATCGAGTACCATTCTTGGGTTGATAATTGTATCTCCTTTATGCAAAGCACCTTCTTGGACTGAATTGTTTTATAACAAGGTTTCTTTTCCTGGATGCTGTTCTTATTTTCGTCGCACGTTGGCAGATTTTTGTATTTCGTCGCACAATGGATCTATAACACACCAGTCCATTCTGATCCAGAGGGAAAGTTGAGGCAGCTATTGGTTGAGCTGGGCAATGAAAACAAAATACTAGGAATCCAGGTCTGCACCTATATTGAACTATTTATATGACAGCATGTTAATCTAAATGGCCTCTCTCTATTTTATGTAGCATAGTATCAAAATTTATGTAATCAAAGAGAGCTGTTGTTCTGTAACAAGAAAAATGAAAATTTTCAATACTTTTAGTGGCCAGCTTCAACGATTTGGCACTGCCTTTTTGAGTCTGTGCGGTTTCCTTTTAAGATACTCACATTTAATGAAACTAATGATTGAAAGTTAAAGAAAATTTAGAATGCAAGATCAGATACCTGAACCTATTTTGGATGTTTGCTTGATAGAGAAAGGGGTTATTGTGAACCATTTGAGGTGTAAATTATGCTAGCTGAAGCTGGGATGATTGGCTGGTGATATTATTTTTTAGTAATATTAACTTGCTATTGCTTCAATATTGCTTTTATATTGGCTGATTGCTGTAAGTGATCTTAAAATTGGTTCTTAGCTGAGCTTCACATATGAACATCATGATCAAATTTATATTCTTAGCTGATTGCTATGGTCAGAGTGTTGTTTTCTTATTTTCTTTTGGATAGGAATGAACAAATAACTTGGCGATGCTTCTTGAAGGAGTCTTTTTTATTAGCTGTTCTAATAATGCGCTTATATGAAACAGCATGCCTCCGGTAAGAAATTTCAGGACATCCTACAAGAGGCAATTGTTGAACCCTTGAATGTTGAAGGGGAGCTGTTCGTTGGAATCCCTCTAGGTTTATCAACCATCTCAGCATTAATCTCTTGCTATGCACTTTTAAATGCTACTCAAGCTTGTAAACACAAATGAATTCTAATATTTTATTAAATTTGATTAAAAAGAATCAAAGCAACAATGTGCTCTTCAGTCTATTTTCTGGTTGGGATATTATTGCATTTCTGTCTAAATTTGGCAAACTATCATGACATTTCTCCACATACTTATAATAATAACCCATTGCTTGTTTGTAAATTTAAGAATCATTTACTATGCTTTTCGCTTATATTAGGTCTCAAGAGTATTGAAGATGCATAAAAATATATGTTTACACACACACACACTTAATTGAGGTTTTTTTTAGATTAAGACCTAGATAAATAAAATTACTTATTTAATGCCTTAGATGGTTTATTTAAGTTTCAATATTTTATGTATTTTGTGAGATTAATTATTAGTAATAATAGTAGTGATGGAATAGCGACGAAAAAAGCGTCACAAATTTTTTATACTAGTTGCTGAATTTAGCAACGGAATTCAACTTCGGTTGCTAAATTTAGCAACGGAAAAATATTATCCGTTGCTAATTTAGCAACGGAATTTGAATTCGGTTGCTAAATTTAGCAACGGAAAAATATTATCCGTTGCAAATTTAGCAACGGAATTTGAATTCGGTTGCTAAATTTAGCAACGGAATTTGAATTCGGTTGCTAATTTTGACCAATTTACCAAATGTTAGTGGTTAGATTTAGCAACGGAATTTAATTTCCGTTGCTATTTAGCAATGGAATCACCTTTCCGTTGCTAAAAATACCAACCGCCAAATTAGCAACCGAAATTTCCGTTGCTAATTTCCGTTGCTATTTTTGATTAGCAACGGAAAATTGACATTTTCCGTTGCTAATTTCTGTTGCTAAATTGCAATTTTCTTGTAGTGTAAGTTACTCCTAGTAATTTTGTGCTTAATTGTCATATTTAAGTAAGGGTTTCAAAGAGCTACAATAATTTTTGAAGTGAATTGCAAATTAGTTGAACTTAATATGGATTTATGAGTCTTGAGTTATTTTCATTGACTGAATGAAAATTTGATCCTAGTTGCTTAATGCTTCATGAACTTAAGAGGGAATTATTCAGTTTGCTAAATGAATGGGCTTGATTTGTAATTCAACTAGTTTGAAGATTTACATATTGTTTGGCATAACTAAATTGACGCTTAAAAAAAAAAGAAAAGGCATAATTAAGTGATTAAATGAGTATGAGGAATGTTTTATTCATATGGTAATTGAAATTTAATTTTTGTGCGTGCAGAAAATAAAGCCAAAAATACAGAAGAAAGCCAAATGCGTGGCCACGCCTCTCTCAACACAAATCTACACATGGTCACGTGTCTAGGCTTTTGTTCTTCACACGTGGTCACGTATGGATCTCTTTGTTCTTCATGCGTGGCCACGTGTTTGAGTGTTGCCTGGCAGAAGCTTCATACGTGCCCACGTTCTCCCTCTCCCATACACCTGCGTGCTCACGGGTCTAGTTTCACCAAGATATGCGCACCTACGATTCTTTTATTTTGCTCCACCACCCTCACTCATTCACACTCACACACTCACTTAAGCACACACCTCAAAGTTGAACTTCATCTTTTCATTATTTCTAACCTCATTAATTCAGGTAGCATTGCATTTACTCTTAGCTACTTATTGTTTGACTTTGAACTTCATTGTGGCTTCATATAGGTTGAGTTTATATTTAAATTGGCTAATTTTCTTTTATGCTTACCATGACCAATTGAAATATTTCTCTTCCTTTTATTTCAGCCTAACCATCACCAAATTATATTTCACTTGAGATTATGTATTGTTCACCTTGTCACCTATGGATAGTATGCATTGAGCACTTAAGCAAGTTTGGCCTAGTTACATTTATTCACTTAGTTACCATGTTTATTAAGTCTTTTTCATTGCACTGCATTTGGTTTAGAGGCATGTTTGCTTGTTAACTTAATTCCATTGACCTCTTGCCTTCTTTTTTACTTGATTATGGTTCTAAGTATGGTGAGCTTACATTTTTGGTCACTAACTTGTTTCTCAAAAGTGATAAAGTCTGCTGACGTTTTCATACTTTGCTGAGGACAGCAAGATTTTAAAGAGGGGGATAGAGCCCAGCTGAGCTGAAATTGAAGACCAATTTAAGGGAGTTTTTCTTACCTTGCCCATTTTCTTACTCATGAATTATGTTGTTTTAGTTGGTTTGTTTTAGTTATTTAGTTTGGTTTTTTAGTTTGCATGTCTAGTTTTGTTTTTAGTTTGCATGTTTAGTTTTTTTTTAGTTTTGCATGTTAGTTTAGTTTATTCATTTATCATTTATTTTACATTTAGCTTAGTTCGCCCTAGTTTTTTCTTAAAAATTGAACATTTTGAACTTGAATTTAGAATGTGCAATGTTTAAAATTCTTGTTTAGCATTAGAAAAAGCATGTTGTTTAATGAATTTCTAGCTAGTTTAACATTCAATTTGACTTATATTTGTTAGTTTCTACATTTTTGAGCACTTAAGACCAGTTTTTATACTTTAAAGAAAAACAATGCATTGAAATAGTTAAGTGATGAATTTTAGAACACTAGAACCTTCCTCATCACCCTTCAAAGCATACAAATAACTTAAAACAACTTGGAAAGTGATCTAGGCAATGTTCTTCTTGTTGAGCCATATTTTAACTTATTTTCCTATCCTATATGCATATTTATCCTTTGTTAGCCAATTTTGAGCCTAATGAGGTATGCTTAATTCGTGCCATATTTATTTTTCTTATTACACTCATTTATTTTACCATATAGCCTAAAAAGCTTTTATCTTCCCTTCTAGAATTGGCCACTCTAGGATAGGATGGATTAATAGAAATTGGGTATATTGATGGGCGTGATAAGATGTTTTTGATTTTATTATCAAGGGCTGTTGTTGAAGTCAAAGAAACAGTGAATTGTTACCTTGTTATTACCCATGTTATAATTGTATTGCCAACTTCAAAGCTAGAAAAGAAGAGAGAAAAAGTGAAAAAATAGAAAAAAAAAGAAAGAAAAAGAGAAAAAGTGAAAGAAAAAGAAAGAAATTTACAAATAAAGCTAGCATGTATGGCAAAATCTTAAGTGTGGGGTAGTTACAAGGAAAAATGGTTTTGACTTCTTCAAAAAGGGTATGAATTGTGAATGAAAAGAGTTTCAATTATTATTTCTTGTTCATAAAAGAGCTTTGAATTGTGAAGGGTTGGGAAATTTTGGCTAATTTTTTTATTGATTAAGTTAATGGGATGAAATTTGTGAATCATTAGTCTATTTTATCTTAGAGTGGCTATTCTTATTGTTGATCTTTTATCCATTCTTTGATAACCAATACCTTAGCCCTATTACAACCTTCAAAAGACCTATGTGATTTTAAGTTTGTTGTTGAGTTGTTTAGCGGAGATGACCTTCGGGTTCCGGTACTAAAGGAGAGGCCTATGGTGTTTCTAGAGTTTCAAGCGCGAAACCTTGAGTATACTTATGTGTACATTCATTCTAACCTTGACTATGAATTTGCATTGGTGTTTTGGATTTTAAAAATACTTAAATTGTTTTGGTCTTGCACACACACACAAGGAAACTAACTTATATTGTCTTGATTGAATTTATTCTAGTTGAAAGTTTTATTAAGTGCTCTTTTTAATTGTTAAACTTGGTTTTGAAATGTATGATTCTTTATTTAAGTTTGATTATTTTGAGAAGTTGGTTTGTTCTAATTTGCTCGAGGGCAAGCAAAGTCTAAGTGTGGGGTATTTGATAATAGTCATTTATATGATGTTTTTAGTATGTTTTTAGGTATTTAATTAAGTTAATTTTGTGTTAATTAGGTTTAATTTAAGTTTAATTTGTTAGTTTTGTGCTTTTGGAGTTAATTGTAAAATTTGGTGTTTTCAGGATTATTTTGCAAGAAAAAGGGCTTAATTATAAAAAGTGCAAAGTTTTGGGCCAAAAGCATAAATTTGAAGAAATTGATCAAGAAAATGAGCTTCCAGTCCAGAGCTTGGAGCCGTGGCCACGTGCGAGCTTTGAAGAATTTTACACGTGACCACGTGAAGGAGTATTTGTGAATGAATGTGGCCATGTGAAGAAGAAATGAAGAAAATTGAGTTAAAGGGCGTGACCACGTGAAAAATCAAATAAGGAAAGAAATAGTACACGTGACCACGTGTGTTCAAGGCCAAATTAACACGTGGCCACGTGTGAGGAAGACTATATGGACACGTGACCACGTGTTCAACAACAAGAATTTAAGCCGTGGCCACGTGATTTGATTCTCCAATTGCGCGAAGGATTTTCGACTTCCTATTTTGAGCAGAATTCACTTCCTATTTGGTTTCTGCAGTTTTGGAAGAAATCTACCACGTTTTTGCCTATAAATAGCAGTCTAAAACACCAAAGAAAGAGGAGAGAAGGGGATCGAATTAGAGAATTAGGGATTAATCTTAGAATTTAGCTTTACTTTTTCTTTAGTTTGTTTTTATGTTATTTTGCTTTCATTATTTTTTTCTTCAACTTTGTCTTTAGTTTTTAATCATGTTTAGTAAATAGTTTTTCTTCTTTTGCTAATGGAACTTTGAAATCTTATATTTTCATTGTTATGACTTTATTTTGAGCTTAATTTCAATATCGGTTGATTATTTCTTAGTTTTAAGCATATTCTTATCCTTGATTGTGTTGAGATTGATTGTTGGTTTATTGAATAAATAACTAAAAATTGGTTTTGACATAGTTAATGATTTGCATGTTCTTAGATTGACTCTTTAATGTTTATGCATGATTATTATCCGAAATATGAGATGATTATGTATGAATTTTATTGGTTAATACTAAGAGAGGAAGAACCAAGAATGAATTGGAGTTGAATCACTTGAGAAAGGCTTCAATAAAAGTTTAGGAAGTTAAAACTAGATTTGCATTCTAAGTATTAGATTTGTCTATGAGTTTAATACTAAGAATGATATACTTGAATAAAGATATCTTGGTTTATTACTAGTTTTTCCATAATCACTGGTGTTTATATTGAATTTAAGTCATTACAATGAAAGTTAAGGTGGATAGTTTCCTTAGCAAGAGAATTCCAGTAATTGTTTTGTTTTTAATTTATGTTTTATCTTTTGTTTTGTTTAATTGTTTCTTTTATTTAATTTTTGCTTTTAAAACAAAAAAATTTGGGAAACAATCTCAGATTAATTTAATTCATATATAGGTATTATTCTTAGCAATCCATGTTCCCTTGGGTACGATATTTGGGGTCTTAATCTATATTTCCCTATATTACTAGCCGATCTAGTACACTTGCTAGACACCGGTCAGTGTTAAATAGAGTTCCTAGTAAATCGGTTGATGTTACTCCATATGAGATGTGGAATAACAAGAAACCCACGCTTTCTCATATGAAAGTATGGGGTTGTCCTGCTTATATGAAGAGGACAATGTCAGACAAACTGGATGTTATGTCTGACAAATGTTTATTTGTGGGATATCCAAAAGAAACGTTTGGATATTATTTCTATCATCGCTTAGAACAAAAGGTGTTTGTTTCAAGGCATGTTGTCTTCTAGGAAAGAGAATTTCTCCTACGAGAGGACAGTGGGAGTAAAATTGAGCTTGGTGAAGTTCAAGACCCACAAATAGAAGATGATCAACCGATTGAACCCGAAACTGAATTTCATAATGATGAAATTACAGTTGAACCTGATTATACACAAAATCCTAGAAGATCTACTAGGATGCATTTTATCCCTGTGAGATATGGATTTCACATTGATTCGGATAGAGGCATAACTGTAGTAGAGGACAATGAGCCTACAAGCTATCAAGAAGTTTTGAACAGTTCAGAATGTGATTTATGGCTTAAGGCTATGCAGTTCGAAATGGACTCCATGTATGATAATAAAATATGGACTTTAACTCAACCACCTGAAGGGATAAAACCTATAGGGTGCAAATGGGTCTTCAAAAAGAAGACTGACATGGAAGGTAATATAGTTACCTATAAAGCTCGCTTAGTAGCAAAAGGTTATCGTCAAAAAGAAGGTATTGACTATGACGAAACTTTTTCTCCTGTAGCGATGCTTAAGTCTATAAGAATACTTTTAGCCATTGCAGCTTATTATGATTATGAGATTTGGCAGATGGATGTGAAGACAACTTTCCTTAATGGAAATCTTACCGAGGATGTGTATATGACACAACCAGAAGGATTCACATCAGGAAATGGCGAAAAGGTATGCAAGCTTCAAAGATCCATTTATGGATTGAAGCAAGCCTCTAGGAGCTGGAACATATGATTCAATGAGACAATCAAAGAGTTTGGTTTCTCACAGAATGAAGATGAACCTTGTGTGTATAAAAGGGTCAGTGGGAGTGCAATTGTCTTCCTAGTTCTATATGTAGATGACATATTGATCATGGGAAATGACATTTCTCTTCTCCAATCTGTTAAAATATGGTTATCCAAGCAATTCTCCATGAAAGACCTTAGAGAAGCATCCTATATTCTGGGAATAAGGATCTATAGAGATAGATCCAATAGGTTGCTAGGTCTTTCTCAGAGTACATATATAGATAAAGTATTGAAGCGGTTCAATATGGATCTTTCTAAGAAAGGGTTTATACCCATGGTACATGGGAAACACCTTTCTAAGTCTGTGTCCATAGACACTGGAGGATAGAGAGAGCATGAATAGAATACCATATGCATCTGCAATTGGTTCTATTATGTATGCTATGTTATGTACACGTCCAGATGTAGCATTTGCTTTGAGTGTCACAAGTAGATTCCAATCTAACTTTGGAGAGGAACATTGGGCAGCTGTCAAGAATATTCTTAAGTACTTGAGAAGGACTAAGGATATATTCTTGGTATATGGAGAGGGCAGTTTGGAAGTAAACGGGTATACAGATGCCAGCTTCCAATCTGACAAAGATGATTGTAAATCATAATCTGGTTATGTGTTCATAATGGGAGGAGGAGCAGTTAGTTGGAAAAGTTCCAAACAAGAAACAACTGCTGATTCCACGACAGAAGCTGAGTACATTGCTGCTTCAGAAGCAGCCAAAGAAGCAGTTTGGATCAAAAAGTTCATAACCGAACTAGGAGTGGTGCCTAGCATTGTTGATCCGATTCCTTTATATTGTGACAACAATAGAGCCATTGCACAAGCAAAGGAACCACGGTCTCATCAGCGATCCAAACATGTTCTCAGATGCTACCATCTCATAAGGGAAATAGTAGCTAGAAATGATGTGAAAATAGAAAGGGTTCCCACAGATGACAATGTGGCGGATCCCCTCACTAAAGAACTTTCCTAGATAAAGCATGATCACCATATAAATAGCATGGGTCTGAGACATATGAGTGATTGGCTTTAGTGCAAGTGGGAGATTGTTAGAGAGTATGCCCTAGAGCCCATGTTATAGGGATGTTTTTCATATGTATGAAATTTATATTCTTAATAAAAGGCATCATTCATTTATTAATCCTGTGTTTGAATACATGAGTTTGTAAATCTTAAATTAATAAATGAAGTCCTAGATATTATAAACACAGTGCAAAGGCAATCATGAAGGTGTTCATGATGTGAGATGTCTATTGCATGAAAATATGTTAATATCTAAATATCCCTAGTCATAGAATTAACAAGATAGGACATTGTTAATTCGGACAGACTAGCACATGTTATGCTTCTTCAATGGTTCAAGCAATGGTTCTCATAATTTTGATTATAGATGATAATCAAAGCTAACATGTGGATGCTTGTTAGAGGAACAAGTTCATTGGAGACCTGCAAAGAGAATCCTTATATGGATATTAAATCTATGTCAGTGAGGAATCTCTTCATAGCAGTTGTGCAAGTATCCTTAGACTTGAGATCACCAAAGTTATCTTAAGTAGCAAGTGGTATACTTTGACTCCATAACTGATTACTTCCAACTG
Organism: Excoecaria agallocha; assembly: GCA_037975025.1. Classification (NCBI taxonomy): domain Eukaryota; kingdom Viridiplantae; phylum Streptophyta; class Magnoliopsida; order Malpighiales; family Euphorbiaceae; genus Excoecaria; species Excoecaria agallocha. Next base: position 26,034,063 of record CM075807.1, on the reverse strand, counting down.
GGAGTGAACATAGTTAGGAGATTGGGTATATCATAACCTACTTGAAGATAGTTGAGTGATTGACAAAGGATTCACCATCCCAGATTTAACAAGGGAAGTTATCTCGCATGATTCTATAATTGCCTTGTTCAGAGAATCTCTGGCCAGAGTAATATGCCAAGATGGATGGAGATCCATGAAGGGCATTTTAGGAACAATGGTTAAATTAATAGAACATACATAATTAGATTTATATGAGTTGACAGAAATCCATACTCAGAATCTAATTGAGATAAGAGTGGTGAAAGGAGTAATTGCACGGTAACTGTTTCTATGGAAGGGTACATTCAAACCACATGACTTTCCTGACATTTGGGTAGTCATGATGCCTAGCTAGAGGCCAATCATGACTTGTATAATGATGTATCAAAATATCAATAGAGATTGATAAAATGATTTAAAGGAGTTTAAATCATGTGAGTTTTGAATAGAACTCACAATTACATATTATACTGCCAACATGGACAGGAACCCAATAGGTCACACACATATAGAGAAAAGGGTAAAATGGTAAAATGACAAGGATAATAATATTTGATATTATTATAAAGGTAGAGAGGAGAATGTGATAATAATTAATTAAAGTGTTTAATTAATTATGATCAAATAAAATTGTCCGCGGAACTTTTGAGAAATATTCTGTAAATTGGACCTAAATGAAATAATGTATTTCATGATTAATTATTATTGTCTTATAAGTGTTATAAGACTACTATAAGTATTATAGGACTGATATAATAATTAATAGGACCATTGGAGAAATTATAAAGGGCCAAAGGAATGAAGAAGTTGGAGGAAGCCCTCCAGAAGGGGGCTACACGCCAACTCCATACAGAAGGGCTTAGAGGGCTTTTTCTTGGACCAAATTAATTTATATATATTACATAAGTGTTATGGAACTCACATATTTAATTTGGTTGGATTTTAAATCCATTTGGGTATTTAAATCCAATTAGATGTACAAAGGGCCTAGTTTGTGGATTTTGTGCATGGTCTTTTATGAAAAGATTTAATTAAGCCCAAATGATTATAATTAATTCCAGAAGCCCAATTAATAATTCTCCAGCAATTTTAAAGAGCCCAATCTCATTAAGGAGTTGGAATTTTAACCTAACTATAAAAGGCCAACTAATGAGAATTAGGGTTAAGTGATTAAAACAAAAGGAAAGTCTTTTTCTTTTATTCGCTCTCCCTTTTTGCGCCAACTCCAAGCTAGCTTCTTGGAATTTCGGCCAGCCCTAGTTGAACACCAATTTGTTGGTTCAATTTACCCCTCTCTAGTGTGGATTACTCATTGGAGGTGTTCGATTTTGGACACTGTGGTTTGCGACAACCCGGTGCGAAGTAAAATCAACTGTTCAACAAAAATCAAAGGTGATTTTTCTTATTCTCATATAGTTATATTGTGTATTCATGGCAAGATCAGATCTAATGGTTAAAAAATTTTAAAATTCCGCTCATGTATGTGATGCATGTAACCGTTAAATTCCAACATATATATCATACAATATCTAATCTAGGGATGGAATCTCATCCTTTGAGATTCCCATGTTTGAACTACTTCTCTATCATATTTCTAAAATCCTTCCTTACCTTACTTTCTATAAGAAATGGGAATGCTTGCATTAGGTTAACACATAACCAATTTATATCATATCCTCATATTCTTAGACTTTTATTGGCTAGAACTGCCTAAACCTTTATTCTAATACCACTACATGTAATGCCCTTACTACATAAGGACCCAAAACCTATCATTCATATCTATCATAGGTATTCAGCATATTCACGTGCATATCTGACATTAATTCATTACACATATATCTAGACTATATTAGATTATCATATATTTACATTTTATAGTTTTTCAATTATTACTATCATCTGCACCTGTCTTTACATATCAGAATGCTATGGTGTAAATTTATTACCTTAGTCTCTAGGAGTTAAATATAGTGAGTATGGTGTCAAACATGAGGAATCTTCAGATTGCTTTATATTAATTGAATAGATACTTAGATGGATGGGAAATTATAAATTGATAGAGTTGGTTATACTAAATTTTTAAGATTATCAAACTAAAGAATACTAAACTTAAATTCTAATTAAATAATACAAGTCAATGAAGTTACTAGAATTACAAGATTGAATTGGTCAAGTAAGAGATTTAATTAACACATATGCATACAAATGATAAGAGAATATGGCCTACTCTCCCTAATTGCAATTCTTATTGTTTAATAAGGGTATTTCCATCTAGAATCCACAAGCACTCACATGTCATTGTTGACATTGATGAAAACCATGAAGTTCTATGCCTATTCTTTTACCTCTCAAAGTGAAGCCCTTGTTTCCAAGTGATTTTTAATCTTTAAGTAAATTCAATTGCTTTTCCACCAATATTCCCCAATTCTCATTGTGAACAAATTGATTAACACATTATATATGGTGATCAAACATACATAATACATTTAACACCCAATTGCACTTAAATCATAAATGCATTAAATAAAATATTGGTATAAAAGATCAATTTATACTTGCAATTCTATTTAATAAACTTAGCTTATTTACACAATGTTCAAAGCAAACAAAATACAAAAAAAAGAACTAGCATCAAGCAAATAACCTAAAGAGAAAGAGAAGAAAATAATTGATGACTCCTCAATGCTTTTGAAAAAAAATACTTGAATTTTTAATTACCTATTTGAATCTTTTCTCTTCCTTAGTGTATGCTTTTTCCACATAATCTTTTTGAATTGAATTGGCAGTTAATTGGTAGTTTTTTCATGCCAAAAATATGGTTAACTTAATGTATTTATAGGCCCTAAAGGTGTCCTAATTGATGCCATGATATGCATCAGGGCCATTGCTTATTTTCGGATTCACTCTGGAGCCTCATTTTTAGGATTCAAGATAGAAAGAGGCCCCCTTAACAAATAAATTGGCTACTTCACAATAAAAAAGGACAAGTCCAAATTATTATTGGTAGTTAACCCATAAAGGCATCTACTAATAGGCCCAAAAGTGTTAGGTGTCATGGAGTTGTCACCTAATAGAATGTTGGAAAATGATTCTCGACCTTTTTTATGCCCAAATAGAGATTGGTGTTCGGAACATCAATCTTATTAGAAATTTTGGTTAGGTGTTACTTTATAAATGAGTTTTAAGCATTAATCCACTCTCCTCTCACACACAATACATTGGCAATAAAATTAAATAAGCATCCCAATCAAATAAAGAAAGCAATAAGCAAATAAATAAAAAGAATAAAGTCCTACTTAAGTTATTACATAAGCAAATCATCCTCAACAAAATAATATACAAAATGAAATGACATACATAAAATGGGGAGTTAATTAAATTGGGAACATTGGTTCCCTTATGCACATATTTCACAAAAAGCTTTTTATTTTATTATGTGAATTTAGGCTAAAAAACTAGACATTGGTCCATATTTATTAAAAAAACCCAATTAATTAGTAAAAATGAATTAAGTGAAATTTTATCATTTATTATGAAAAAAACATTTATTACTACCTATTACATCCTTGAAAAATAATACATCCAAAATAACATGACAAATAAGGAAAAAATAAATAATAAATAAGATAAAACCATAATAAATAACAAAAATGAAATAACTGAGATGACAAGGGAGTGAAAGAGGTGACCAATTTAGGAGCATGACTTCCCATGCAAAAAACCACAAACCCTCCGAAAGCCATAAAGGTATCAATTACTCAAAAAATCATGCAAAAACAAATAAATTAGTATACATACTAAAAATAATTACAAATTTATTAATAAAGTAGAAGAGATTTAGACCCATAAATATATCATATAAAAGTAAAGTGGGATTAAAAAATGCATAAATATCCTAAGAAATAAATAAATGAGATAAAAATTACATATAAGTATGAAATATACAAGAAAATGCCATAAAAACATACTCACAGATGCCCAAAATAGATGAAGGATGGCCTAAGGGAAGCGAGGGACTGGACAAAGAGATAGGCCTAGGGGCATCCTATCTGGTGAGTGACAGATGGCCTTTCGTTAGGCTGTCCTCCCATCCGTCACCTCTGGACAAAACCAGAAAATGTAGAATTATGGAAAAAGTACAGAAAATCATGAAAAATAGATATCTAACCCTATGCATGCAATTTAAAATCCTAAATCATAGTAAAAACAATTTTATAATGATGAACCATACATAAAATACAAAAAAATCTAATTAAAGAATTAAGAGAAAAAGTTAAAAAAACCAACTAAAAGCTTTATATAGATAAAAATGGAGGAATTAAGATTTAAAACATGCCTTTATCATGCCTCTGCAGGAGAAAAGGTGTAACACCCTAATCTAATGCCTTTATCATGTATCATGTTATATCTTTCAATCACATAATAGTAGGTTATTAACCCAAAGTTGTATACATTTATAATATCAAATAGCCTATTTATATAGGTATCCTACGCATCAATTAGATATTTCCCATAACTTCAGTCACTTAATTATGTATGCATAATGTCTTATTCTATAACATACTCATCATTTTCATGTTAGCATAACTGTCTTAACTTCATATATTATCCTGCATAACATTTATCCATTAATCAAGCATATTTATGACTAAGCATTCTAGCTACTATATGCATGCATGCTTTAGCATTCTTTCACTGAAATTATTACATCACTTACTTTATATTACATATATATATATATATATATATATATATATATATATATATATATATATATATATATATATGATAGCCCTTTTGATACATATTAAACGTGCAAAAGAAATTGCACCAAAATAAAAAAAAACCCCTACATCAACTTCTATGACCTAAGTGTTGGCCTGTCCTGATGCAGAAATCGTTCCTGAGCAAAAGCTTTCACAGCAGTACCTACACGGATTAAATAACCCGTGCTAAGCTATAAAGCTTAGTGGGGATACTAATTTTGAAAGAAAACAACTCACAACGATTGATGGAATCATATAACATACAACAGTTGATAATAACTAGAATGACATATTTAAAATAAATAAAGGATAGAATAAAATATCATAATCAATAATCAAATCTCATATTTATATTAACATGCTTGAAATTAAAGCATAACGTAGGAGGATCAGTATCAAAAGTATCCAACTATCACATATGCAATGAGAAATATAGTTAAATATATTATCTCATGTATCATGCTTTATTTATCTAAAATTTACTGTAACGCAATAACACAACCGTTTAGCCTGCTTAAGTTCTAAAGGTGGATAACGGGATCGGTGGATACCCGAAGGTATCAAATCGGTGGATATCTGAAGATATCAAAACTATGGACCCAAACAGGGCCAACTGTACGGTGGACCGGTCAAGGACCCAAACGGGGTCAAGAAACAACCCAAATGGGCTGTGCAAGATCCAGCAGGATCAACTATACTGTGGACCTAAAAAGGTTGACTGTGGCAGCTGCAATATCCCTATAGGCGCCTATCTATCCACAATTGAACTATAACTGCAGGCAAACTCTATTTAATCTTTCTTTTCATATATCATGCTTACACTTATGGTGTTCATTTTGCACATGTATAATCATATGATAGCTATATTGTTACGATGACATAACTGCATATGTAAGTTCATTTAATGATACAATTACTTTTTACCTACTATCATTAGATATCTCATGTTAGCATAATCATGATATGTTAATCAAGTGATGCATCATACCTATTCAAGTGCTCATCATTAATACTTTACAATATAGCATATCGTATATATATATGTCATCATGTATACAATACATAATCCCTATTGAATAGGAATATATAACATCATAATAATATACTTCATTATGTTATCATTCAGGCATCACACATGAATATAGTCATATATCGTATTTCTTGTTTTACAGTATAAGTGCACGTTCAAAAATAATGCACTCTATCATTAGAGTATGAATATGTAAGATTAATTGCATAAAATAATCATGTACACAAATTTCATCACAAATAAGTGTGAGATATTTTCATCACAAGTCCTTACCCATGTACACGCGTGAATGTATATGTATACATATAATCTTGTATTAATAGTCATATTACCTGCTCTATCCAATTCATTTTTTAACCACATAAACACATATTTAGTTCAATTAATTGAAAATCATAAGATAAAGTACATTAAAAATCTGCACAGGGCAGCCTTCTGGACTCAACTTGTGAGCCACAAATGAATTTGATAATGTCATTTTTAGACTATATGATCTTCTACAATATTATTCCCCTATGTGTCTAGTTTCCATATCATCAAAATTCACCTTAATATCTTACCTATATCTCAAGATATTTGACAAATACTATAGGCTGTTCGTGGAACCAAAACAGTATTAGCTGTCACTTATAAAAATTCATAGCATAAAATCAAGAGGGATTTGGACCAACATTTCTTCATCAAAAACGTACTCCTAGGTATCTAGTTTAACTAGAATTTTACAGAATAAGATTTTGACTTCTCTAATAATACTTATGCCCAAAATACCAACATCTGTACCTTAACAGTCCAAACAGATTCAACGAATTTAATGCTAATTATTTGAAATACTTAGAAATAAAATTAGGCATTACTTCCTTCATATAAAATGTGTATTTATGAGTCTATTTTGCACAGAAATTTATTTCATGTCATTCTGATCGTTGTACATACACATATCTCAATTATTCCCCAACCTGGTCCAGAATCCGAATTTAAAAGTTCTCCTAAATTCAATAAATCATAAAAAATATCTAGAGGCAGAATTGAAGGTAGGTTCCTTCTTCAATTTTGTAAGAAAATGTCTTATATAACTACAGAAATTTGATTTGTTACAATTAGACTAAATTTTCAGTCAATAGGTCAGAATTTTCATCTCATCTCTTCATGCACATTTCATACATTGAACTCTCTTTTAATTACTACAAATTCAATTTAATCACAACAAGTTCCAGCAACCATATTCACATGCCACAACCAAATTCACATGCATTAAGGTAGACCTAATCCCATACCTTAGCCGACCCCTATAACTCCCAAGCTTTCAATCCCTTGCAATGTCTTTCCCTTTATCCTTTCTATCTCCTCCTTCTTTAACTTAGAGTTAAGCACATAAATGCCTTAATTCACCATTAAGATTTGTCACTTAACTTGCTTGAAGATTCAAAGACTTGAAAGAAAATGCAAGGAAGTAAATTTCTGATTTTTCTCCTCTCTCAATGCCGACCACACCTTCACCCTCTCTCACTTTTCTCTTTCCATCCACTAAGATTATTCTATTTATAATGCTATGGTAAATGTCCCCTTTAGTCCTTCAAGATTTTGCATGTCACATTAATAACATCAAATTCTTTGCATGTCACAAATTATACCCCACCATTTAATTAATTCTTAATTTAACCTCATCATTTAACCTCTTTCTTACATTAGCCTCTCCATTGTTCTCAAATTCTCAATTGACCCCATTAAAATGTCATAATTACCAATTTACCCCAAATCAATAATTATACTCCAATTAAACCCTTAATTCAAATTACATCACACTAATCAATTTATTTTCCATGCCATTAAAATAATAAAAACGTCATTTATCCCTTAACAAATTATTTATACGAATTTCTCATTAAATTCTTAATCTTAATCAATTAAAACTCCTCTCAAAACATGAAATTTAATTAGGGTCATGTAAGGGGTCTCACAAAAGGACCCCCAGACGGGCACACCTTAAGTGATAGACGGCTGTCTACCACCATTGAAGGTACAAAACTAGGGTTTTATGCACATTTTATTAAAATACTTGGCAATATTTGAAAATAATTAGAAAATCAGGAAAATCTTTAAGAAAAAAATGAAAAATTCATGATTGAAGCTTTGAGATCCAAACCTGTTGTTAGCAATATGTTATTTCCTCATCAATGGAAAACCTTAATCTAGGCTATCTTGGGTCACGATCTCTACAACTGCTCCAAATTTTGGAGAACTAGTGCACTAGTGCCAAAGTGAGCCAAAATTTAGAGTATAATGAAAAGGTTGCGTACCTAAGGCAACGACTCTTTGATTGACATTTTGCTTTAAATTTCTAATTAGTGCCTAAGGATGCATAATTAGGGTTTAAGACAAACTCTATTGAAGGCAGTGAGTCTCTACTTGTCCAAATAACGCTTGGGGCATGCATAATTGAGACAAGAAGTTGGTTTTGCTTGATTAGTGCCCGGGGCATGTAGAATTAGGGCTTGAGACTAACTCTATTTAAGGCAGCGAGTCTTCATTTGTCTAATTAGCACCTAGGGCATACAAAATTGAGACAAAAAAGAAGGATTTACCTGATTAGTGCCTAGAGAATGCAGAATAAAGGCTTGAGACTAACTCCATTAAAGGTAGCGAGTCTCCACTTATCCAATTAGCACTTGGGGCATGCAGAATTGAGATAAAAAAGAAGGTTTTACATGATTAATGCCTGAGGCATGCTGAATCAAGGCTTAAGACTAACTCCATTAAAGGCGACAAGCCTTCACTTGTCCAATTAGCACTTGGGGCTTGCAGAATTGAGATAAAAAAGAAGTTTTTATTGGATTAGCACCTAGGGCATGTAAAATGAAGGCTTGAGACTAACTCCATTGAAGGCGGCGAGTCTCCACTTCTCCAATTAGTGCCTAGGGTATGCAGAATTGAGAAAAAAAGGGTTTTACTTGATTAGCGCCTGGGGCATGTAGAATCAAGGATTATTACTAACTCAATTGATGGCTGTGACTCTCTAGTTGTTCAATTAGCGCCTGAGGCATGTAGAATTGAGACAAAAAAGAATGTTTTTCCTGATTAGCACTTGAGGCATGCATAATTAGGGCTTGAGACTAACTTTATCGAAGGCTGAGAGTTTACCATCAATTCAATAATTCCCTTGTTTAAGGGAGGTATGAGTGGTTTTTGACCATCTCCCCTAAATCTTTTCAAAGTCAAAAAATACCTGTACTTCTATTCGTCTTGCATCTCTTTTGATTTCTTATGGCTTTATAGGTGTCTTGGAGCTATAACCAAGGAAGAGGAACCATCATAAACTCTTATCTATTCCCCATTCACAAATATCTTATCCTTTTGATCTAGTTTAGTATAGGTATCATTTGCAAGTTCTCTATTCATAAGCATGCAATATGTCTACTATAGACCCTATAGAGTAGGGAACATGTGTGCCTTTTGAGAGGGCTTTGGTACCTGTGAGAAAAGATGTGATATTAGTGTCTTACAGGTTGAATTTTGATTTCTTGTTATTTTTACCTTGCCATTTCAATCCATTATGTTAAATTTTATCCTTTTGTCAAATATGTTTATATTTTCCAATTGCCTTATTGTTATTTTGTCTTGTTATTGTTTTTGTCATTTTGTCATGTATAGTAATAATAAAGCATAAATAAACCCATGTAATCAATTTTATATACATCAAAATGTCCAAAAAGGTTTTAAACTCCTTGAATAAAAAATATAACTACTGTGGTAGATTATGTGCCCTATGGTATGCCGTCCCTGATGATGGTGGGAAAGATATGGATGACCATGATGATGATGGGTGTGTGGATTAATCATCTTGAAGATGATGATCGGGAGGCTAAAGGTCTCGATGATGATGATGATGGTGGACCTGATTGATGATATGGACATACTGCTATTATAAAAGGCTATGGGGCTAGAGAGAGTGCCTTAAACTGAAACCCCAAAATGTACCTAGCCAAAGGCATAGATCTATCCAATCATCACAACTAACCTACTAACCCCTATGCTTGGGTCCCTAATGTTTGAAGTCTACTGGCTCACATAAGCTCTCAAATCATCTCTCATCTTACCAATGGGAGTGTTTAGCACATCTCTGGCCTTCTCTGTGGCACCTAATGTCCTCTGGCTGACCCCTTCTATTTTGGTAGTCTTCTTGCTCACACTAGTGATTGAGGCATCCATGACCAACAACACAGCATCAAATCTAGCTCTAGTGGCTGCCAATGTCCTTAAGATCCTATCCACATCTTGCTATTATCACTAGATGAAGGTCTACATAGCAAATTCTAATTTGTCTACCCTTTGGATCAATTATGTAGGTGCAAAGCTCTCAAGGAACTATATAGGTTAGGATGGTGGTGATGTACCAAAAGTGGAGGCTCCTAGGTGGTCATAAGGTGAGAATCTCCTAGATACCTTGGAGGATAATGGTTGTGGTTGAATAGGAGATCGTAGAGATACTAAAGGGAGAGGTGATTCCATTGAGCAAGTCATTCTAATCTACCTACATATCTATCTTATAGTCCATGTCTATATTTGTCCCTTAGGGCTATTGTGTCTTGTCCTACTAGAGAGTATAATTAGGCTGAACTAGTGATACTGGAGGTGCCTAAGGTGGCTGATCCTAGTTCTCGCCCTCTGTTGGTGGCTCTAGCATAATAAGATCTAGTCTGTATCTCTCTCTAGTCTCTAGGACTATCAGTAACCTGTATTGTCCCTCTTGCCCTAGATTAGCTCAACCATCATGCGAAGGGCAGCCTATATATCCATAAAAATATCTTCCTAGAGTGCCTAACCAAAGGTTCCCTTGTCTGCCTCTAAGTCCAACTGTAGGCGAGTCACCACTTGCCTAATGCATATTTGTGAGGTTGGCTATGTGATTACCAAAAGTAATGTTGAGAGGATCTCATGGGTGATGTTGATGCTCTTTCAAGTATGCATGGCCTATAGATAGATGATGTCGACCATATTTACCAACCGAAGACTGATGGTACGACTGATCTATGAGGTAGATAAGACCCTTTGGATGTATCTGAATGCTTACATGGCTAGCGTTGTGCTCTTGACCATGAATGGATTGTACATAGCCCTAAAAAGGGTGATAGTCATCCAGTGCTTCCTCACAACTCCCCTCTTTAAGGTCAAGACATCTACTCCAATAAACAATCCCATGGCCTCTATGAAGTAGCATCACATGATACTATAATAAATGTCTCACACTTTGAATCTAGTCACTTCTTCCTTCATATCAGATCTCTAAAAGCCTCAAAGTGTTAGTGCTTTTCACATTCCCTGCAAAAATAAGACAAATGTAAACATAAATGTGTAATGAAAAATACTCATTAAGGCAGTGCAAGGGTGGTAGGCAGCCAAGATATAAATCACCTCAGAGGGATGGTCATCCATCATGCCTTTTTAATAGCTTGATTTTTCTTGATCTTTTGTGCCTTTGACCTTTCCAAGCAAGCTCTCTTCTAGGTATTCCTCTTTCTTCCTTCTTTTCCTACTTATTCTTTCTTTTCAATTTGCAGTCATTATTTTTGGCATTTAGACTACTTGAATATTGTTGCCAAGCTAAATACTACCATAATGACACTGCATAGACTACTAGATGACTCAGAAATAAGGGAAAACCCTAATCTAACCCCTTACACAGACTTGAGGTTCTTGAAGAGAGCAAAGATAGAAAAGACTTTGATTTTCTCTAGCACTCATCACTAGGACCCATAATTCTATGTCTTTAGGTTCACTCATTAGGAATCATGTGCACTAGGCAAGGATTTTGTTGAGATAATTGAAATTAGGTTTGCATCGGGCATTATTCTTTGTTTACTTTAGTGTGTCTCCAACTTCCTGAGGAAAGTGAAGAGAGCATTGGGTGTTCTTTCCCTCGAGGTCAAAGGATTAGTTTCTTAGGACGACATCCTATCACTAGAGTGGTTAATTGATATTGTAGATGATTTCTTTGTTGTGCCCACCTACTAGACTACTGTTGTAACACCCTTACTGTAATAGTCTTATCGGAAAAGTGATTGGTCGGAAAATTTTTTTTTCAACACTTAATTCCTTTAACTTAACATTAACTTAACAACCTTCATGCATATAACTTTCATTAATCATTAGCCTATAACTTGTTCAGAAATTTCTATGCTTTAAATAAAATTTTGGCAATATAACGGCTATATTCTTAACTAGCCCCCTGAAAATTCAGATAATTACACAGCCTCTCAGAGGCACAACAGTTTATATCCACAGATATTATCTAGTAACACATGTATGCCATCCATTTTTTGCAATTCCTCATCCACAAACTACTATAAATAATACACAGAACGATCATTATTATAATATTATCCTTATAAAACAAAATATAATAGGTATATATACATGCCACAAAAAGATTCTTCCTAACTCTTCCGCTTCAATTTCCTGCTGTGTACCCAAGCTCCAAACTATTTGTACCTGCACGCAGTCAATCTTACGTGCTGAGTATTAAACATGCCCAGTGGTGACTAAAAATCATAGCATTTCCCTAAATGATTTATTATCGATTTTTCTTATTTAATGGCAATATTTATTTTAAGAATGACTAACTTCTCATTTAACTTATAAACTTTCTTATATTCTCAATTTAGTCCTTGGACTTCTCTTTTATTTCAAAACTGTCACTATATACTATTAATTACTAGTTTGCCCTTTTATTCCTTATTTTCATACCTTACCTTATTAATTTACTTATAATTTACTAATTAATCATTACTTTAACTGTTTTCCTGTAAAATTATATTTTAGTCCTTTAACTTTATATGGTTGACTTTCTACCCAATTAATTGACCAAATTACCATTTTACCCTTAATACTTATTTCTCTTATTACTTTTACCAATTAATTTTATCATTTAGCAAAATTACCATTTTACCCCTAAACTTCTAAATCCTTTTCATTTTATTCCTTCTTCATATTAAACTTTCATTTTAGCTTTTCTTTTACACTTTTAACATTTTCTTATCAATATGCCCCTAGTACAGACCCGGTAGAAAACTCTCAGACCGGATATGCGGGACGTGGACCCCACAGGGCCATAACAGAATGAGAAATGACCTCCAGAATCATCCCTCATATAACATATGAACATATAACAATACGTATGACATATATACTATGGAGATCAGCGATCCAACCATAGTAAAGCAAGTCGCCATGACTCGCACCGCGGAATATGTATGCCTATGGCCAGCCAATTATATCCTGAACTAGGTTTTACTACCTGACTCTTTCTAAGGGCACAAATTTTCTTAATTTTCCTTTTATTAGCTACTTTCTCATTTTTTTTCGTACTTTTCATTCCTTGTCAATACAATATCAATACTTTATAATTACAGTCAATCTTATTTACACATACTACGAAATATTTCACAGTAGTTCACCATGTAAGCAACAAATTATGCCATAATTCATTCAAATTTCACAATTTTCAACTAATACCTAATTAATATTTATTCCGAAAATATTCATTTAATTCCCATAAATTCTCTAAAAATTCATAACTACTTATTTACATTAATATTGACATTAGAATGCCTAAAATCACTTAAAATCACATTGTTTTCTCTTGAATTACCATTCGGTTTCTACTATAACTATACCATATAAATTACTTTAAATTCATTCAAAGGTTCTAATACACATATTTAAGTCCCTAATACATAAATATAGCATTATATTCAATTTTTCTTTACTATATGAGATTTTCCTTAAAAACCTAAAGGAAATTCACTTAAATCTTAGGGAAATAAAAGGATTAATTAGTCACAAACCTTTTTCTATGGATTAGCCTTGCCTAGGCTTCCTTTCCCTTTCCTTTGGCTTGAAAAACTTGCTCCTCTTCTTGGATTCCTTAACCAACCGAAATTCCCATCAATAATAACTCAATTATTTTGGCCTTAAATGCTAAATTTGACAGCAAAAATGAACTCTAGGCACCCAAAACTAGTAGTAGGCACCTAAAAACCAAATTAAAATCAATAATTTCACATACCTAACTTTGACACCTAAACTTTAACCCTTGATTTCTCTTGATTTTCTTCCTTGAATCAAAGAGTAGAGCTTGCTAGGGTTCTCTAGAGAGGCTGACATCACTTTGGTAGGCTTTGATTTGGTGAGAATTTAAAAGAAAAAGAGAGGAATTTATGAGAGAGGGAGTTCGGCCACTTAAAAGAGATGAAGAAAGACTGAGTTGCTGCTGGAGATTTCTGAAGAAAGGCACCTTATATATGGCTTAATAATGGGCTATGGGCTGGGCTTTAATGGGCTTGAACAATTTAATTGTTTAAGCCCGATAATTACCCGATAATTAGCCCTAATTAATTTATCCCATTTTCCAGCTTCAATTCTCTTCAAATTTGATTCTATTATTCATATCACATTAAAAATAGGCCATACCTAAAATTTTAGCCCAATCGGAGTTTGTTTCGGGTTCGATTCAATTTTATCGGTCCGATTCAAAAATATCGGTATTCCCGAAAAATTTACTTTTTACTACCAAAATATTCTACATATTATTTTAGGCACATATATAATTTTTTTATAATTTTTAAACTTCATTTCATATTTTTAGTATCTAAAACGATCAAAAATTCAATTAAAAACCCTAAATCTTAATTTTCTCGGTTTTCGTTCTTTTGGCTTTCGGAGGCCTAATTGACCTCAAGTTCACTTCAAATTTCAACCCCAAACTACCCGTGACTAGTACTTTCTAATAGTCCAATAAAATATTTTTCACTTCCGGGTGTCATTTTCAGTCCGGAGACACTATTCACTGTCAGAAAGTACTATTCATGATCAGTCCGACGTTGAGGCCATTACAATTCTCCCCTACTAAAAATAAATTTCATCCTCGAAATTTACTTGATTCAAAAAGTAGAGGATACTGCTATCTCATGGTCGCTTCCGGTTACCAAGTAAGTTCTTCCACATTATGATGGTGCCATAAGACTTTCACTAATGGGACCTGCTTATTTCTTAATTATTTAATCTCCCTAGACAGGATCTTTACCGGCCTTTCTTCGTAAGTCACATCAGGTTGTACTTGAATATCCATTAGTGTAATAACATGGCTAGGGTCAGATCTGTACCTTCTGAGCATTGACACATGGAACACATCATGGATCTTCTCTAACTCTGAAGGTAGCTTCAAATGATAAGCCACTGGACCTACTCGCTGAAGTATCTCGTAGGGCCCGATAAACTTTGGACTTAACTTTCCTTTCTTGCCAAATCTCAAGATTTTCTACCATGGAGATACTTTCAGAAAAACTTTATCTCCGACCTGAAACTCAATGTCTTTTCTCTTTAAATCTGCATAAGATTTCCGTCGGTCCATGGCTTCTTTCAATCGGCCTTTGATAATTCGTACCTTTTCTTCTGAATCACGAATCAAATTCGACCCGATTAACTTTTTTTCATTCAACTCTGTCCTACATAGAGGAGTCTTGCATTTTCTTCCATATAAAGCCTCAAAAGGAGCCATCTTTATACTGGATTGATAACTATTATTGTAGGCAAATTCTGTAAGAGGCAGATATTTTTCCCAACTGCTACCAAACTCTAGTACATAGCATCGTAGCATATCCTCCAGAGTCTGAATTACCCTCTCTGACTGACCATCTGATTGGGGGTGGAAAGCTGTACTGAAGTGGAGTCTCGTACCCAAAGCTTCTTGTAGACTCTTCCAGAAATGAGAGGTAAACCAGGAATCCCTGTCTGAAATGATAGATGATGGTACTCCATGAAGTCTCACTATCTCATTAATATAGATTTCTGCCAATCTGGTCAAAGGATAATCCATTTGGACTGCCAAGAAATGAGCAGATTTGGTGAGTCGATCAATAATCACCCAAATAACATCATGTTTCTTTTGAGTGACAGGCAATCCTGTAACGAAATCCATAGTGACTCTGTCCCATTTCCACTCCGGTATCAAGATAGGATGAAGTAATCCAGAAGGGACCTGGTGCTCAGCCTTTACTTGCTGAAATATCAAGCATTTACTCACAAACTCTGTTACATCTCGCTTCATTCCTGGCCACTAGTAATAAGATTTCAAATCCTGGTACATCTTGTTACCTCCAGGATGCATAGCATAACTACTATGATGTGCCTCTATAAGGATATTCTTTTTCAGTTCTTCCTGATTTGGAACACAGAGTCTTTTTCTTGTAATAAAGGCTTCCATCTTAACTTAGAGAATAGTCTCCTTCATTGCCATCCGTTACTTTACTCATAATAATTTTCAGTCGACCATCTTCTTTCTGAGCCATTTTCACTTGGTACATGAAATCTGGTTTCAATTGCATTTCTGCCATCAAAGCTCCGTCTGACGCCATACTCAAACTAACATTTAAAGCTCGAAGAGCTGTCATAATTTTTTTCTAAGTGCATCAGCCACCACGTTAGCCTTTCCTGGATGGTAGTCGATAAAACAATCATAGTCTTTTATCAACTCCAACCAGCATCTCTGTCGGAGGTTAAGTTCTCTTTGAGTGAGCAAATTTTTCAGACTTTTGTGATCAGTATAAATATAACATTTTGCGCCATACAGATAGTGTCTCCATATCTTCAATGCAAAGACAATAGCTGCTAGCTCTAAATCATGAGTAGGATAATTCTTTTCATGAGTCTTGAGCTGTCGGGAGGCATAAGCAATCACCTTGCCTTCCTGCATCAAAACGCAACCTAGACCATTTCTGGAGGCATCGCTGTAGATCACAAAATCCCTGCCCAGTTCGGGTTGAGTGAGGATATGAGCTTCAGTCAACATACTTTTGTGTCTCTCAAAACATTCTTGGCATCTATCAGTCCACACAAACTTGGTGTTCTTCTGTAATAATCGAGTAAGAGGGACTGCAATAGTGGAAAAACCCTTTATAAACCTCTTGTAATATCCAGCTAACCCCAGGAAGCTTCTCACTTCGGTCACATTTGTAGGTGGCTTCCACTGGAGAATTGTTTCAATCTTTGATGGGTCCACTTTAATACCTTCTGCAGAGATCACGTGGCCTAAGAAAGATACTTCATTCAACCAGAAGTCACATTTACTGAACTTAGCATACAGCTGCTTTTCTCTCAAAGTCTGTAGGACAATTCGCAAATGCTTATCATGTTCCTCTGGTGTTTTAGAATATACCAGAATGTCATCGATGAAGACCACTACAAACTGATCCAGATAAGGATGAAAAACTCTGTTCATCAAATCCATGAAGGCAGTTGGTGCATTTGTAAGTCCAAATGCCATGACTAGAAACTCGTAATGGCCATACCGAGTACGAAAAGCAGTCTTAGGCACATCTGCAGCTTTTACTCCCATTTGATAATAGCCTGATCTCAAGTCAATCTTTGAAAATACACCCGCTCCTTTCAGCTGGTCAAACAAGTCTTTAATGCGAGGAAGGGGGTATTTATTCTTTATGGTAACTTTATTCAGCTGTCTGTAGTCGATGCATAGCCTGAGCGTCCCATCCTTCTTTTTAACAAACAGAACTGGTGCTCCCCAAGGAGAAACACTAGGTCTGATAAACCCCTTAACAAGTAATTCCTGTAACTGAATCTTCAACTCTTTTAACTCTGCTGGAGCCATCCTGTAAGGAACAATGGATATGGGTGCAGTACCTAGAGCCACATCAATAGAAAATTCCACTTTTCTGTCAGGTGGTAAACCTGGTAACTCATCAGGAAACACATCTGGAAAATCTCTATCGGTGGGTACTTCTGACACCTTTGAGCTATCTTTCTTTGCCTCTACTGCATAACACATGTAGGCTATACATCCTTTCCTGATCAATCTCTTAGCTGTAGTAGCAGATATGACATCAGACAGATAATTATGTCGCACACCAACCACTATAATTTCTCGATCATCTTTAAGCTTTAACGTGACTCTTTTTCTTTTACAATCAACAGTCGCTTGGTGGGCGGATAGCCAATCCATCCCCAAAATCACATCGAACTCATGGAAGGGCAACTCAATAAGATTTGCCAGGAATATATGTCCCTGGGCACTGATAGGACACTGTCTGTATACCTTATTTACCACTACACTATGCCCCAGAGGATTACTCACCAAGATATCCTGGTCCAAGCATGCCTCTTTCATCCCTTTAACCCAAGCTAATGCAGTACTAATATAGGAATGAGTCGAACCAGGATCTATCAAAGCATGAACTGAATCAGATAATAGGAGAAATGTACCTACTATCACATCTAGAGCATCCTCCTCCTCTCTGGCTCTGACAACATAAGTCTGGCCTGCAGATCTCCTCTGACCTTGAGATGATTGCCCAGCTGGTCTAGAGGCTGATGTAATGGGGGCAGCTCCCCTACCACGACCTCTCGGTGCAGAGGACCCAGTACCTGATGCTGGAGAAGTAACTGAAGCAGTCGGTAATGTCAGACAATCTTTAATCTGATGCTCCTTGGATCCACATCTAAAACATGCTCTAGTCTGGAATCTGCATTCCCCATAATGAAATTTACCACAATAATCACAAGCTGCAGCTATCCCGCTATCTCTATCTCGAGGGATGCTGGCTGCTGGAGTAGCTGAACCTCTGCCACGAGCAGCACTACCCCGGCCTCGTCCTGCTGAAACTGGAGGACGACTCTGAGGTGTAAATGATCCCTTTGACTTTTAACTCTGATCACCCTTTCCACTCGACTGTCCTTGCTTTCTCTTTTACTGAAATCGAGACTGCCTCTCAGCCTGTTCAGTCTGGATGGTCTCTAACTTAATAGATGCCTCTACCATGGCTCTCAAAGTAGGGTACTGCTGGGTCCCTATAATCTGTCTGAGCTCGGTGTGCAATCCCTTCTCAAACCTTTGTCGCAGCTTTTCATCTGTAGTCTGACTTTTATCAAGATATGTACTGAGGCGCTCAAACTCGTGCTCATACTCAGCCACTATTCTATTACCCTGCCTAAGCCTCCAAAAGGCATCTTGCATAGCTAACTTGTATTCTGACCCAATATATTTTAACTCAAACTGAGACACAAAGAAGTCCCAAGTCAACTGATCCGCTGGGGTGTGCCTCCTAACTGAATCCCACCAAACAAAAGCTGGTCCTTGTAATAAAGCAACTATACCTTCCAGCTTCTCTCTTACCGAACTGTTTGTGATTTCAAAAAGCCTCTTTATCTTAAATAACCAATTTTCAGCCTGAGACGGTGTCAAAGGATCCATTTCAGAGAAGTCTTCAACTCCTAACCTTTTTAACTGTTCCAGAATGGGTCTTCTTCTAGGTGGAGCTGGTTGAACCTGAACAACAGTGTGGGAGGAATGAGCCTGACCTGCTTGTAGTCGTTGCTGAATGTAGTCAGCCATAAGATTAAGGAAGTCTGGCTGTGGGGGTGGAGGTGGCACTGCTGGAGAGGAAGCCTGCCGCTGTGGGGCCTTCTGCTGTCCAGTACCTATTGAAGCTTCACTTTCTCCATCCCCCACCTGTCTATCTCGATCCGATGACATCTTTACACTATAAAACAGAAAGGAGCCGGTACACATTAGATTTCCATCACACATTATTACTTACAATTGGCATGTATATATATAGACAAATAAATCATATTTATTTCCACTCCGATCTTAGGACCGGCTAAACCAATGCTCTGATACCATAAAATGTAACACCCTTACTGTAACAGTCTTATCGGACAAGTGATTGGTCGAAAATTTTTTTTTCCAACACTTAATTCCCTTAACTTAACATTAACTTAACAACCTTCATGCATATAAATTTCATTAATCATTAGCCTATAACTTGTTCAGAAATTTCTATGCTTTAAATAAAATTTTGGCAATATAACGGCTATATTCTTAACTAGCCCCCTGAAAATTCAGACAATTACACAGCCTCTCAGAGGCACAACAGTTTATATCCATAGATATTATCTAGTAACACATGTATGCCATCCATTTTCTGCAATTCCTCATCCACAAACTACTATAAATAATACACAGAACGATCATTATTACAATATTATCCTTATAAAACAAAACATAATAGGTATATATACATGCCACAAAAAGATTCTTCCTAACTCTTTCGCTTCAATTTCTTGCTGTGTACCCAAGCTCCAAACTATCTGTACCTGCACGCAGTCAATCTTACGTGCTGAGCATTAAACATGCCCAGTGGTTGCTAAAAATCATAGCATTTCCCTAAATGATTTATTATCGATTTTTCTTATTTAATGGCAATATTTATTTTATGAACGACTAACTTCTCATTTAACTTATAAACTTTCTTATATTCTCAATTTAGTCCTTGGACTTCTCTTTTATTTCAAAACTGTCACTATATACTATTAATTACTAGTTTGCCCTTTTATTCCTTATTTTCTTACCTTACCTTATTAATTTACTTATAATTTACTAATTAATCATTACTTTAACCGTTTTCATGTAAAATTACATTTTAGTCCTTTAACTTTATATGGTTGACTTTCTACCCAATTAATTGACCAAATTACCATTTTACCCTTATTACTTATTTCTCTTATTACTTTTACCAATTAATTTTATCATTTAGCAAAATTACCATTTTACCCCTAAACTTCTAAATCCTTTTCATTTTATTCCTTCTTCATATTAAACTTTCATTTTAGCTTTTCTTTTACACTTTTAACATTTTCTTATCAATATGCCCCTAGTACAGACCCGGCATAAAACTCTCAGACAGGATATGCAGGACGTGGACCCCACAGGGCCATAACAGAATGAGAAATGACCTCCAGAATCATCCCTCATATAACATATGAACATATAACAGTACGTATGACAGATATACTATGGAGATCAACGATCCAACCATAGTAAAGCAAATCGTCATGACTCGCACTGCGGTGTATGTATCCCTATGGCCAGCCAATTATATCCTGAACTAGATTTTACTGCCTGACTCTTTCTAAGGGCATAAATTTTCTTAATTTTCATTTTATTAGCTACTTTCTCATTCTTTTTTGTACTTTTCATTCCTTGTCAATACAGTATCAATACTTTATAATTACAGTCAATCTTATTTACACATACTACAAAATATTTCACAGTAGTTCACCATGTAAGCAACAAATTATGCCATAATTCATTCAAATTTCACATTTTTCAACTAATACCTAATTAATATTTATTCCAAAAATATTCATTTAATTCCCATAAATTCTCTAAAAATTCATAACTACTTATTTACATTAATATTGACATTAGAATGCCTAAAATCACTTAAAATCACTTTATTTTCTCTTGAATTACCATTTGGTTTCTACTACAACTATACCATATAAATTACTTTAAATTCATTCAAAGGTTTTAATACACATATTTAAGTCCCTAATACATAAATATAGCATTATATTCAATTTTTCTTTACTATATGAGATTTTCCTTAAGAAACCTAAAGGAAATTCACTTAAATCTTAGGGAAATAAAAGGATTAATTAGTCACAAACCTTTTTCTATGGATTAGCCTTGCCTAGGCTTCATTTCCCTTTCCTTTGGCTTGAGAAACTTGCTCCTCTTCTTGGATTCCTTAACCAACCAAAATTCCCATCAATAATAACTCAATTATTTTGGCCTCAAATGCTAAATTTGACAGCAAAAATGAACTCTAGGCACCCAAAACTAGTAGTAGGCACCTAAAAACCAAATTAAAATCAATAATTTCACATACCTAACTTTGACACCTAAACTTTAACCCTTGATTTCTCTTGATTTCCTTCATTGAATCAAAGAGTAGAGCTTGCTAGGGTTCTCTAGAGAGGCTGAAATCACTTTGGTAGGCTTTGATTTGGTGAGAATCTGAAAGAAAAAGAGAGGAATTTATGAGAGAGGGAGTTCGGCCACTTAAAAGAGATGAAGAAAGACTGAGTTGCTGCTGGAGATTTCTGGAGAAAGGCACCTTATATATGGCTTAATAATGGGCTATGGGCTGGGCTTTAATGGGCTTGAACAATTTAATTGTTTAAGCCCGATAATTACCCGATAATTAGCCCTAATTAATTTCTCCCATTTTCCAGCTTCAATTCTCTTCAAATTTGATTCTATTATTCATATCACATTAAAAATAGGCTATACCTAAAATTTCAGCCCAATCGGAGTTTGTTTTGGGTCCGATTAAATTTTATCGGTCCGATTCAAAAATACTGGTATTCCCGAAAAATTTACTTTTTACTACCAAAATATTCTACATATTATTTTAGGCACATATATAATTTTTTATAATTTTTAAACTTCATTTGATATTTTTAGTAGCTAAAATGATAAAAAATTCAATTAAAAATCCTAAATCTTAATTTTCTCGGTTTTCATTCTTTTGGCTTTCGGAGGCCTAATTGACCTCAATTTCACTTTAAATTTCAACCCCGAACTACCTGTGACTAGTACTTTCCAATAGTCCAATAAAATATTTTTCACTTTCGGGTGTCATTTTCAGCCTGGAGACACTATTCACTGTCAGAAAGTACTATTCACGATCAGTCCGACGTTGAGGCCATTACAACTGTCATTCTACCATATAGCTTCGCCTGACGTTTGATATCATCCACACATGATTAGATGGGAGATTATGAGTTATTTGACATTATGGATGGCGTGCACAAAGGGTTCACGCCATTCCCCTTAGTTTTGGCAAAGACAATCCTTTGTCTGGACACTATACATGCTAATTCCACTGCTCCCTTTATTTTTAGCCCCTCATTATCCCATGTATGTAATTGTTTTAAAGGTAGTGCACCCCTCGTGGGTTTTCACACTAGCTTTTCTTATTGGAAAATGTGTCATTTCCAAATTTTCACATATTTCCTTGCCTTATTTTTGCCTGAGATGAACCCAACTCACCCCAACGGCTTTCTTCCTCTCTTTTTTTTTCTTTTTTCTCTTTTATTTTTCTTTTTTCTATCATTATTTTTTTTTCATTTTTAGGTGTGACTACATGAGAAGCTGAAGCTACTGTTGGAGCCTCCTCTTTAGGCTAGAGCTATGACCACTTATCCGCTGAAGCATTAAAATCTTAGGTATGAATGGCACTAGTTTTATTCAACCCATGGGAGAGTTGACTAGTTGCCTATTTTGTGGATGGTGGTATTAGTTTCAGGTGCCCTTGGTTACCCATATCTTCTGTGGTTTGAGATGGACCTTTCGGATGTGTCCTTCTATATGGCTTTTGTTGGGCCGCTTTTTACATCATTGCTCACTTTGTTTACAAGTATGGGAACCTTCAGGACATTTTTAGGTGCCCCTTGTCTTCTCGAGGTTGACCACTATTTACTCCTTTCTTGAAAGGTTATTGCAAGAGGATTTGAGCTTGACTCCTTATGAGGGATGTCATTCTTGATATTAGTGCTAACAACTTCGCTACGTCTACTGTGAGACCCCTTACATGACCCTAATTAAATTTCATGTTTTGAGAGGAGTTTTAATTGATTAAGATTAAGAATTTAATGAGAAATTTGTATAAATAATTTGTTAAGGGATAAATGACTTTTTTATTATTTTGATGGCATGAAAAATAATTGATTAGTGTGATGTAATTTGAATTGAGGGTTTAATTGGAGTATAATTATTGATTTGGGGTAAATTGGTAATTATGACATTTTATGGGGTCAATTGAGAATTTAAGAATTGAGGAGAGGCTAATGTAAATAAGAGGTTAATTGGTGGGGTTGAATTATGAATAGACTAGCTTGTGGGAATGAATTGTGACATGCAAGATTTGGTGGGAAGTCTTGGTAACATGCAAAAACTTGAAAGGATCACTTGGAAAATTTGCCTTATTATTATATAGGTTGAAAGGTAGTGGTTGGAAAGAGAAAATGCAGATGGTGGTGAGTTGGTCGGCTGAGTTTGATGAAGAGGGAGAGTTCTTATTTCCTTAAACTTGAATAACCAATGTCTCAAAGAAATCTTAAGGAAAACTTTATGCATGTTAATTAATCAAGAAGATATTGATAAAGATTATAAAGGTATGGTATAATTTTGGGATATCTTCATCCCCTTCTTCTTCTTCTTCTTCTTCTTCATTTCCTCATGTGAATTTCGGATGGGCTTGGTTTCTGGAAATGATGGATTGGGGATGACTTGTGTTGTAGTTAAAGAGAGGAGGAGATAGAAAGGATAAAGGGAAAGATATTGCAAGGGATTGAATGCTAGGGTGAAGAGGGGTCGGCCAAGGTATGGGATGGTACTCACATTACATGCATGTGATTGTTGATTGTATCATTAAGGTGCATATGTGTGATAGATGAAATAATATGGATGAGTTATGAATTTAGAATATGTTACAGTATGTGTTACATGAAGATTTGCTGAAATTATTGACTGTAATTAAGCTATAAAATAAGCTAGGGATCTTAATTTAAAGCTTTGGTAATTTTGATAGTTCCATATGAGATATTTGTATAAAAGTGTGAAAAACTCGTATGGCCAAGTATACTGTCGCGAGCGCGACACTTGCCGCGAGCGCGACAGCATGATTTTGGCCCATAACTATGTTTTTTATCCTCCTTTATTAGTATATTAGGCTACCCCCATGTGTTGCACATATGACTGAACAAAATAGACCTTGAATGCAAGTATACGAGTCATATACTTGTGTGTATATAAATTTGTATCATTTACATTGAAAATTTACCTATGAATGTATACCTATGCTATAAAATAGGAACTATAATAGTATGATCTTGGCATGTGTGTTTGCCCATATGGAAACATGTTGATATGTTGTATAGCATATGACTTGAATGATGATAAAGGTTTATATATGTGTTGGAAACATGCTCATAAGAATAAATCAACTATATGCAAATGTACCCATAGGTATGTACATTTATGATTATGTATATGATATGATGATTATATGTCATGCCTATATGTTATGATGCTAAATTGTACAGTCATACAGATTTGAATAAGCCAGATGTATAACTTGGCATGTGAAATGTGCATATACCTGATTATGCACCAGAGAATTCATAGTTATATAAAACTATGTATATGTGCACAACATTATACTATGAATACAATATTAATATGTGAATTGAACACGAATATAGTTCTGCCTACGATAGAGTTTTAGATGTGGATAGATAGGCGCCTATAGGGAAATTGCAGCTGCCATAGTTTGGCCCGATTGGGTCCATAGTATATATGATCCCGTTTGGATCATGATCAGCCCCATTTGGGTTGATAGGCTACCCCGTTTGGGTATGCTTGACCGGTCCACAGTACAGTTTAGCCCCATTTGGGTCTATAGATTTGATATCTTCGGATATCCTTCTTTGATACCGATGTGTATCCATAGTTCCCGTTATCCACCGATAAAGCTAAGGCAGGCTAAACGTTATTCATAGTAATGATCAAAATTAAACAGTTAAAGTGATTTGACTAAAGATTGATATTGTGGATTATAATGTTGGTTTACCACAGGAATTATGTTTTATTTGAATATGTTTACATGGGAAATTGCTGTCTATATGAATTATGAATATGAGCATATTTGTTACTCTTCTGGGTAAAATGATTAGGAACATGAGAATATATGTTATGTTTTAAAGTATTTGTTATTAATGACATGATATGTTGTATATGTTATTTATTAAATACATTCTATATGTATGTTTTGATGATCTGTGTAAGTGGTCATTCATTTGTAGATGTTCCCCACTAAGCTTTATAGCTTAGCACGGGTTATTTATCCGTATAGGTACAAATAGCAAGACTTTTGTTGAGGGACGTTCCCTGCATCAGGAAGGGCCAACCATTGACTGATAACCTTTATATAGGATGTTTTGTATTACAATTATCTTATGTTTTTGTATAATGGCCAGTTATCTTATGATATGTATAAAACCTATGTGGAATACTGTAACTCACTAGTAGTAAAGCTAAGATAGAATATGTGTGCATAAAGTAATATTTAGACAGTCTAGTATGCATGATAATAGGTATGAAATGGAAAATAAGAATAGACTTGTAGCATGAATATAAGCATATGAAACCATATGGCAAGATTAATGGCTAAATGATGATTAAATGAACATGTAGTATAAGCATGATTAATAGTATTCATGATACATGTGTAATAGGGTTTTTGCATTGAGGGTGCTACATCTACCATACAAAAGCAGTGGGTTATGAGTCCAACAGTCGACAATAGGATGCTTTAGCTTAGGCATCTGGAGGAGAAGAGCAGTGTGACATATATAGACTAGATTAGATACTATCATGGATTATGATTTTTGTGCTTTATTAGAACCTTGAAAGTTTGAATAGGAAAAGGCTACTTTTGAATACATTAATAATGTTTTGGATACAAATGTGTTTTTTCTGTCTGATTTCATTACACATGATCATTATTCAACATTATCTTAATGACACATATTACTTAATCTCGAATCGGAATCTTCAGAGCATCAAAAATCCTGTCATCAATTAGCCCTCTCGGGTTTTCTTGATTGATTATTTTCTTTTAGCCCCTAATTTTTACCCAGGATGCCTTTTATTTTTCGATTTTCACCTTGACCGGGTGCTTAATTTTAGCAAGGCTACCATTTTTTACAATTTTTAACCCATAGGGCTTTTATTCTCTTTTTTTTTTCTCTTTTAAGTCTTAGCTATTGAACCACTTCGTTCTGTCAAAGTTTTTAGCTAAATTCATTGCCATCACTGTAGGTTAAAATAACAGCTCCTCTAAATAACAACTTTTTAATATAAGGGGTTCCTCCCGTGTAAGCCTAAACTTGCCTTGGATATCTAAAATCCTAGGTCTCATTTGCTCTAACACCAAATCTCCCCCTTTCAGGGGATGCTTTTTAACCTTCTTCCCAAATGATCGAGCTAATCTCTTTTGATAAATCTGGTTGTGATAATATGCTCTCATTCTATCTCTATCTAGTTGGTTGAGCTGTAACAATCTTTGCCTAACCCATTCTATTTCTGGTATCTTAGATTTAAAGACCACCCTCAAAGATTGATGCTTAATTTCTACTGGTAATACCACTTCTATCCCATAAATGAATGAAAATGGAGTAGCCCCTATTGTAGTTCTAGTTGTGGTTCTATAACCCCATAATGCAAAAGGTAGCTTATTGGCCCAATCTTTATAGGTTCAAACCATCTTAGCTAAAATGCTCTTAATGTTTTTATTAGCTGCTTCAACCACTCCGTTAACTTGAGGTTAGTAAGGAGAAGACCTATGATGTTGAATCTCATATTTCCTAAGCATCTGCTTAGTTTCCTTAGAGAATTGCAATCCCTTGTATGACATTATATGGTGGGTTAGGCCATACCTACATATTAGATTCCTTTTCATAAACCTAGCCATGTCCCTAGCATCTAACTTCTAGAAGGATTTTGCTCCTATCGACTTGGTAAAGTAATCTTTGTCAACTATAATGAACTTGTGGATGAATCATTCCCATGATGTTTATGCCCCGAACTAAGAATGGCCAAGGTAATGTAAGATTCCATAGCTCAAAAACTAGAAATGTCTCAAGGCCGTATATTGTTAGCATAATTAACATTATTTGACATACTTATAACAATCAATTACAAGTTAGGAGAACTTCTAGAGTATGATCTTTCCTCCTTTTTATTTGTCATTTTCTCTCATTTTCTTTTCTTTTCTTCTCTTCCTCTTTCTTTTTTTTTTCTTTTTTTTACCTAACCATTCGTGTAAGCATAGTATAGACTTGTAATTCCCATCTCACTTAAGCACTTCAATTGAATACCATTAAGCTACCTCTTATAAAGCCTCCTACCCACATCGATGCACTGGGTAGATATGTCATAGATCATTCATTAACCCTTTTTAGTGACATCTTCTGGGAGCAGTTATTTCTCTATTTTAGCATCTGTTACTTTCTCAATTTCAAAGTGTGGTTTTTCAGAATTGGAGATCCATGTAAGTTTCAAGTTTAACCCTCATTTCAAGCCGTCTTACATTAATACCAAAGTGGTTAAAGCATCCTTAGAGTAACTCCTCAAGATATTTATCGTAAGGCAACAATAATTTTTATTAACCATTAACTCTCTACACGATAAACTGCTAAAAATGAGCATTCATATATTTTTACGCTATTTAACCATCGCTACTAAGCCTTATTACTTGACTGGGTTAAACCCTGTATGAACATCTATCTTTCGACTAACTCCTAACACGTCATCATAGGTCCAAGCAAAGACTCTTTCATATATATATATATATATATATATATTCATTCTCTCAATCTTTCCTCTCTTCAGGAGTTATATCTTATGATAATAGGATTTCTTTAAGATTTTTTTTTTGTTTCGAGATTAAATGAATATGTATTTGTTGAGTTAATGTTGAATATGAATGTTTTATGATCATGATTATGCATATTGAAATAAAAAGAAATATCACACAACTTAGCAAAATTATTTATCTTATTAATATAATCAAAAGAAATAACATTTTTTCAAATTAAAAAGTTCATAAAGAAAAAATAAAGTCTATAAAAATGCCACTACTTTTGATCTCTAGTATAGTTTTTATGACATCTTTAAAATGGGTCAAGTGATGTTGTAGCCTTTTTGCCTCTTTTGAGGGTCAAAGATTTTCTTACTGTCAATGAGATCTTAGATTTGATACATTAAAAGTCGACAATCATCGGTTAGATGGCCAGTGTGTTGATGGAAGCTACAAAATAAATTTAATTTGTTATACGACAAACCAAAATCTTTGAGTAGCTTATATGACAGGGACTATAGTTTCCCTTCCTTAGCCAATTGCACGAATACTTAAGATAAAGGTTTACCCAATTTAGAGTATTGCCTTTGAGCTGCTTCTACGGCTGATACCCCTCTTGTCCTTCGAGCACCTCTACTTACTTTAGTAACAGACTCTCCTAATACTTTTCTCTTTTTTAATTTAGCACTTGTTTCTCCTATGAGGTGAGTGAGATAATAGGATAATGACTTATTCATAGTAATTGCCAAAGCCATTTTAGGGGTGAATGCTTCGACCATCTCATTATTGTTATTCATATCAGGTATTGTCCCATCCCCTTTTTAAAAGTTAACAGTTCATTTTTTAATGAGATTTTCTCCATCGAGTGACCATCACTCGTCAGTTTCTTGCTCGAAATCAACTATGCTTTGGATGCAATCTCTTAGAGTCCAATATTTATCCATTGGATGTCCTGTGTTCTGATGATAGGCATAATATTGGTCTACTCAATGATGTGGCATTTCCCTTGCTTATTGAGATGAGTAAGGTGCCAAGAAAATGGTTTATCCATAGTAGTGTAATGATCTTGAATTACTCTTAGAACTAGAAATCTTGTGGTCCCAATATTACCTTAGATGTTTATTTTTTGGTAACATGTTCTTTTGTAGTTTTGCCATTAATCATTGCAAAGGCCTCTTCAGTGTTGTTGGCACTAATTATGCATCCTTAGGCACTAATTAGAAATTTAAAGCAAAATGTAATCAAAGAGAGCTGTTGTTCTGTAACAAGAAAAATGAAAATTTTCAATACTTTTAGTGGCCAGCTTCAACGATTTGGCACTTCCTTTTTGAGTCTGTGCGGTTTCCTTTTAAGATACTCACATTTAATGAAACTAATGATTGAAAGTTAAAGAAAATTTAGAATGCAAGATCAGATACCTGAACCTATTTTGGATGTTTGCTTGATAGAGAAAGGGGTTATTGTGAACCATTTGAGGTGTAAATTATGCTAGCTGAAGCTGGGATGATTGGCTGGTGATATTATTTTTTAGTAATATTAACTTGCTATTGCTTCAATATTGCTTTTATATTGGCTGATTGCTGTAAGTGATCTTAAAATTGGTTCTTAGCTGAGCTTCACATATGAACATCATGATCAAATTTATATTCTTAGCTGATTGCTATGGTCAGAGTGTTGTTTTCTTATTTTCTTTTGGATAGGAATGAACAAATAACTTGGCGATGCTTCTTGAAGGAGTCTTTTTTATTAGCTGTTCTAATAATGCGCTTATATGAAACAGCATGCCTCCGGTAAGAAATTTCAGGACATCCTACAAGAGGCAATTGTTGAACCCTTGAATGTTGAAGGGGAGCTGTTCGTTGGAATCCCTCTAGGTTTATCAACCATCTCAGCATTAATCTCTTGCTATGCACTTTTAAATGCTACTCAAGCTTGTAAACACAAATGAATTCTAATATTTTATTAAATTTGATTAAAAAGAATCAAAGCAACAATGTGCTCTTCAGTCTATTTTCTGGTTGGGATATTATTGCATTTCTGTCTAAATTTGGCAAACTATCATGACATTTCTCCACATACTTATAATAATAACCCATTGCTTGTTTGTAAATTTAAGAATCATTTACTATGCTTTCCGCTTATATTAGGTCTTTAGGTTCACTCATTAGGAATCATGTGCACTAGACAAGGATTTTGTTGAGATAATTGAAATTAGGTTTGCATCGGGCATTATTCTTTGTTTACTTTAGTGTGTCTCCAACTTCCTGAGGAAAGTGAAGAGAGCATTGGGTGTTCTTTCCCTCGAGGTCAAAGGATTAGTTTCTTAGGACGACATCCTATCACTAGAGTGGTTAATTGATATTGTAGATGATTTCTTTGTTGTGCCCACCTACTAGACTACTGTTGTAACACCCTTACTGTAATAGTCTTATCGGAAAAGTGATTGGTCGGAAAATTTTTTTTTTCAACACTTAATTCCTTTAACTTAACATTAACTTAACAACCTTCATGCATATAACTTTCATTAATCATTAGCCTATAACTTGTTCAGAAATTTCTATGCTTTAAATAAAATTTTGGCAATATAACGGCTATATTCTTAACTAGCCCCCTGAAAATTCAGATAATTACACAGCCTCTCAGAGGCACAACAGTTTATATCCACAGATATTATCTAGTAACACATGTATGCCATCCATTTTTTGCAATTCCTCATCCACAAACTACTATAAATAATACACAGAACGATCATTATTATAATATTATCCTTATAAAACAAAATATAATAGGTATATATACATGCCACAAAAAGATTCTTCCTAACTCTTCCGCTTCAATTTCCTGCTGTGTACCCAAGCTCCAAACTATTTGTACCTGCACGCAGTCAATCTTACGTGCTGAGTATTAAACATGCCCAGTGGTGACTAAAAATCATAGCATTTCCCTAAATGATTTATTATCGATTTTTCTTATTTAATGGCAATATTTATTTTAAGAATGACTAACTTCTCATTTAACTTATAAACTTTCTTATATTCTCAATTTAGTCCTTGGACTTCTCTTTTATTTCAAAACTGTCACTATATACTATTAATTACTAGTTTGCCCTTTTATTCCTTATTTTCATACCTTACCTTATTAATTTACTTATAATTTACTAATTAATCATTACTTTAACTGTTTTCCTGTAAAATTATATTTTAGTCCTTTAACTTTATATGGTTGACTTTCTACCCAATTAATTGACCAAATTACCATTTTACCCTTAATACTTATTTCTCTTATTACTTTTACCAATTAATTTTATCATTTAGCAAAATTACCATTTTACCCCTAAACTTCTAAATCCTTTTCATTTTATTCCTTCTTCATATTAAACTTTCATTTTAGCTTTTCTTTTACACTTTTAACATTTTCTTATCAATATGCCCCTAGTACAGACCCGGTAGAAAACTCTCAGACCGGATATGCGGGACGTGGACCCCACAGGGCCATAACAGAATGAGAAATGACCTCCAGAATCATCCCTCATATAACATATGAACATATAACAATACGTATGACATATATACTATGGAGATCAGCGATCCAACCATAGTAAAGCAAGTCGCCATGACTCGCACCGCGGAATATGTATGCCTATGGCCAGCCAATTATATCCTGAACTAGGTTTTACTACCTGACTCTTTCTAAGGGCACAAATTTTCTTAATTTTCCTTTTATTAGCTACTTTCTCATTTTTTTTCGTACTTTTCATTCCTTGTCAATACAATATCAATACTTTATAATTACAGTCAATCTTATTTACACATACTACGAAATATTTCACAGTAGTTCACCATGTAAGCAACAAATTATGCCATAATTCATTCAAATTTCACAATTTTCAACTAATACCTAATTAATATTTATTCCGAAAATATTCATTTAATTCCCATAAATTCTCTAAAAATTCATAACTACTTATTTACATTAATATTGACATTAGAATGCCTAAAATCACTTAAAATCACATTGTTTTCTCTTGAATTACCATTCGGTTTCTACTATAACTATACCATATAAATTACTTTAAATTCATTCAAAGGTTCTAATACACATATTTAAGTCCCTAATACATAAATATAGCATTATATTCAATTTTTCTTTACTATATGAGATTTTCCTTAAAAACCTAAAGGAAATTCACTTAAATCTTAGGGAAATAAAAGGATTAATTAGTCACAAACCTTTTTCTATGGATTAGCCTTGCCTAGGCTTCCTTTCCCTTTCCTTTGGCTTGAAAAACTTGCTCCTCTTCTTGGATTCCTTAACCAACCGAAATTCCCATCAATAATAACTCAATTATTTTGGCCTTAAATGCTAAATTTGACAGCAAAAATGAACTCTAGGCACCCAAAACTAGTAGTAGGCACCTAAAAACCAAATTAAAATCAATAATTTCACATACCTAACTTTGACACCTAAACTTTAACCCTTGATTTCTCTTGATTTTCTTCCTTGAATCAAAGAGTAGAGCTTGCTAGGGTTCTCTAGAGAGGCTGACATCACTTTGGTAGGCTTTGATTTGGTGAGAATTTAAAAGAAAAAGAGAGGAATTTGTGAGAGAGGGAGTTCGGCCACTTAAAAGAGATGAAGAAAGACTGAGTTGCTGCTGGAGATTTCTGAAGAAAGGCACCTTATATATGGCTTAATAATGGGCTATGGGCTGGGCTTTAATGGGCTTGAACAATTTAATTGTTTAAGCCCGATAATTACCCGATAATTAGCCCTAATTAATTTCTCCCATTTTCCAGCTTCAATTCTCTTCAAATTTGATTCTATTATTCATATCACATTAAAAATAGGCCATACCTAAAATTTTAGCCCAATCGGAGTTTGTTTCGGGTTCGATTCAATTTTATCGGTCCGATTCAAAAATATCGGTATTCCCGAAAAATTTACTTTTTACTACCAAAATATTCTACATATTATTTTAGGCACATATATAATTTTTTTATAATTTTTAAACTTCATTTCATATTTTTAGTATCTAAAACGATCAAAAATTCAATTAAAAACCCTAAATCTTAATTTTCTCGGTTTTCGTTCTTTTGGCTTTCGGAGGCCTAATTGACCTCAAGTTCACTTCAAATTTCAACCCCAAACTACCCGTGACTAGTACTTTCTAATAGTCCAATAAAATATTTTTCACTTCCGGGTGTCATTTTCAGTCCGGAGACACTATTCACTGTCAGAAAGTACTATTCATGATCAGTCCGACGTTGAGGCCATTACAATTCTCCCCTACTAAAAATAAATTTCATCCTCGAAATTTACCTGATTCAAAAAGTAGAGGATACTGCTATCTCATGGTCGCTTCCGGTTACCAAGTAAGTTCTTCCACATTATGATGGTGCCATAAGACTTTCACTAATGGGACCTGCTTATTTCTTAATTATTTAATCTCCCTAGACAGGATCTTTACCGGCCTTTCTTCGTAAGTCACATCAGGTTGTACTTGAATATCCATTAGTGTAATAACATGGCTAGGGTCAGATCTGTACCTTCTGAGCATTGACACATGGAACACATCATGGATCTTCTCTAACTCTGAAGGTAGCTTCAAATGATAAGCCACTGGACCTACTCGCTGAAGTATCTCGTAGGGCCCGATAAACTTTGGACTTAACTTTCCTTTCTTGCCAAATCTCAAGATTTTCTACCATGGAGATACTTTCAGAAAAACTTTATCTCCGACCTGAAACTCAATGTCTTTTCTCTTTAAATCTGCATAAGATTTCCGTCGGTCCATGGCTTCTTTCAATTGGCCTTTGATAATTCGTACCTTTTCTTCTGAATCACGAATCAAATTCGACCCGATTAACTTTTTTTCATTCAACTCTGTCCTACATAGAGGAGTCTTGCATTTTCTTCCATATAAAGCCTCAAAAGGAGCCATCTTTATACTGGATTGATAACTATTATTGTAGGCAAATTCTGTAAGAGGCAGATATTTTTCCCAACTGCTACCAAACTCTAGTACATAGCATCGTAGCATATCCTCCAGAGTCTGAATTACCCTCTCTGACTGACCATCTGATTGGGGGTGGAAAGCTATACTGAAGTGGAGTCTCGTACCCAAAGCTTCTTGTAGACTCTTCCAGAAATGAGAGGTAAACCAGGAATCCCTGTCTGAAATGATAGATGATGGTACTCCATGAAGTCTCACTATCTCATTAATATAGATTTCTGTCAATCTGGTCAAAGGATAATCCATTTGGACTGCCAAGAAATGAGCAGATTTGGTGAGTCGATCAATAATCACCCAAATAACATCATGTTTCTTTTGAGTGACAGGCAATCCTGTAACGAAATCCATAGTGACTCTGTCCCATTTCCACTCCGGTATCAAGATAGGATGAAGTAATCCAGAAGGGACCTGGTGCTCAGCCTTTACTTGCTGAAATATCAAGCATTTACTCACAAACTCTGTTACATCTCGCTTCATTCCTGGCCACTAGTAATAAGATTTCAAATCCTGGTACATCTTGTTACCTCCAGGATGCATAGCATAACTACTATGATGTGCCTCTATAAGGATATTCTTTTTCAGTTCTTCCTGATTTGGAACACAGAGTCTTTTTCTTGTAATAAAGGCTTCCATCTTAACTTAGAGAATAGTCTCCTTCATTGCCATCCGTTACTTTACTCATAATAATTTTCAGTCGACCATCTTCTTTCTGAGCCATTTTCACTTGGTACATGAAATCTGGTTTCAATTGCATTTCTGCCATCAAAGCTCCGTCTGACGCCATACTCAAACTAACATTTAAAGCTCGAAGAGCTGTCATAATTTTTTTCTAAGTGCATCAGCCACCACGTTAGCCTTTCCTGGATGGTAGTCGATAAAACAATCATAGTCTTTTATCAACTCCAACCAGCATCTCTGTCGGAGGTTAAGTTCTCTTTGAGTGAGCAAATTTTTCAGACTTTTGTGATCAGTATAAATATAACATTTTGCGCCATACAGATAGTGTCTCCATATCTTCAATGCAAAGACAATAGCTGCTAGCTCTAAATCATGAGTAGGATAATTCTTTTCATGAGTCTTGAGCTGTCGGGAGGCATAAGCAATCACCTTGCCTTCCTGCATCAAAACGCAACCTAGACCATTTCTGGAGGCATCGCTGTAGATCACAAAATCCCTGCCCAGTTCGGGTTGAGTGAGGATATGAGCTTCAGTCAACATACTTTTGAGTCTCTCAAAACATTCTTGGCATCTATCAGTCCACACAAACTTGGTGTTCTTCTGTAATAATCGAGTAAGAGGGACTGCAATAGTGGAAAAACCCTTTATAAACCTCTTGTAATATCCAGCTAACCCCAGGAAGCTTCTCACTTCGGTCACATTTGTAGGTGGCTTCCACTGGAGAATTGTTTCAATCTTTGATGGGTCCACTTTAATACCTTCTGCAGAGATCACGTGGCCTAAGAAAGATACTTCATTCAACCAGAAGTCACATTTACTGAACTTAGCATACAGCTGCTTTTCTCTCAAAGTCTGTAGGACAATTCGCA
The DNA here is from genome assembly GCA_037975025.1 of Excoecaria agallocha. Lineage (NCBI taxonomy): Eukaryota > Viridiplantae > Streptophyta > Magnoliopsida > Malpighiales > Euphorbiaceae > Excoecaria > Excoecaria agallocha. The sequence continues at coordinate 25,998,406 of CM075807.1, read as the reverse complement.
AATGCTTATCATGTTCCTCTGGTGTTTTAGAATATACCAGAATGTCATCGATGAAGACCACTACAAACTGATCCAGATAAGGATGAAAAACTCTGTTCATCAAATCCATGAAGGCAGTTGGTGCATTTGTAAGTCCAAATGCCATGACTAGAAACTCGTAATGGCCATACCGAGTACGAAAAGCAGTCTTAGGCACATCTGCAGCTTTTACTCCCATTTGATAATAGCCTGATCTCAAGTCAATCTTTGAAAATACACCCGCTCCTTTCAGCTGGTCAAACAAGTCTTTAATGCGAGGAAGGGGGTATTTATTCTTTATGGTAACTTTATTCAGCTGTCTGTAGTCGATGCATAGCCTGAGCGTCCCATCCTTCTTTTTAACAAACAGAACTGGTGCTCCCCAAGGAGAAACACTAGGTCTGATAAACCCCTTAACAAGTAATTCCTGTAACTGAATCTTCAACTCTTTTAACTCTGCTGGAGCCATCCTGTAAGGAACAATGGATATGGGTGCAGTACCTAGAGCCACATCAATAGAAAATTCCACTTTTCTGTCAGGTGGTAAACCTGGTAACTCATCAGGAAACACATCTGGAAAATCTCTATCGGTGGGTACTTCTGACACCTTTGAGCTATCTTTCTTTGCCTCTACTGCATAACACATGTAGGCTATACATCCTTTCCTGATCAATCTCTTAGCTGTAGTAGCAGATATGACATCAGACAGATAATTATGTCGCACACCAACCACTATAATTTCTCGATCATCTTTAAGCTTTAACGTGACTCTTTTTCTTTTACAATCAACAGTCGCTTGGTGGGCGGATAGCCAATCCATCCCCAAAATCACATCGAACTCATGGAAGGGCAACTCAATAAGATTTGCCAGGAATATATGTCCCTGGGCACTGATAGGACACTGTCTGTATACCTTATTTACCACTACACTATGCCCCAGAGGATTACTCACCAAGATATCCTGGTCCAAGCATGCCTCTTTCATCCCTTTAACCCAAGCTAATGCAGTACTAATATAGGAATGAGTCGAACCAGGATCTATCAAAGCATGAACTGAATCAGATAATAGGAGAAATGTACCTACTATCACATCTAGAGCATCCTCCTCCTCTCTGGCTCTGACAACATAAGTCTGGCCTGCAGATCTCCTCTGACCTTGAGATGATTGCCCAGCTGGTCTAGAGGCTGATGTAATGGGGGCAGCTCCCCTACCACGACCTCTCGGTGCAGAGGACCCAGTACCTGATGCTGGAGAAGTAACTGAAGCAGTCGGTAATGTCGGACAATCTTTAATCTGATGCTCCTTGGATCCACATCTAAAACATGCTCTAGTCTGGAATCTGCATTCCCCATAATGAAATTTACCACAATAATCACAAGCTGCAGCTATCCCGCTATCTCTATCTCGAGGGATGCTGGCTGCTGGAGTAGCTGAACCTCTGCCACGAGCAGCACTACCCCGGCCTCGTCCTGCTGAAACTGGAGGACGACTCTGAGGTGTAAATGATCCCTTTGACTTTTAACTCTGATCACCCTTTCCACTCGACTGTCCTTGCTTTCTCTTTTACTGAAATCGAGACTGCCTCTCAGCCTGTTCAGTCTGGATGGTCTCTAACTTAATAGATGCCTCTACCATGGCTCTCAAAGTAGGGTACTGCTGGGTCCCTATAATCTGTCTGAGCTCGGTGTGCAATCCCTTCTCAAACCTTTGTCGCAGCTTTTCATCTGTAGTCTGACTTTTATCAAGATATGTACTGAGGCGCTCAAACTCGTGCTCATACTCAGCCACTATTCTATTACCCTGCCTAAGCCTCCAAAAGGCATCTTGCATAGCTAACTTGTATTCTGACCCAATATATTTTAACTCAAACTGAGACACAAAGAAGTCCCAAGTCAACTGATCCGCTGGGGTGTGCCTCCTAACTGAATCCCACCAAACAAAAGCTGGTCCTTGTAATAAAGCAACTATACCTTCCAGCTTCTCTCTTACCGAACTGTTTGTGATTTCAAAAAGCCTCTTTATCTTAAATAACCAATTTTCAGCCTGAGACGGTGTCAAAGGATCCATTTCAGAGAAGTCTTCAACTCCTAACCTTTTTAACTGTTCCAGAATGGGTCTTCTTCTAGGTGGAGCTGGCTGAACCTGAACAACAGTGTGGGAGGAATGAGCCTGACCTGCTTGTAGTCGTTGCTGAATGTAGTCAGCCATAAGATTAAGGAAGTCTGGCTGTGGGGGTGGAGGTGGCACTGCTGGAGAGGAAGCCTGCCGCTGTGGGGCCTTCTGCTGTCCAGTACCTATTGAAGCTTCACTTTCTCCATCCCCCACCTGTCTATCTCGATCCGATGACATCTTTACACTATAAAACAGAAAGGAGCCGGTACACATTAGATTTCCATCACACATTATTACTTACAATTGGCATGTATATATATAGACAAATAAATCATATTTATTTCCACTCCGATCTTAGGACCGGCTAAACCAATGCTCTGATACCATAAAATGTAACACCCTTACTGTAACAGTCTTATCGGACAAGTGATTGGTCGAAAATTTTTTTTTCCAACACTTAATTCCCTTAACTTAACATTAACTTAACAACCTTCATGCATATAAATTTCATTAATCATTAGCCTATAACTTGTTCAGAAATTTCTATGCTTTAAATAAACTTTTGGCAATATAACGGCTATATTCTTAACTAGCCCCCTGAAAATTCAGACAATTACACAGCCTCTCAGAGGCACAACAGTTTATATCCACAGATATTATCTAGTAACACATGTATGCCATCCATTTTCTGCAATTCCTCATCCACAAACTACTATAAATAATACACAGAACGATCATTATTACAATATTATCCTTATAAAACAAAACATAATAGGTATATATACATGCCACAAAAAGATTCTTCCTAACTCTTTCGCTTCAATTTCTTGCTGTGTACCCAAGCTCCAAACTATCTGTACCTGCACGCAGTCAATCTTACGTGCTGAGCATTAAACATGCCCAGTGGTTGCTAAAAATCATAGCATTTCCCTAAATGATTTATTATCGATTTTTCTTATTTAATGGCAATATTTATTTTATGAACGACTAACTTCTCATTTAACTTATAAACTTTCTTATATTCTCAATTTAGTCCTTGGACTTCTCTTTTATTTCAAAACTGTCACTATATACTATTAATTACTAGTTTGCCCTTTTATTCCTTATTTTCTTACCTTACCTTATTAATTTACTTATAATTTACTAATTAATCATTACTTTAACCGTTTTCATGTAAAATTACATTTTAGTCCTTTAACTTTATATGGTTGACTTTCTACCCAATTAATTGACCAAATTACCATTTTACCCTTATTACTTATTTCTCTTATTACTTTTACCAATTAATTTTATCATTTAGCAAAATTACCATTTTACCCCTAAACTTCTAAATCCTTTTCATTTTATTCCTTCTTCATATTAAACTTTCATTTTAGCTTTTCTTTTACACTTTTAACATTTTCTTATCAATATGCCCCTAGTACAGACCCGGCATAAAACTCTCAGACAGGATATGCAGGACGTGGACCCCACAGGGCCATAACAGAATGAGAAATGACCTCCAGAATCATCCCTCATATAACATATGAACATATAACAGTACGTATGACAGATATACTATGGAGATCAACGATCCAACCATAGTAAAGCAAATCGTCATGACTCGCACTGCGGTGTATGTATCCCTATGGCCAGCCAATTATATCCTGAACTAGATTTTACTGCCTGACTCTTTCTAAGGGCATAAATTTTCTTAATTTTCATTTTATTAGCTACTTTCTCATTCTTTTTTGTACTTTTCATTCCTTGTCAATACAGTATCAATACTTTATAATTACAGTCAATCTTATTTACACATACTACAAAATATTTCACAGTAGTTCACCATGTAAGCAACAAATTATGCCATAATTCATTCAAATTTCACATTTTTCAACTAATACCTAATTAATATTTATTCCAAAAATATTCATTTAATTCCCATAAATTCTCTAAAAATTCATAACTACTTATTTACATTAATATTGACATTAGAATGCCTAAAATCACTTAAAATCACTTTATTTTCTCTTGAATTACCATTTGGTTTCTACTACAACTATACCATATAAATTACTTTAAATTCATTCAAAGGTTTTAATACACATATTTAAGTCCCTAATACATAAATATAGCATTATATTCAATTTTTCTTTACTATATGAGATTTTCCTTAAGAAACCTAAAGGAAATTCACTTAAATCTTAGGGAAATAAAAGGATTAATTAGTCACAAACCTTTTTCTATGGATTAGCCTTGCCTAGGCTTCATTTCCCTTTCCTTTGGCTTGAGAAACTTGCTCCTCTTCTTGGATTCCTTAACCAACCAAAATTCCCATCAATAATAACTCAATTATTTTGGCCTCAAATGCTAAATTTGACAGCAAAAATGAACTCTAGGCACCCAAAACTAGTAGTAGGCACCTAAAAACCAAATTAAAATCAATAATTTCACATACCTAACTTTGACACCTAAACTTTAACCCTTGATTTCTCTTGATTTCCTTCCTTGAATCAAAGAGTAGAGCTTGCTAGGGTTCTCTAGAGAGGCTGAAATCACTTTGGTAGGCTTTGATTTGGTGAGAATTTGAAAGAAAAAGAGAGGAATTTATGAGAGAGGGAGTTCGGCCACTTAAAAGAGATGAAGAAAGACTGAGTTGCTGCTGGAGATTTCAGGAGAAAGGCACCTTATATATGGCTTAATAATGGGCTATGGGCTGGGCTTTAATGGGCTTGAACAATTTAATTGTTTAAGCCCGATAATTACCCGATAATTAGCCCTAATTAATTTCTCCCATTTTCCAGCTTCAATTCTCTTCAAATTTGATTCTATTATTCATATCACATTAAAAATAGGCTATACCTAAAATTTCAGCCCAATCGGAGTTTGTTTTGGGTCCGATTAAATTTTATCGGTCCGATTCAAAAATACTGGTATTCCCGAAAAATTTACTTTTTACTACCAAAATATTCTACATATTATTTTAGGCACATATATAATTTTTTATAATTTTTAAACTTCATTTGATATTTTTAGTAGCTAAAATGATAAAAAATTCAATTAAAAATCCTAAATCTTAATTTTCTCGGTTTTCATTCTTTTGGCTTTCGGAGGCCTAATTGACCTCAATTTCACTTTAAATTTCAACCCCGAACTACCTGTGACTAGTACTTTCCAATAGTCCAATAAAATATTTTTCACTTTCGGGTGTCATTTTCAGCCTGGAGACACTATTCACTGTCAGAAAGTACTATTCACGATCAGTCCGACGTTGAGGCCATTACAACTGTCATTCTACCATATAGCTTCGCCTGACGTTTGATATCATCCACACATGATTAGATGGGAGATTATGAGTTATTTGACATTATGGATGGCGTGCACAAAGGGTTCACGCCATTCCCCTTAGTTTTGGCAAAGACAATCCTTTGTCTGGACACTATACATGCTAATTCCACTGCTCCCTTTATTTTTAGCCCCTCATTATCCCATGTATGTAATTGTTTTAAAGGTAGTGCACCCCTCGTGGGTTTTCACACTAGCTTTTCTTATTGGAAAATGTGTCATTTCCAAATTTTCACATATTTCCTTGCCTTATTTTTGCCTGAGATGAACCCAACTCACCCCAACGGCTTTCTTCCTCTCTTTTTTTTTTCTTTTTTCTCTTTTATTTTTCTTTTTTCTATCATTATTTTTTTTTTCATTTTTAGGTGTGACTACATGAGAAGCTGAAGCTACTGTTGGAGCCTCCTCTTTAGGCTAGAGCTATGACCACTTATCCGCTGAAGCATTAAAATCTTAGGTATGAATGGCACTAGTTTTATTCAACCCATGGGAGAGTTGACTAGTTGCCTATTTTGTGGATGGTGGTATTAGTTTCAGGTGCCCTTGGTTACCCATATCTTCTGTGGTTTGAGATGGACCTTTCGGATGTGTCCTTCTATATGGCTTTTGTTGGGCCGCTTTTTACATCATTGCTCACTTTGTTTACAAGTATGGGAACCTTCAGGACATTTTTAGGTGCCCCTTGTCTTCTCGAGGTTGACCACTCTTTACTCCTTTCTTGAAAGGTTATTGCAAGAGGATTTGAGCTTGACTCCTTATGAGGGATGTCATTCTTGATATTAGTGCTAACAACTTCGCTACGTCTACTGTGAGACCCCTTACATGACCCTAATTAAATTTCATGTTTTGAGAGGAGTTTTAATTGATTAAGATTAAGAATTTAATGAGAAATTTGTATAAATAATTTGTTAAGGGATAAATGACTTTTTTATTATTTTGATGGCATGAAAAATAAATTGATTAGTGTGATGTAATTTGAATTGAGGGTTTAATTGGAGTATAATTATTGATTTGGGGTAAATTGGTAATTATGACATTTTATGGGGTCAATTGAGAATTTAAGAATTGAGGAGAGGCTAATGTAAATAAGAGGTTAATTGGTGGGGTTGAATTATGAATAGACTAGCTTGTGGGAATGAATTATGACATGCAAGATTTGGTGGGAAGTCTTGGTAACATGCAAAAACTTGAAAGGATCACTTGGAAAATTTGCCTTATTATTATATAGGTTGAAAGGTAGTGGTTGGAAAGAGAAAATGCAGATGGTGGTGAGTTGGTCGGCTGAGTTTGATGAAGAGGGAGAGTTCTTATTTCCTTAAACTTGAATAACCAATGTCTCAAAGAAATCTTAAGGAAAACTTTATGCATGTTAATTAATCAAGAAGATATTGATAAAGATTATAAAGGTATGGTATAATTTTGGGATATCTTCATCCCCTTCTTCTTCTTCTTCTTCTTCTTCATTTCCTCATGTGAATTTCGGATGGGCTTGGTTTCTGGAAATGATGGATTGGGGATGACTTGTGTTGTAGTTAAAGAAGGAGGAGATAGAAAGGATAAAGGGAAAGATATTGCAAGGGATTGAATGCTAGGGTGAAGAGGGGTCGGCCAAGGTATGGGATGGTACTCACATTACATGCATGTGATTGTTGATTGTATCATTAAGGTGCATATGTGTGATAGATGAAATAATATGGATGAGTTATGAATTTAGAATATGTTACAGTATGTGTTACATGAAGATTTGCTGAAATTATTGACTGTAATTAAGCTATAAAATAAGCTAGGGATCTTAATTTAAAGCTTTGGTAATTTTGATAGTTCCATATGAGATATTTGTATAAAAGTGTGAAAAACTCGTATGGCCAAGTATACTGTCGCGAGCGCGACACTTGCCGCGAGCGCGACAGCATGATTTTGGCCCATAACTATGTTTTTTATCCTCCTTTATTAGTATATTAGGCTACCCCCATGTGTTGCACATATGACTGAACAAAATAGACCTTGAATGCAAGTATACGAGTCATATACTTGTGTGTATATAAATTTGTATCATTTACATTGAAAATTTACCTATGAATGTATACCTATGCTATAAAATAGGAACTATAATAGTATGATCTTGGCATGTGTGTTTGCCCATATGGAAACATGTTGATATGTTGTATAGCATATGACTTGAATGATGATAAAGGTTTATATATGTGTTGGAAACATGCTCATAAGAATAAATCAACTATATGCAAATGTACCCATAGGTATGTACATTTATGATTATGTATATGATATGATGATTATATGTCATGCCTATATGTTATGATGTAAATTGTACAGTCATACAGATTTGAATAAGCCAGATGTATAACTTGGCATGTGAAATGTGCATATACCTGATTATGCACCAGAGAATTCATAGTTATATAAAACTATGTATATGTGCACAACATTATACTATGAATACAATATTAATATGTGAATTGAACACGAATATAGTTCTGCCTACGATAGAGTTTTAGATGTGGATAGATAGGCGCCTATAGGGAAATTGCAGCTGCCATAGTTTGGCCCGATTGGGTCCATAGTATATATGATCCCGTTTGGATCATGATCAGCCCCATTTGGGTTGATAGGCTACCCCGTTTGGGTATGCTTGACCGGTCCACAGTACAGTTTAGCCCCATTTGGGTCTATAGATTTGATATCTTCGGATATCCTTCTTTGATACCGATGTGTATCCATAGTTCCCGTTATCCACCGATAAAGCTAAGGCAGGCTAAACGTTATTCATAGTAATGATCAAAATTAAACAGTTAAAGTGATTTGACTAAAGATTGATATTGTGGATTATAATGTTGGTTTACCACAGGAATTATGTTTTATTTGAATATGTTTACATGGGAAATTGTTGTCTATATGAATTATGAATATGAGCATATTTGTTACTCTTCTGGGTAAAATGATTAGGAACATGAGAATATATGTTATGTTTTAAAGTATTTGTTATTAATGACATGATATGTTGTATATGTTATTTATTAAATACATTCTATATGTATGTTTTGATGATCTGTGTAAGTGGTCATTCATTTGTAGATGTTCCCCACTAAGCTTTATAGCTTAGCACGGGTTATTTATCCGTATAGGTACAAATAGCAAGACTTTTGTTGAGGGACGTTCCCTGCATCAGGAAGGGCCAACCATTGACTGATAACCTTTATATAGGATGTTTTGTATTACAATTATCTTATGTTTTTGTATAATGGCCAGTTATCTTATGATATGTATAAAACCTATGTGGAATACTGTAACTCACTAGTAGTAAAGCTAAGATAGAATATGTGTGCATAAAGTAATATTTAGACAGTCTAGTATGCATGATAATAGGTATGAAATGGAAAATAAGAATAGACTTGTAGCATGAATATAAGCATATGAAACCATATGGCAAGATTAATGGCTAAATGATGATTAAATGAACATGTAGTATAAGCATGATTAATAGTATTCATGATACATGTGTAATAGGGTTTTTGCATTGAGGGTGCTACATCTACCATACAAAAGCAGTGGGTTATGAGTCCAACAGTCGACAATAGGATGCTTTAGCTTAGGCATCTGGAGGAGAAGAGCAGTGTGACATATATAGACTAGATTAGATACTATCATGGATTATGATTTTTGTGCTTTATTAGAACCTTGAAAGTTTGAATAGGAAAAGGCTACTTTTGAATACATTAATAATGTTTTGGATACAAATGTGTTTTTTCTGTCTGATTTCATTACACATGATCATTATTCAACATTATCTTAATGACACATATTACTTAATCTCGAATCGGAATCTTCAGAGCATCAAAAATCCTGTCATCAATTAGCCCTCTCGGGTTTTCTTGATTGATTATTTTCTTTTAGCCCCTAATTTTTACCCAGGATGCCTTTTATTTTTCGATTTTCACCTTGACCGGGTGCTTAATTTTAGCAAGGCTACCATTTTTTACAATTTTTAACCCATAGGGCTTTTATTCTCTTTTTTTTTTCTCTTTTAAGTCTTAGCTATCGAACCACTTCGTTCTGTCAAAGTTTTTAGCTAAATTCATTGCCATCACTGTAGGTTAAAATAACAGCTCCTCTAAATAACAACTTTTTAATATAAGGGGTTCCTCCCGTGTAAGCCTAAACTTGCCTTGGATATCTAAAATCCTAGGTCTCATTTGCTCTAACACCAAATCTCCCCCTTTCAGGGGATGCTTTTTAACCTTCTTCCCAAATGATCGAGCTAATCTCTTTTGATAAATCTGGTTGTGATAATATGCTCTCATTCTATCTCTATCTAGTTGGTTGAGCTGTAACAATCTTTGCCTAACCCATTCTATTTCTGGTATCTTAGATTTAAAGACCACCCTCAAAGATTGATGCTTAATTTCTACTGGTAATACCACTTCTATCCCATAAATGAATGAAAATGGAGTAGCCCCTATTGTAGTTCTAGTTGTGGTTCTATAACCCCATAATGCAAAAGGTAGCTTATTGGCCCAATCTTTATAGGTTCAAACCATCTTAGCTAAAATGCTCTTAATGTTTTTATTAGCTGCTTCAACCACTCCGTTAACTTGAGGTTAGTAAGGAGAAGACCTATGATGTTGAATCTCATATTTCCTAAGCATCTGCTTAGTTTCCTTAGAGAATTGCAATCCCTTGTATGACATTATATGGTGGGTTAGGCCATACCTACATATTAGATTCCTTTTCATAAACCTAGCCATGTCCCTAGCATCTAACTTCTAGAAGGATTTTGCTCCTATCGACTTGGTAAAGTAATCTTTGTCAACTATAATGAACTTGTGGATGAATCATTCCCATGATGTTTATGCCCCGAACTAAGAATGGCCAAGGTAATGTAAGATTCCATAGCTCAAAAACTAGAAATGTCTCAAGGCCGTATATTGTTAGCATAATTAACATTATTTGACATACTTATAACAATCAATTACAAGTTAGGAGAACTTCTAGAGTATGATCTTTCCTCCTTTTTATTTGTCATTTTCTCTCATTTTCTTTTCTTTTCTTCTCTTCCTCTTTCTTTTTTTTTTCTTTTTTTTACCTAACCATTCGTGTAAGCATAGTATAGACTTGTAATTCCCATCTCACTTAAGCACTTCAATTGAATACCATTAAGCTACCTCTTATAAAGCCTCCTACCCACATCGATGCACTGGGTAGATATGTCATAGATCATTCATTAACCCTTTTTAGTGACATCTTCTGGGAGCAGTTATTTCTCTATTTTAGCATCTGTTACTTTCTCAATTTCAAAGTGTGGTTTTTCAGAATTGGAGATCCATGTAAGTTTCAAGTTTAACCCTCATTTCAAGCCGTCTTACATTAATACCAAAGTGGTTAAAGCATCCTTAGAGTAACTCCTCAAGATATTTATCGTAAGGCAACAATAATTTTTATTAACCATTAACTCTCTACACGATAAACTGCTAAAAATGAGCATTCATATATTTTTACGCTATTTAACCATCGCTACTAAGCCTTATTACTTGACTGGGTTAAACCCTGTATGAACATCTATCTTTCGACTAACTCCTAACACGTCATCATAGGTCCAAGCAAAGACTCTTTCATATATATATATATATATATATATATATATTCATTCTCTCAATCTTTCCTCTCTTCAGGAGTTATATCTTATGATAATAGGATTTCTTTAAGATTTTTTTTTTGTTTCGAGATTAAATGAATATGTATTTGTTGAGTTAATGTTGAATATGAATGTTTTATGATCATGATTATGCATATTGAAATAAAAAGAAATATCACACAACTTAGCAAAATTATTTATCTTATTAATATAATCAAAAGAAATAACATTTTTTCAAATTAAAAAGTTCATAAAGAAAAAATAAAGTCTATAAAAATGCCACTACTTTTGATCTCTAGTATAGTTTTTATGACATCTTTAAAATGGGTCAAGTGATGTTGTAGCCTTTTTGCCTCTTTTGAGGGTCAAAGATTTTCTTACTGTCAATGAGATCTTAGATTTGATACATTAAAAGTCGACAATCATCGGTTAGATGGCCAGTGTGTTGATGGAAGCTACAAAATAAATTTAATTTGTTATACGACAAACCAAAATCTTTGAGTAGCTTATATGACAGGGACTATAGTTTCCCTTCCTTAGCCAATTGCACGAATACTTAAGATAAAGGTTTACCCAATTTAGAGTATTGCCTTTGAGCTGCTTCTACGGCTGATACCCCTCTTGTCCTTCGAGCACCTCTACTTACTTTAGTAACAGACTCTCCTAATACTTTTCTCTTTTTTAATTTAGCACTTGTTTCTCCTATGAGGTGAGTGAGATAATAGGATAATGACTTATTCATAGTAATTGCCAAAGCCATTTTAGGGGTGAATGCTTCGACCATCTCATTATTGTTATTCATATCAGGTATTGTCCCATCCCCTTTTTAAAAGTTAACAGTTCATTTTTTAATGAGATTTTCTCCATCGAGTGACCATCACTCGTCAGTTTCTTGCTCGAAATCAACTATGCTTTGGATGCAATCTCTTAGAGTCCAATATTTATCCATTGGATGTCCTGTGTTCTGATGATAGGCATAATATTGGTCTACTCAATGATGTGGCATTTCCCTTGCTTATTGAGATGAGTAAGGTGCCAAGAAAATGGTTTATCCATAGTAGTGTAATGATCTTGAATTACTCTTAGAACTAGAAATCTTGTGGTCCCAATATTACCTTAGATGTTTATTTTTTGGTAACATGTTCTTTTGTAGTTTTGCCATTAATCATTGCAAAGGCCTCTTCAGTGTTGTTGGCTAAGAATGGTGAGGCCATATGTCAAGATTTAGCTGATAGTGCCAGCAAACCCTTAATTTCAGCCAATAAAAATTTCTCAAATTCTACCAATTTTTGGTCTAGTAAGCCTACAATTTTAGCCCATAAATTATTTTTGAACTCTTGAAATCTTTTATCTAACTCTCTGTCTAGTGCGTCTTATGGAATTAGAGGCACTGCAATAGAGGCTAGTCCATCCCTTAAAGTAGATGTTCTCACCCCAAGATTATGTATCATTCTATAGTCTTTTAACTGCTTTTCGAAAACTAGTTTGAACTCAACCTTAAACTAACTTTGATTCCAACACTGAACTTGATTTTGACCTCAGCCTCGGTAGCTCAAACATAGATCTTTGGACCAAATGACCGTTTGACCCTTTAGACCACCTAAATGAATTTATGATGGTTGCAAGAATCAAATGTTAGGAATGATGCATGATAAGTGATACATGAGCATTATACATGTATGATGCATGAATGCAATGAATGTTATCAATAGATGTCAATCACAATCACACACAAGTATAGAAAAAAGCCTTCTAACCTTATTGCTCATACATAGGAGGTCATGCGACCTCTTTCCTAGGTGAGCTTAGCCCATAGGTCAATAGGGTACCCAATGGACATATATAGTGCATGGCAGAAAATGGAAGCATAATCTCTCCAATTGAGAGTGCAAGCATATGGATTTTGACCTGTATTTATTTTGACTAACTTATACAGATCGGGTTAGGCCTATCGAGGCATTGCATACTTTAACTGGCACCCTCCTAATTAGTTTGAGTTTAGCCAATACATAAAGGTCCACTTAGCAAGCAGAAGTTATTATGGTTATACAAATTAAGGGAAATTGCTATTGTTTTTACATAGGCTTAATTTAAGGGTCATAAAACTTTAGGGCTACCCAAGCATGGTCCTTACCAATAGGTCTTGCTCATAATGAGCATAACAACCAATGGATCACCATTTTATATTCCATTTGCTACTAGACTTAGGCTGGTGGGTCCCTTTGACACCTCTCTACATTGAGTGAATGTAGGGTGTGCTTTAGGATAGCGCTGGGGCTGAAAAAGAGATGCCTAACTGAATTCTAAGGCTCAAAGATGAATGTGAGAAATGCAATTTAGAAAGGAGACATGATTAACGAATAAAACCCAATTATAAATAACTTAACCAAAGTGCTTTTTGAAGCAAAGTCTCTTTGGTCCCCAGTGGAGTCACCACTGTGATGCACGCTGAAGTCATTGCTCTTTTTTGAGTTTGCTCTCGTAGGCCCACTTTTAGGGTTTAAGACCAGAAGAGGCTCATGTGACTCATAAATTGGCTACTTCACAATAAAAAAGGGCCAAGCCAAAATTATTATTGGTAGTAAACCAATGAAAGCATCTACTAATGGGCCCAAAAAAGGTAAGTGTCATGGAGTCACCACCTAACAGGACATTGAAAAATTATTCTCAATATTTTTGATGCCCAAACAGAGATTGGTGTCCGGGACATCACTCTTATTAAATATCTTGGTTAGATGTTACTTTATAAATAAGTTTTAAGCATTAATCCACTCTCTTCTCTCAAACAATGCATTGGCAATGAAATTAAATAAGCATCCCAATAAAATAAAAAATAAATAAATAAATAAATAAATAAAGAGAATAAATTCCCACTTAAGTTATTACATAAGCAAATTGTGCTTAATAAAATAATAAACAAAATGACATAACATACATAAAATGTGGAGTTAATTGAATTGGGAACATTGGTTCCCTCATACACATTTCACAAAAAGCTTTTTATATATTATATGAATTTGGGCTAAAAAACTCAAAATTAGTCTATATTTATTAAAGAAAACCCAATTAATTAGTAAAAATGATTTAAGTGAAATTTTATCATATAACATGCAAAAATCATTTATTACTACCTATTACATCCCCGAAAAATAATGCATAAAAAATGAAATGACAAATAAGGACAGAATAGATAATAAATATGATAAAACCATAATAAATAAAAAAATGAAATAACTAAGATGATGAGGGAGTAAAAGAGGTGACCAATTTAGGAGCACAATCTTCCATGCAAAAAATAACAAACTCGCCAAAAGCCATAAAGGTATCAATTACTAAAAAAATCACACAAAAACAAATAAATTAGTATGCATACTAAAAATAATTATAGATTTATTAATACATATATAAGAGTTTTAGACACAAAAATATATCATACAGAAGCAAAATGGGATTGAAAAATGCATAAATATCCTAAGAAATAAATAAATGACATAAAAATTACATATAAGCATGAAATATACAAGAAAATACCACAAAATATGCTCATATATGCCCAAAATAGATCAAGGATGGCCTAAGGGAAGCGATGGACATGATATAGAGGCAAGTCTGGGGATGTCCTGTCTGTTGAGTGATAGACAATCATTTGTCATGCTGTTCTCCCGTCTGTCACCTCTGGATAGAACCAGAAAATGTAGAATTATGGTGAAAGTGCAGAAAATCATGAAAAATAGATGTCTGATCCTATGCATGCTATTTTAAATCCTAAATCATATTAAAAACATTTTATAATGATGAATCATAAATAAGATGTAAAAAAGAATCTATTTACAGAATTAAGAGAAAAAAGTGAAAAAAACAACAAAAAGCTTCATATCGACAACAATAGAGGAATCTAAGATTTAAAACATGCCTTTATCATGCCTCTAACATATTTTATAGTCCAGCAACACATCACATATCAATAAGCATGCATATCATTCACATATGGCAAAAAATGTGTTAAACCAATGCTAAATAATGATGTGAACCTATGAATAAAATTTTACAGAGAGAAGGAATGAATGAGCCTTAAATATTACCCTCAGGAGATATTCTGACTCTATAAATTCAATAGTCTAGATCTCTACTTTGAATTGTGTTATTTAATTCTTAAAAGAAGATATTAAATATGTTTGTATGTGGTGTGTGTGTTCAACAAAGATTGATAAAGCAAAGAGTTTAGAAAGAGAAAGAAATTGAATTGTTCTTCTTCTCTAAAGGTGGCTCTCAAAAAATAACGATTCCCCTCTTAAAAAACCATAGGTTTAAGAATTTATACCTAAGAAAGAGTTTGAGTTCAATTCCAACTCAAATCTCCTCAAATTTGGAGATAAAATCCCCCAAACCTAGAAAAAAAATCCATTTTTCCTCAAACTTTCTTTTTTTTTTTAAATCCATAAAAGTGGGAAAGTCTACATTTTGAGCCAAGGATGGGCATTTCTCGATGAGAGGCAACTATCCTTCATCATTGAACCCTGAGTTTCCTTAAATGCCCTAGTTTGACCGACCCATAAACGGGCACCCCTTAAGTGATAGACGGTCGTTTGCCACCACTGAAGGTTTAAAACTAAGGTTTTATGCTCATTTTGTTAAAATACTTGGCAATATTTGAAAATACTTGGAAAATCATGAAAAATCTTTAAGAAAAAGTGGTAAATTCATGATCAGAGCTTCGAGATTTGAACTTGCTGTAAACAATATGCTATTTCCTCATCATCGGATAACCTTGATCTAGGCTACCTCAGGTCACAGTGTTTATAGATGCCTTTTTGAAAAGGGGTGTAAACATGAAGTGTTGCTTGAAAGGTTGTGATGCTTGGCATTAGTGACAACTCGACACACTAGTGTCGAGTTAGGTGAGTCAGCATTGGTGGGCTCTATAACAAGTTGACACATTTAAGGACGAGTTAGCATGCTTCCTACTTGGTTACGACTCAACATAGCATGGCATGAGTCGACACATCTAGGTCCTATAATGAGTTGGCAACAAAGGCACGAGTCAATACAGGCTCCATTCCTTTTTTTATGTTCTTTTTCCTCTAATTTTTAAAATAAAGCCCCCAATTGTACTTCAAATCACTCAACTAGACAAAAAGAGCCTATAAAAACAAAGAAACCAAAAATTAAAACATAATACAGTATAATTAACAAAACACATGAATAAAACTAACAAAATGAAACATAAATAGTCAAAATGATTATGCTATATTGCATGGCATCAAATGTTAGAGAGTATGCCCTAGAGCCTATGTAAAAGGGATGTATTTCATATGTATGAATTCATATTCTTAATAAAAGGCATCATCCATTTATTAATACTATGTTTAAATACATGATTTTGTAAATCTTAAATTAATAAATGATGTCCTAGATATTATAAACACAATGCAATGGCAATCATAAAAGTGTTCATGATATGAGATGTTTATTGCATGCAAATCTATTAATATCTAAATATCCCTAGTCATAGAATTAACAAGATAGGACATTGTTAATTCGGACAGACTAGCACATGTTATCCTTCTTGAATGGTTCAAGCAGTGGTTTTCATAACTGTGATTATGAAAGATAATCAAAACTAACATATGGATGTTTGTTAGAAGAACAAGTTCATTGGAGATCTGCAAAGAGAATCCACACATGGATATTAAATCTATGTCAGTGAGGAATCTCTTTATAGGGGTTGTGCAAGTATCCTTAGACTTGAGATCACCAAAGTTATCTTAAGAAGCAAGTGGTATACTTTGACTCCATAACTGATTACTCCCAACTGGAGGTGAATATAGTTAGGAGGTTAGGTATATCATAACCTACTTGAAGATAGTTGAGTGATTAACAAAGGATTCACCATCCCATATTTATTAAGCGAAGTTATCTCGCATGATTCTATAATTAGCTTATTCAGAGAATCTCTCGCCAGAGTAATATGCCAAGATGGATAGAGATCCATGAAGAAAATTTTAGGAACAATGGTTAAATTAATAGAATATACATAATTAGATTTATATGAGTTGACAGAAATCCATACTCAGAATCTAATAGAGATAAGAGTGGTGAAAGGAGTAATTATACGGTAACTGTTTCTATGGAAGGGTATAGTCAAACCACTTGACTTTCCTAACATTTGGGTAGTCATGATGCTTAGATAGAGGTCGTTCATGACTTGTATAATAGTGTATCATAAATATCAATAGGGATTGATAAAATGATTTAAAGGAGTTTAAATCATATGAGTTTTGAATAGAACTCACAATTACGTATTACACTGCCAATATGGATAGGAACCCAAAAGGTCACACACATATAGAGAAAAGGATAAAATTATAAAATGAAAAGGATAATAATATTTGATATTATTATGGGAATAGAGAAGTAAATAAGAGAATAATTAATTAAAGAGTTTAATTAATTATGATCAAGTAAAATTGTTTGCGGAACTTTTTAGAAATATTCTGTAAAATGGACCTAATTAAAATAATATATTTCATAATTAATTATTATTAGACTATAAGTGTTATATGGCTGATATAATAATTAATTGATCCATTGGAGAAATTAAAAGAGGCCTAGAAGAATGGCTTTGGCACAGAAACCCTCTAGAGGAAGGGTTACACGCCAACTATAGACAGAAGGCCATAGAGGCCTAATTTTTAGACAAAAATAAATTAAATATATTTCATAAGTGTTATGGAGCCTACATATTTAATTTTGATGGATTTGGAATTCATTTGGATCATTAAATCCAAGTGTATGCACAAAGGGCATAGTTTGTGGGTTTTGTGCATAGTCTTTTGTGAAAGGACTTAAATTGGATTTAATTGAGCCCAAATAAATTATTAATAATTTCAAAAGCCCATTTAATATTTCTCCAGCAATTTTAAAGAGCCCAATCCTATTATGAACTTGGATTTTTAACCTAACTATAAAAATCCAAGTGATAGGGTTTTAGGGTAATAAGGTGGACAATTAAAGAAAAGATTTTTCTCTCATTCTCTAAATCGTAGCTGCCACTTTCCCCTTGCTAGCATCAAGGGATTTCGGCTAGCCTTGTATTCCCCATTTGTTGGTTCATTCAATCATTCTCTAGTGTTGATTACTCATTAGAGGTGTTCAATTTTGGACATTGTGGTTTGCGACAACCCAGTGAGAAAGAAAATCAACCGTTCAACAAAAATCAAAGGTAATTTTTCTTATTCTTATTAATATGTATATTATAAATTCAATGCAATATCAGATCTATTGGTTAAAAAAATTTTAAATTTCGCTTATGTTGAGATGCATGTAACCGATAATTTCCAACATCAAATTCCCCTACACTTAAACCTTATTTGCCCTTAAGCAAGAATGCAAAAGTCTAAGTGGAAGAGCCAACAAAAAAACTTATATTCTCAAAGTGAAAATAGTCTCTCTAAGATCATCTTAAATATGAATGAGTACTTAAAATAGAATAGCCAGTAACTAACTCCCAATGCTTAACAATGATAGATTGGACAAGTTGTATAGCATATTCAATAAATTTAATGTACTATCTCAAGTTATTACAATCAAAATCAAGAACATAAAGTCAATAGACTAACCAAGCTTTGCAACTAAGATGAGCAATCTCCAAATTTGGAAATCATAAGAACAAACATAGCCATTGGGGCAAAGTTTAAGCTCACATATTATCTTACAATTCTCATGGCATTTTTAGAAACTTATAATTTTTGTAAGTTCCTTTGTAATTTGGTAGGTGCATTTTATGCTCCACCCTACACATTTTCACTTGATTTAGTTTAGTGGGTGTATTTTATGCTCCATCCCACTAGACATTTATTCTTTTTCATTTTTTTTTCTTTTTTTATATGTGTCTTCATCCATTATTGAAAAGTGAGCTATGTGTATTATGGCTATAGTTTCCCTAAGGCTACCTAAGTCCTTAAAACTAAACTTGAATCATGCCATCCAAGCCTTAAGCATAGTTAGAAAAGTGACTAAACATCTAATAGACTTTGAAAATAACAAGAGATAGAAAAACTTAAAGCATACACTGCATGAAACTTAAAATTCTACCAATTAAGTATAAAAATAAGCTATTGACATAGCTTGCTATGCACTCATTCATAATAAGATAAACTTAGGGAAAACTAACCATACATATAGAGAATATAAATGTATATGCAAAAATATAGCATAACATAATGCATGCAAACTTCAAACTTTAAACTTCAAACAAAAACATACATATGCAAATAAATACATGAACAATATATAAACAAACTAAATATCCCCTCCCCCACACTTAGAATTCCACATTGACCCTAATGTGATTAGAATTTCACATCGACCCTAAGGTGAACCAAAAAAAAAGAAAGCCAAGAGGAAAAGGAAAATAAAACTCCCTTCATTCATTTAAAAGAGATGGTGGAGGTGAATCAACCACGTAGCCTATTTGAGCAATTACTGTATTGATTTTATGCTCCATGCTTCTTTGCCTCCTAGCAAGATAAAAGTTTATAATATTTATTGAATTCAATTAGCACTACATTGCCTGTTGGTTTTCTAAAACTTTCTCCAAAATTCTTGATGGCCTACTAAAGGAACCACGAGAGGGGCCACGAGTGGTACCATGTGATGGGCCATTTGCACCCTCATAAAATGTGGCTGGTGTGTTAGCCAATGCTTGGTGGGATTCCTCCTCTTGAGGCACACCAAACCTCTCCTCCTCATCATCACTTTCACCCTCTTTTTCTTCACTTTCTTCCTCCTTTTATAGTGATGGAGGTGCTAACCTTCTCCAACAAGATCGAGAGTGGGCAAGAATTAATCTCATGAAGGCATCAAACACCTCACCACGAATCAATGTTTTCCTTGTAAAATAAGAACAATCATGCACATGAGTAAAATCAACAAGGTTAATATCTAAAGCTTTAGCTATTATGTATACAACATGACCATGAGTGATAGGGCCATCTTTTCTAGATGCTCATGTCAAAAATTGATTAAATATCCAATATGTCAAGCATGCTTGCTTTTTATTGTGAATGCACCACATAAGAAACAATTCTTGCTATGAAACACTATTGAGTTTAGATTTTTTGAAAGATTACACATGTAATTACTTTGTACAATAACCAAAATTTAAATCCTTGATAAACATAGTTTTGCCTTTTTTAGGCTAAAATAGGGTATGTAAATTAGTTAAGAAAGTCCAAAATTCATTCACTTTAAAGTTTTTAGGAGGGTCACACATGCCATCTTTCTTGAAACCAAACACTATATGAATAAAAGAGTAGGTAAGTGTGTGCTTATTTCCTAACATTCAAAACTTTAACACCTTGAAATCATTAGTATTAACCTCTAGAGTAGTGTAAAATTCCATAAGCAAGCTAACATATGTGGGTTCGTGTATAGAAATAGATTTTCCAATACCACAAGAGTTTAAGAGATTGGTAAAATAATCTAGCATACCAAGATCTTTGAGTAGATTAGTAGAGAGGTGTTTACAAGACACAATTTCTCTAAATTTAAGAGAATTGAACCTTGTACCTTCCTCTTTATTGAGGAGTTAAAATGGAGTCTTGTATATTGAAGCCAAATCTCTTTCTTATTGAGTCTCCTCTCGAGGCCTTAAAGATAAAGATGCTCTTATCCTTGGCATATTGAATAATGAAAATAGATTAAAGAAAAGAAAAATAGAGTGTGAGAGATGAAGTTTATGTGAAGAACAAGAAGATAATGTATTTGTGCTTTAATAGAGTTTGAGAGAAAAAGAGAAGATAAAGGTAGATTATAGAGAGATAAAACTATGAATGAATGAAGAGGAAGAGAAATTTAAGCAATATAAATAAGAATAAAACTCATAAGGAAAAAGAAAAGGCTGCAAAAATTAATGGGGGTGAAGACTAATATTAATAGGGAAGGAAAACTTGAATAGGTATAAGAGAAAGTAGGGAAGGACATGACCTTTAATATGGAAAGTCATGACTTTTAGGGTTTTACACATCTATTCAAGAGATTTTTTTTTCAAATAAAGTCTTAAACTTAAAAAAAACAAAAAATAAATACTAGAATTAGTAACTGAAAAAAAGTATTAAATGCAGGGAAAAATAATGGGAAAAATGAAGTGGCTGAGTAGTGTTATGAGTCGGCACGAGTGGCATGACTTGGCATGATTGGTTACTTGAATGAGTTGACACACTCGTAACGACTCAGTACCAAGGTAACCATTCATGAATTGGCACAATCCTCCTCATTTGGCATGTGTCCCTTTTGGAATGAATCAACAAACACACCCAAGTTATCACCCTCACTCTCTATGCCGAGTCGGCACACTCTATCTCCAAAACTCAAAAATAAAAATGAACAAAAACTCAAAAAGAAACATTAGTACATCAATAAGCAATGTGTAGAAAGGAAGATAAACATAAAAAGAATAATAAAAAAACATAAAAAGCAAACTTATACTACAAAAGCTAAAAATGTGGCTAAAGAAATTCTTATCGAAATAATGTGGAGTAACCAAAAGAATTATATAACTTGAGTTTTGTCATTGGGAGTGGAAAGAGTGATAAACTTCACCTCATTAATGGATTCACGAACAAAATAATTCTTGAGTCGATGATCATTAACCTTGAATATCTTGCCCTTTACATTTAAAATTTCGATGGCACCATATACATAAACCTTGACAACTTTGAAAGGACCTAACCATCTAGACTTCAATTTGTCTGGGAGTAATCTCAATCTCAAATTATACAAAAGTACCAAATCTCTTCATGGAATTCTTGCTTAAGTAAATGCTTATCATGCCACATCTTAGTACGATCCTTGTACAACTTAGCATTATTATATGCTTTGATCCGGAACTCCTCTGATTCATCAAGTTAAAGTAACCTCTTCCTACTAGCCTTTTTCATGTCAAATTTCAAAGCCCTTATTGCCCAATATGCGCTATTCTCAAGTTCTATGAGCAAGTGACAAGACTTCCAATAGATCAATTGATATGGGGTAAGGCCTATTGGAGTATTAAAGGTTATCTTATATGTCCATAAGGCATCATCTAAATTCAATTCCCAATCTTTCCTTGATGAAGAAACTATTTTCTCTAAAATCCACTTAAGATCTCTATTACTAACTTCAACTTATCCACTAGTTTAGGATGATAAGCTGTAACAACCTTGTGTATAACCCATACTTCTTTAAAAGAGTATAAATGACTTTATTGCAAAAGTGTGAACCTCCATCACTAATAATAGCTATAGGAGTACCAAACCTTTGAAATATAACCTTCTTAAGCCTTTTACTACCACTTTGGCATCACTAGTAAGAATAGGAACTTCTTTTACCCATTTATAAACATAATCCACCATAACCAAGATGTATTTATGCCTCTATAGAACTAGGGAAAGGACCCATGAAATCCATCCCCCAAACATCAAAGATCTCAACTTCAAGAATTCCTTTGAATGGAATCTCATTCTTCTTTGATATATTTCCCATTCTTTGACATCTATCACATGTAAGCACAAATTCCTAACATCCTTAAATAATGTAGGCCACCAAAAACCAAATTGAAGTACCTTAGAAGCTATCTTGGAAGCACTAAAGTGACCATCAACATCTAATCAGTGACAATGGTTCAAAACATCTTTAACCTCATATTGGGGAATACTTCTCCTAATTAAGCCATCGGCACATCTCTTGTAGAGTAAAGGATCCTCCCAATAATAAACTATCTATCATGCAAAAGCTTCTTCTTTTGATTATAGTCCAAGCCATAAGGAAGTGTACCACTTAATAGATAATTGGCAATATCTGTACACTAAGGAACATCCTTAGATACCACACTTAGAAAGTGCTCACCATGAAAAGTTTTATTGATTGGCACACCATCATCATTCTTCTTCAAACCTATCAATCCAATCTTGATAAGTGATCCACCATAAGGTTTCACTTCCTTTCTTGTCTCTAACTTCCCAAGTAAACTATTAAAGCACAAAATTCCACCTTAAGAGTCTAGGCTTTGCATATTTCTTGCTTAAAAGATACTTGAGAGCAGTATGATCCAAATAGACAATCATTTTTGCTCCATAAGACATGCTCTAAACTTGTCAAATGCAGACAAAGTAGCTAATAACTCCTTCCTTATAGTGGTGTAGTTGATTTGAGCTTTGTAACACCCCAATCTTATAACCTAACTGCATTACTAAATCATGCATCTTTAGTCAATTTTACTATGCTATAATACCATCTAATTAGTTGTCGATTATATCTATTAGGTGTCACTATAATGTTCACTTACAGTATCACTATATGTTTCACATATACAATGGCCCCTTACTTGATTATAGTGTTGTTCACGTACTACATTCCTTATGCATTTTAAGAATTGCCATCTCTATTATTCATACTTTACTTATTTGTACTATAATGTGCATTCCTTGTGGTATGATAACAACCTTAAATATGCATACATACATATATTATTCTCTTTACAAAAGTGAGCTTATATAGCTTAACAATCTTAAATTAGATACATTATTACAATCACATGAATGCTAACACATAATTACTCAAAATATACATTAAGAAACTCCTACATTAATTCTTGTCAGTCTTGTGTTGGCCTTTCCTGATGTAGGGAATGTCCCTAAGCAAAATGTCTTGTCTATAAAACCTATACGGATAAAATAACCCATGCTAAGCTATAAGCTTATTGGGGATAACATATGATAGATGACCACTCACAACAGTCATCAACAAAACACATCTAGCATGCACTATATGTAACATAGGTTCAACGTGATAATATAACAATGGGATTATAATGTAATAGAGTATAAATCAATAATTAGCTCATTATACATAAAACATATGTTTTTTTAACAAACTCTATGCATTCATACTAGTGAAATAAGTTCTATAACTGAGCCAAGCATATTTCAAAGACAATATTTAATTGCTTATACTTTAATTATCAAATATTGTATTAAGATTAGCCTGCCTAATTTCTAAAAGTGGATGACGAGAATGGTAGATACCCGTAGGTATCGATCATGTAACTATTCATAGTTATTAAGTTTGGTAGATCCAAATGAGATCGAACAAAAGTCCTAAATGAGGACAATGGTAGTCCCATATGAGTACAATGGTAGACCCAAATGAGGCCAAATCTAGAAGGTATAACTCTATCCATATGGGTATGCCTATCTATCCACAGTGAACTCTATTTGCAGGCAATACTGTGTTTTTATTAACTTTACTTATCATGTTTATGCTTTAGTATTTAATTTGACTTATAAATGTAAATATATGCTCATATAGATGATACATAATCTTTAATACCTATACACATGTATACATGTATAACCAACACAATACATATAGCTATAAATAAACTTATATCACTATATTTGTATGCTTTAATTTTTTTCCATTCATTCATATCCTATAGGATTACCATTTGAATTGCATTGATACATTACTTTAATAAATAAAAAGAAAGAGTGAAAGATAAGCTTTACTATGGTGAATCGCGAGTGCAACAGGGATAGTGAGCATGACAGAAAAGGCTCACAGAATACTAAGAAATAGAGAAAAAAAAAAGATTTAAGTTGGAAAATATTGAGCTTTATTACGGGAGTGACAGACACAAATTCTTTCCCTATTTTCCCTACATTAAACAACATAGCATAAACAACCATTTTACAGTTCTGTATTGTGCAACTTAGTCTCAACTTAACTGTGTTGTAAATTTAAAACCAAATCCTCATGCAAGAATTTCATTAAGAATTCCATAACAGAAATTCTTCAATTCAATCTATATTTTACAAATTCCTTTTTAATGCAGAGCATTATACTCTAAAGCAACTAAATAGAGTTTACAGTACACTGAAGATCTTTTAAAATTTTAAAACATAAGAACAATACGACTATTAACCAACTTAAGAATAGGCAAAAAGGTAATTTTTCTTAAGATCTTCTCATGATTTCTTTTATGATATATTTGAATAATTTTAGTTTCATTTTCTTCAAAACTCAAACACATTAACACATGCATGAACTCTTTCTTTCAACTCTTATTATTAACTTGAATCTACCAAAAAATCTAACACAATCAAATATCCATGCTTATTATTACACTATGTCCCATACCTTGGCTGACCACCAACTTTAATTGTTCAACACTTCCTTGCCTTTGCTCCCTTTATTTCCTTCTTCTTTTTTCTACATATAGCCATGAAATATTTTATCAAAAACCTAGATTTTCTTCATCATTAGATCTATTACACCACAAGAAGGGGATTATTATTAACAAGAATTTTGTTACCTTCAAAATCTCAGTATAAAGATCCCTTCATCAATAATCAAAAGAGATTTCTTAGAGAGAAAACACAAAATTCTTAAGAGATATAAGAGAAGAGAGAGAGAGATTTTGTGTTTTCTTTTTTTAATGGTGCCGACCAGTCTACTAACCCTCCTTTCTCTCCTCTTCTCCCTCTTACATGCAACCACTAAAAAGTTAAAGGTGCATGGAAAAGTTCCTTTAGCACCCTTAACTTCTTACATGTTAAGAATTTGCCCCCTCTTTTCCCTCTTCTTTTCATAATAAACCCCATATATACTTTATTTAAATAATGGCCCTTAACTTCCTTCTATAAATTACACCCTTATCATTACATAATTAAATAATTCATTTACTTAACATATAGCAAATTTGCCACTTTTCCCCTTTTTGTTAGTGTAAGCCCTAGCCCTAATGCATTGTAATAAAGTACTTTGAATTAATAAAATGAGGCATTTGTTTTATCCTTTGCATTCCTGTGCATATCAATTGATAAAACTATCCAAGAGTGTTGTTTCGGTTTAAGTTATCAAGTGTGAGGCACATGGTTGTAAGACCTTGAAACAAATGAGACATCATTCTAAATATCCCTAGTCAGTCATTGTTATGGGAATAACAATGAATTAAGACTAGTATGCTCTCTCTAATATTATGAGTTCTATCTTACGGATCATTAGGACAAGAGTGTCAATAAGAGATTATAGATAAATGTTAAAGAACATGGTATCTGGATACGATCCGCTCATGAGAACACTACATGGTATAAGTCATAAGTGTTTCTCATATGCAAGTTTTGTATCGGAGTTCTTAGACCTGAAATCTCTATGAAACTCTTTATGAATTACTGTGTACTTTGACATACACTTAACGTGCTCTTAACAGAGTGACAAGTACGGGTATGATTGGGTATGCATTAATTCATGTTAGAGAGCATGAGAGAAGTGAAGGGATTACCCCTCTCAATAATAGAGAAAATATCATCGGCCACCTGATCAGTGAACTGAGAAGTGTATGGCCATATCGAGATGAAATAATGAATAATCATTATTTATCTAAGAGTTTAGTGTTACTGGAATATCAAGAAAGGAATTAATATATATAAGGATGACTAGTTCCATGCCTTATATTAATTCTGATATTTATGGGTAAGGGACTATGCAAAATTGCATTAGGTCACTAAATGACATATGCATTTTCATTTAATTTGGAATACTATAATATCTTGCTAGAGAATATATATAGCCTTTGAATTAATTTATTAATTCATTGCCAACATTAAATGGACCTATAAGATCGCACACAAAGCATTGGGCTTAAAATATTTAATTAAAGTATTGAGCATTAATTTGGGCTTTTAATTAAAGTCAAATTAATGTGTGTAATGGGTTATAAAATTGCTATTGGGATTTGGTCCATGAGAGAGAGAAATTCATCCCACAAGGTTTAATTTCAATTAATTAATTATCTTATGTTAATTTAATTAATTGAGTATTAAAGCCTAAAGGATTTTAATTAAATTAATTCACTTGATAATTGGATGGTGTGGCCGAAATTCCAAGATAATATCAATGGAATTTCGGCACATGGTTAATTCTTTTATTAAGTGATTTATTTGATTAATATGTCTTACATTTATCTTAGATTAAATCAAAAAGGATTATCTTGGATTAAATGTATTATCTTAAGGTGTTTTAATCAATATATATTTCTTATTTTAAATAATTGATAAAGGCTAAAATTAATTATCTTAAGGTGGTTTATTTTAGCTTGATCACCTAAGAAAATAAAGGGATATATATTTAAGGAAATAAAACCCTAAAGATATAAAATTTGCTTTTGGTGTGAAAACAAAACCTAGCCACCATTTTGCATTTTGGCGTGAATTACATCCATCTCTCTCTCTTAATTTTTGGTCCAAATTTCACAAGGAGAAAGGATTGTTCCTTATTCTCTTATGTTCTTGGGTAGTAAAAGTAACCTAAGAGAAGTACAAAATCAAATTTTGTAGCTTCAAACTATAGCCATTACACAATACCTTAAAAGAGAGCTAGCAATCTCGATTTTAAGCCGACGGTGCAATTGTGTGTGTGAGAATAGAGGGAGTGGCGTAAAAGGCTGTTCCTTGGCATTGGTGATCAAGATCTAAGGTGGATAAAGTCAACTCGGTTGCTGGTCATCACCAAACTCAAAAAAATTAAAAGGCATCCAAAGTTGTAAGTTTTAAATTCTAAAATTGCATGTTTCGATTCTTGCAATGGATTTGTATGGTATGTATGATGAAAAATTTTTGTTTTTCCGCTGCGTTATCATCACATTCATACCATGTCATATTCCATCAGTGGTATCAGAGCCTAAACATGCTTATTTTAATGATTTAGATGCATGAAAAAAATTAATTAAAAATCGTCATTATGAAAACATGCAAATCTGAAATTTTCTGTTTTGAGTTTTTTGCATTGTTTTGGTGAAAAAATGATTTCAATTAATTAGATAGGTATGATAATTAATATGACATGTTAATATACTGTCCTAAGATGTTATTAGGGCTGCTAATGGTCGGATTTAATTATTTATACCTGATGGTACATGTTAATTATGAAACTAGGTGTTAGTTGGCATGTAAATTGCTAGTTTAACAACTAGTTTTCAAAATTAAATATAAAATTGATTTTGGCATGTTTGTAAGTGATTTTTAAAGATTAAATATCAGGTCTGGACATATTTTAAATTTGGTTTTAATTCTGGTCCATGACAATTTAATTGATTAATTTTAAAATCACTTAAAACTATGACTAGTTTGTGTTTGTTACACGTTTAATCAACATTGTTTGTTTTGTTTTGATTAAAATGGTAAAAACACATTTATATCAGATTGGTACAGAATATTAAATCAATATTTATGGACTTATTTAGATTATTAAATGACTCATAAAATTGATTTAAATGTTTGTGCATTTTATGGCATTACATAAGCATTAAACAACTAGTTTTTGTTGTTTGTTTGTTTTTGCATGAATGCCGTGTACTATATATGTGTTCTTCATGATTTTATATTTTTAATTCATGTTAGCACATATTATATGTATTTTTAATGTTTATGGGCTGTATGACATAAAATTAAAAATGGCAAGATTGGAAATTATACTAGAGTTGATTTATAGCACAAATCTAACTAGTTAGTGTTTTAGACTTTTAAGAGAACTTATTCAATAAGAGGATTTAGTCCATTGGGGTCTTCTCTTAAAGGTTCAAGTACACAATTTCCATTAATGGGCTTGGCTAAATTAATTAAAATTGGACTTTGTTTTATCCATGAATGCTATGTATATTTATTTGCTAATTTGGTGTGATGAATGGATATGCATGGTGCATTCATGGGCCCTGGGTTTTGTAATTAAATATGGCCTACGAGCCATTATATTTTGTTGTAAAAGTTTTTTATTTATTTCTTAGAATAGAATATACTTGAAGACTTTGAAAATCAAGACGAAGCCCACCGGAGTGAAAAAGCCAAACTCGAAGATTCTTATGTAATAGTATAGAATTTTAGTTGTAGGTTTTTGGGCCCATGTTTGTCATGCTTTACTTTATGCAATTATTTATATATGCATGCTATGTATGGATGACAAAGCTTATGCCATGTAAGCCGTAATAAAATGAATCCCTAAAATAGTAAGTCACAAATTTGCCTTCCTAATTCGAAACATGTCAAGGCATCGATCATCGGTCACGTAGACTAGGAGTCCTAGATGCGCCCAATTATCTTTGTGAGGCATGGGTTGTGAATGTAGGTTGAACTTATCATGAAAAGGGATGCCCGAACCTAGGCAACTAATAAATGGGTTGTGCTATAACATCTTAAGATGTTAGCCCATTTGATCCAAGAGTCATGTACAAGACATGATTGGAGTTTTCCTACCTAAGTAACTTAACTTGTTAGGTGTACAAGCTCAGCTTGACTAATAAGTTGTTGTGAAAAGTGGATCTTGGCCCACATTAAATCACTAACGCGAATTATTTAAAGGGATATTAATTCGGTTTATGGGATCATAAATAAGACCTTATTTAATCTTGCTAAATTTTATTGTAGATTGAAAATGGCATCTTCAAACAACAATTTCTCATTGCGATCGGTCCTTGAAAAGGACAAATTGAATGGCACCAATTTCATAGACTGGTCTCGAAACTTAAGAATAGTTCTTAAGCAAGAGAAGAAGTCGTATGTTTTGGATGCACCCTTATCTGAGGAACCTGCTAGGAACGCTTATGTGGTTCAAAAGGAAACTTTTGAGACCAAGAAAAGTGACTCTAATGATGTGACCTGTTTGATGCTAGTCACTATGGTGCCTGAATTGCAAAAGCAATTTATGGACCAAAAGGCCTATGCGATCATGGTGCACCTCAAGGAGATGTTCCAAGGGCAAGCTCGTCACGAGAGGTTCGTGACAACAAAGGCCTTAATTTCATGCAAGATGGCTAAGGGTACTCCTGTTAGTACCCATGTACTCAAGATGAAAGGGTATCTTGATACTCTTGAGAAGCTTGAGGTACTAGTGCCAAAGGAATTGGCCACTGACTTGATCTTAGGATCATTGCCTGCTGCTTATGATCCATTTGTGATGAATTATAACATGCATACAATGAACAAGTCAGTCACTGAGCTTCATGGGATGCTTAAGAATGCTGAAGAGAACATTCGAAAGACCAATCCCGTACTAATGGTTCAAAAGGGAATTAAGAAGGGACCCGCTAAGGGAAAGGGAAAGGGAAAACCCAAGTCAGTTGAGAGTGCACCTCAGGCCCAATCCAAGCCTAAGGCACCAAAACTCAAAGAGAGTGAGAGCACTTGCTTCCATTGCAACAAGATAGGGCATTGGAGGAAGAATTGCGCTCTCTTTAAGGAAGAACAAAAGAAGAATGGAGCCAAAGCGTCCAGTTCTGGTATTTTTGTTGTTGAAATTAACCTTTCTATTTCTACCACTTAGGTATTGGATACCGGTTATGGTTCTCACATTTGTTCAAATGTGCAGGGGATAAGAAATAGGTGGTTACTTGGGAAGAATGAAGTGGACCTCTGGGAATGGAGCACGAGTTGCTGCCATGGAGATAGGCGACTATCACCTCACTTTACCTTCTGGACTTTGTATTGTTTTGAATAATTATTATTATGTGCCTGCTATGAGCAGAAACATTATTTCAGTTTCATGTTTGGATAATGATGAATTTGATTTTGTTATTAAAAATGGCAATGCTCATATTCATCGCCAAGGCATTTCTTATGGCAATGCCATGTTGCAAAATGGCCTTTATATCCTTGATTTACAAAACAAAGAGTCCATATACAACATTAATACAAAGAGGGTTAAGTCAAATGAATTGAACCCTACTTACTTCTGGCATTGTCATTTAAGTACACAAGCTAGAGGTGGTTTTAGCTACTTCGTGACATTCACAGATGACTTCAGTAGATATGGCTATGTCTATCTAATGAAGTACAAGTCTGAAACTTTTGAGAAATTCAAAGAATTTAAGAACGAAGTAGAAAACCAACTTGGAAAAAGTATAAAAACCATTCGATCAGATCGAGGTGGCGAATACTTAAGCCAAGAGTTTGACAATCATCTAAAAGAGTGTGGTATTATTTCACAGCTCACTCCTCCTGGAACACCTCAATGGAATGGTGTGTCCGAAAGGAGAAATTAAACTCTGTTGGACATGGTTCGATCTATGATGAGTCAAGCTAATCTTCCTATCTCTTTTTGGGGTTATACATTAGAAACTGTTGTGTTTCTATTGAACCGTACTCCAACTAAAGCAGTTGAGAAGACACCATACGAGGTATGGACTGGGAAAGAACCCAATATGCCTTTTCTCTGGATTTGGGGCTGTGAAGCACATGTTAAGAAATTAACATCTGACAAACTAGAGTCTAAATCCAGTGTCTGCTTGTTTGTGGGTTATCCCAAAGAAATAAAGGGATACTATTTTTACTCACAAGCCGAGAACAAAGTATTTGTTGCTCGCAAGGCTGTTTTCTTGGAAAAGGAGTTCCTTCTCAAGAAAGACAGTGGGAGTAAAGTAGAACTTGGAGAAATTCAAGTGCCACAAACTCCTATAGAGGATGGTTTGGAAATGGGATCAAGTTCACAACCAGTTGTGGAACAAGAACCCATTACACAAGAACCTAGAAGGTCCGGTAGGGTATGTTAGGAGATTGAGAGATATGGATTTCTAATCACTGACAGTGACACTATTGAGTTAGTAGATCGTGAGGATCCTACTACCTACCGAGAAGCTATTGAGAGCCCATACTCAAAAAATTGGCTTGAAACCATGAAATTCGAGATGCAATCAATGTACGATAACCAGGTTTGGACCTTGGTTGATCCACTGGAAGGTGCTAAGGTAATTGAATGCAAGTGGCTATTCAAACTCAAAGCTGATAAGACCTATAAAGGTAGACTAGTAGCAAAAGGTTTTCGACAAACTCATGGTGTAGACTATGACGAGACCTTTTCGCTTGTAGTCATGCTCAAGTCCATTAGGATCTTGCTTGCCATAGCTGCATATCATGATTATGAGATATGGCAAATGGATGTCAAAACTGCTTTCCTCAACGAAAATTTACTTGAGGATGTGTATATGACACAGCTTGAAGGTTTTGTCAATCCCAAGTATCCTAAGAAGGTTTGCAAGCTTCAAAAATCCATTTATGGATTAAAGCAAGCATCCCGAAGTTGGAATCTTCGTTTTGATGAGGCAGTCAAAGAATTTGACTTCATCAAGAATGAAGATAAGCCTTATGTGTACAAGAAGGTTAGTGGGAGCATAGTTGTATTTCTGGTCCTATATGTGGACGACATCCTTCTCATTGGGAATGACATTCCAACATTGCAAAAGGTTAAGCAATGGTTGGGAAAATGTTTCTCAATGAAATACTTAGGTGAAGCCGAGACAATACTTGGTATTCGAATCTATAGAGATAGATCGAATCGGCTTTTGGGACTAAGTCAGGAAAAGTACATAGACAAAGTACTAAAGCATTTTAGTATGGGAGACTCAAAGAAAGGGTACATACCTTTGGCTTTGGGAGTTCCTTTGACTAAAGAACAGTGCCCTAAAACCAAAGAGGAAAGGGACAACATGAGTAGAATTCCATATGCCTCTGCTATTGGATCTATCATGTACGCTATGTTATATACTAGGTTGGATGTTGCTCATGCACTAAGTGTAACCAGTAGGTTTCAGCAAGACCCTGGTGAGAAGCACTGGTCTGCTGTAAAAGGGATTCTAAAGTACCTGGGAAGGACTAAGAATCACTTCTTGGTGTATGGTGGTCAAGAAGAGTTCGTCATACAAGGTTATGCTGATGCTGCTTTTCAGACCAGCACTTAAGATTCTAGATCACAATCTGGATTTGTTTTTGTTTTGAACGGTGGTGCTGTTAGCTGGAGAAGCTCAAAGCAAGAAACCGTTGCCAACTCAACTACTGAATCTGAGTATATTGCAGCAAGTGAGGCTACAAAAGAGGCTGTTTGGATTAAAAATTTCATTACTGGATTAGGAGTGGTCCCAAGCATCCTAGATCCATTAGAAATTTTTTGTGACAATAATGGGGCCATCGCACAGGCCAAGGAGCCCCGATCACACCAGAAATCCAAACACATACTCACGAGGTACCACCTGATCAGAGAAATCATTAATCGTGGGGACGTCAAGGTTATCAAGATAGCAAGTGAAGACAATGTAGCGGATCCTTTGACGAAACAATTGCGTCCAAATCTGCACGAAGCTCATTTGAGAGCGTTCGGTCTTAGGGCTATACCCAATTGGGACTAGTGCTAGTGGGAGATTGTTAGTGTAAGCCCTAGCCCCAATGCATTGTAATAAATCACTTTGAATTAATAAAATGAGGCATTTGTTTTATCCTTTGTATTCCTGTGCATATCAATTGATAAAACTATCCAAGAGTGTTATTTCTATTTAAGTTATCATGAGTGAGGCACATGGTTGTAAGACCTTGAAACAAATGAGACATCATTCTAAATATCCCTAATCAGTCATTGTTATGGGAATAACAATGAATTAAGACTAGTATGCTCTCTCTGATATTATGAGTTCTGTCTTACGGAACATTAGGACAGGAGTGTCAATAAGAGATTATAGATACATGTTAAAGAACATGGTATCTGGATACGATCCGCTCATGAGAACACTACATGGTATAAGTCATAAGTGTTTCTCATATGCAAGTTTTGTATCGGAGTTCTTAGACCTGAAATCTCTATGAAACTCTTTATGAATTACTATGTACTTTGACATACACCTAACGTGCTCGTAACAGAGTGACAAGTACGGGTATGATTGGGTATGCATTAATTCATGTTAGAGAGCATGAGAGAAGTGAAGGGATTACCCCTCTCAATAAGAGAGAAAATATCATCGGCCACTTGATCAGTGAACTGAGAAGTGTATGGCCATACCGAGATGAAATAATGAATAATCATTATTTATCTGAGGGTTCAGTGTCACTGGAATATCAAGAAAGGAATTAATATATATAAGGATGACTAGTTCCATGCCTTATATTAATTCTGATATTTATGGGTAAGGGACTATGCAAAATTGCATTAGGTCACTAAATGTCATATGCATTTTCATTTAATTTGGAATGCTATAATATCTTGCTAGAGAATATATATAGCCTTTGAATCAATTTATTAATTCATTGCAAACATTAAATGGACCTATAGGATCGCGCACAAAGCATTGGGCTTAAAATATTAAATTAAAGTATTGAGCATTAATTTGGGCTTTTAATTAAAGTCAAATTAATGTGTGTACTGGGTTATAAAATTGCTATTGGGCTTTGGTCCATGAGAGAGAGAAATTCAGCCCACAAGGTTTAATTTCAATTAATTAATTATCTTGTGTTAATTTAATTAATTGAGTATTAAAGCCTAAAGGATTTTAATTAAATTAATTCACTTGATAATTGAATGGTGTGGCCGAAATTCCAAGATAATATCAATGGAATTTCGGCACATGATTAATTCTTTTATTAAGTGATTTATTTGATTAATATGTCTTACATTTATCTTAGATTAAATAAAAAAGGTTTATCTTGGATTAAATGTATTATCTTAAGGTGTTTTAATCAATATATATTTCTTATTTTAAATAAGTGATAAAGGCTAAAATTAATTATCTTAAGGTGGTATATTTTAGCTTGATCACTTAAGAAAATAAAGAGATATATATTAAAGGAAATAAAACCCTAAAGATATATAATTTGCTTTTGGCGTGAAAACAAAACCTAGCCACCATTTTGCATTTTGGCGTGAATTACATGTAGCACCCTTGCTGAACAGTCTAACCGAAACAAGTGGTAAGTTGGAAATTTTTTTTTCCTACGGACCATTTGTCAGATACCGGTCATTGACCCTTTAAGGAGCAATGCACTGAGTGACAATTCCAAAATCAGTAAGATTTTTCTTTTGAATCTCACTATCTCAAAGACTCCAGGCTTGTCCAAAAAGAAATACTTATAACTTATGTAATTCGAATACTATAGTTGTCCAAATGACTGAATTCCAAATAAAAATCCGGCAATATAACGGCTAAAACCTTATCTAATCCACTTGAAAAACAGACAATTCCTTCAGCCCATCAGGGGCACAACAATACCAAAATAAATTCATCAAGCATCTCATTCATCCATTCTAATTATTAATCCAAGTTCCTAAGATAAGTCAATAATACAAATTTACACTTTTAAGTCACTAATATTCCAAAATAGAAACAATTTACATTAAAAATCGCCTTGCTACATCTGAGAACCTCAAAAGATGAATTGCTCGAAACTAAATCCCTTATTCTGATGGTTGAGCCGAAGCAGCTGTCTAACCAAAAACAAGTCTATCCCGTTACCTACACGGATAACAAAACCCGTGCTAAGCTATAAAGCTTAGTGGGGAACAAAATAATCTAAAAATAATCTTTTAAACATGTAATATCAATTATACTAGTACAAAGTTGATAACACTCCTAATAGATACCTTCAATTACCTTAGATCCCAGTTCTTATATTCAACAATAAATCACAAGCATAAGCGACAGAACATCTTACTTACATGGACAATAAAACTTAATAACTCAGTAATCAATGCATCATTCATTATCGCCACAAAAGACATCCGACATATTTCTTTCATATATTTACATCATTTAAAACACAATATGCATTCAAAATTCACTTTTATGTAATCATTAAATACTCTTAACAAGATGAACAATATAATACTTAACACTATAGTGTGCCATATGTTATGTACTTGATCGATAACATAGTGATATACATACCTATACATAAATATATATATATACATAATGCTCATTAATATTATAACTTGCAATTTATTATTCATTTGATGTACTTATACAAGAGGATAATTCTTATGCACATTACTTTCGAACTATAACATTTCTTATCATTTATTTTTCTTTTTTTTACTTATTTTCATATTAATGCCCCTAGAATAGTACTGACAGAAATACTCAGACTGGATATATGGGATGTGGACCGCATGGGCCACAAACAGACTGAAAAACGATCTCAAAGACCATTTTTCCACGTAGCAGATACTAGATACAAATAGAAGCTATGGAGATTAGTGATCCTACCATAACTAAGCAAGTCGCCATGACTTGCACCGCGATACAGAATCCCTATGGCCAGCCAATTATATCCTGAGCTAGTTTTACTGCCAGACTATTTTCTAAGGGCGTAAAAGATCACTTGCTTTCAGTACATTTATCAACTTTATCATCATTTCAATCCAGATAATACAGTTATTCAGAATCTTCAATACTTTTGTACAGTTTATGCACTATCTTTCACTCATGAATTATTTCACAATAATTCAGAAATTTCTCTTTTAAACATACTTTAGTCACCAGGGGAAATCTATTTTATACAGATTCTTTCAAACTACTTTAAACAATCTAATAATCATATGTGGACATTACTTGTACTAATCATGATAGTTCATACTTGACTATTTTATGTTCATAAGAATGAATTTATATACCATTCTTTGGATTACTTATGCGAGAATCAACATATAAACACATTGTCATTACAAAAAGGACATACCTGTGTGGCTCATCATAACCATCTCCCATGCTTCACTGTACTTAATTTAATTATCAGATAAACCTACTCAAATATTATATTTAATATATGTATTTAGTGCGTCTCAATGCGTCACTTTTAATGTAGTTGTCTATATATGCATATACATTTCATATCAAGTTTATATATGCAACTATATGATCTTAAATAGACATGTGCCAAATCAACTATGTATACAAGCATATTATTTTATCAGTTTCATATGATATCAAACATACCACTATATCTATTCCATTAAATATAATAATATTCCTAATTGTTATTCAAGTACCGAACAAGAATTTATCAATGGAAGTAAATGTTTGACCTTTATACCAATAGCTTGCCACTATATTATTTACCTTATTACTTACTTATATCATAATCCTTATAATTCTAACGTATAATCTATTTACTTATGGGGGCTAATACTTTATTTAATTAACAGCTATTCAATATATTTGTTTTTTTTTCAATATGATAACAAAGAGAATTCTTATAGTTTTATATCATTAGGATTATACATCAAGCTTTATTTCAAAACAAGTCCATATTTTCGATTTATAACTCCATCATCTAACAGTAATTCACTTTTAAACATCCTTAAGTAAATCTAATACTAATAACCCATTAAATCCCCACTTATTTCAAAAACTCCAATTAAACTTTTATCATAATTTACATGTTAAGCTCATTGTCAAATACTAGCTTTTTAATCTATTAATACACTTTTTACATATAACCAAACTTTACCAATCACAATACTTATAATCAATGCTTATCAAATTTCAAAGGCTGCTATATAGTTATTTACACATTAATTTTATGAACATATATCTTTTATTACTCAAATTAAATCAAGAGAACGCATGATACAACATGACCTCTCGATCAAAGATAAGGAAACTAGAATTTCCCCAATTCAATCTACAAACTCAAGGTATGATCTTTTAGCTATCATTACTAATTTCCAGCATTACTTTTTATTACTATTAATGACAGTTCCCTTGAATAACTATTTAAAACTTCAACTATAATCTAATTGGAGCTGAAATTCCAAGAATCAATCAAGATAACATTACAAATTTCAAGGGTACAATGACATTTTATTTATATTTCAATAAGTTACATCCTCAATTTCCTTAAACGTAATTGAAACTTCTATCTTATTAACCAATACCATTTATTGCTCTTTAGTTAGACTATAAACACTTAAAAACAATTAAATCTCAAATTCTATCATATTTGCTTTGACTCCATCATTACTCAATTCAACCCAAGAACTTTACATGCAAGATTAAACACCCTATCACTACTTTATTTTCAATAAACTTATGTAAATCCCATATCATAAATTTTACTTGAAATTCTAATAAAATTACATCTTAAATTCACTATCAAATAAGAGTTTCAAAATCTATCAATAACTCTTACATGCCATTAATATTTATTAATACCGACCCCTTTTTACCATAAGTTCAATCATATCCAATAAAAAAACTAAATCAATGACTCAATTAGACAATGTACAACTTCTTCAATTGAGTTATTCGTTCCTTTTTCGTCTCCAGCATTTCTTTTCCTTATGCTAACAATCCGTAAGCCTTGAAATCATCCCATAACAATTTCATAATAACCATTCAATTAACTTAAACTCCTGAATTCTATCAATTTACACACATAGAAGCAAACGTTTATATTAAACATACAATAAATATCTCATTAAAATTCAAGATTTATTTAACTAAATTGAGGGAGTAAATTTCAGTATCCCATACTGACTAGGCGAAGCCTAAAAGCCCTCTCCTTTTCTGTTTCGCTGGAGCCCCGTCGGAGCCTCATCGGAGACTTGCCGGAGTTCTATCGAAGCTGCCCACCTATAGCTAGAGCCACTACGACCCTTCAGGTAGCCTTCACATGCCCTAAGGCATCGTGGTTTGGTCGAAAAGTTGCCTGGAACCGCTGGCTGCCTCAAGCTCCGATCTCCACTTCGCCTGCGAGTGAGGACGATCAGCGGGCACCAAAGATCCGCCAAACTGCAGGGAGTTTTTCGGTGGTCTTCGTGACACCAACCGCCGCCGATGGACACCGAAACTAAGAGAAAACCAATCCGACCAAAAAAAGGAAAAAGAAGAAAAACACCACGCAGGCACCATCGGAGGGGAATGACGGCGAGAAGACGGTGGTAGCTGCGCCGATCGTCGACGCAGGTGCCGTTGATCAGTGGCAATGCCTCCCTCCTCCCTCTCCTTCTCTTCCCCGATCCCGACTCTCCTCTCCTCTCTCCCTTTCTTTCTTTGTTTTTTTTTAACTTATTTCTTTTTTTTATTTACACACACATAAACTTTTGTTTTTATCCACAATTTCTCTTTAAATTTAAACCCCACATCCATTTTAAAATCTCACCAATTATCTTTTCTTTCTTCTTTTTATTTTCTAGATAAGTCTTAAATTATCTACTCAACTTTAATTAAAATATAAATTATTCTTATTATTTTATCTAAATTTTCATAATATGTTTTAATTAATAATTATTAAATTAAAACCTGAACATAATACTAACTCATATTGAAATCTTTATAATTAATCCTTACAAATTGGTACTATTTATCCACTATAATCAATCTGAATTTTTGGGTCGTTACATTACATCCATCTCTCTCTCTTAATTTTTGGTCCAATTTTCACAAGGAGAAAGGATTGTTCCTCATTCTCTTGTGTTCTTGGGTAGTAAAAGCAACCTAAGAGAAGTACAAAATCAAATTTTGTAGCTTCAAACTATAGCCATTACACAATACCTTAAAAGAGAGCTAGCAATCTCGATTTTAAGCCGACGGTGCAATTGCGTGTGTGAGAATAGAGGGAGTGGCGTAAAAGGCTGTTCCTTGGCATTGGTGATCAAGATCTAAGGTGGATAAAGTCATCTCGGTTGCTGGTCATCGCCAAACTCAAAAAACTTAAAAGGCATCCAAAGTTGTAAGTTTTAAACCCTAAAATTGCATGTTTTGATTCTTGCAATGGATTTGTATGGTATGTATGATGAAAAATTTTTGTTTTTCCGCTGCGTTATCATCACATTCACACCATGTCATATTCCATCAGTGGTATCAGAGCCTAAACATGCTTATTTTAGTGCTTTAGATGCATGAAAAAATAATAGATTACCTTTTAAAAACATTAATTTTACTTACACTTTCAATAGGTGAAGATCTCATTATCTTAAAAACATCAAATTTAATACTTTTATTATTTACCTCTAACATGATCTTACCTCTCTTCGTGTAAATTATGGCACCAACTATAACCAAGAAGGGTTTTCCAAAGAAAATTAAAATCTCAAGGTCCTCTTCCATGTCTAAAATAACAAAATTAGCTTGAATAAAAAATTTACCTACCTTGGTGGGCACATGCTCAAGTATGCCAAGAGGATGGATAATAGATTTGTTTGCCATGGATAAACACAACTTAGTAGGTTTAAGTTCACCTAGATCTAGACGCTTATAAATGGAGTAAGGCATAAGACTCATACTAGAACCAACAACACAAAGAACTTTATAAAAGTGAATACCACCAATAACATAAGGAATCGTAAAACAACTAGGGTATTTTTGCTTTGGTGGAGACTTAGAGTACATAGCCTTAGACTTTTACACTAAAGAAACTAAGCCATAATCTTCTAATTTGCTCTTATATGTAGTGATTTCTTTTAGAAACTTATCCCATGCTAGCATATCTTTAATGGCATCCATACATGGTATCATAATAGTTATGTCTTTAAGCTAGTTATGAAATTTATCAAATTGCTTATCTAAACTACACCATATGAACCTTTGTGGAAAAGGAAAAGTCTTAAGATTTGCCTTAGTTTTATCATTTTTATTTTGTTGAACGTTCTTCTTTTTATCTTGATTATTCTCTACAACATCATTGTTGCTATTATCAATCACATTTTTATTAACTTTACTATACTTATACCCTTTCTCATCACCACTATTAACCACTTTCTTACCCTTTACCTATAAGGACCCTAAATAGGCCTTAGTAGAATTCAAGTGCAATCATATGTTATTAAAGTCTAATTAAGCATCATTGGATGAATTATCAGTAATTATGATCTAATGAATTTATGGTCTTAATTGATAGAGTATACCATAGTTAATTGACATTATAGTATAGTGTGTTTAATTAGAGCAAAAATATAGTTAAGATATTGATTGGGGCATAAATGTTATTAGGTTATAATTAATTATGTGATTAATGTGTGAATTATATGGTATGAATTTTATAATGTTATAATTAAATTGTTATTTTGGTTTAATAAGGTTCAAGGGTGTAATTGAAGCATGAAGTATTAATTTAAGGGTCAATTTGTAATTAAGGAATCTTAAGGGTCAAATGTGAATAAAAGAAAGATTTGAGAGGTTGATTTAAGAGAAAGAATAATTGGATAGGCAAATTTATAACATGCAAGAAGATGAGAGGTAAAGGTGTAACATGCAAGAAATTGAGAGAAGTTAGTGGAACATGCAAAATTTTGAGGGACCAAGAAAGAAATTTACCTTGCCACGATATATATATTATAATTCATAAGAAAGAGAAAGAGTGCATTGTAAGGGATGAAAATTGAAGAGAGAGTTACAAAAAATTCTCTTTCTTCTTCTCATTTCTTAAAGCCATAGTTGGTTTCTTAAGGTATTCTTGAAAAGGAAATTCTGGCATGTGGTTTAATCAAGACAATTAGTCTAAAATAAGGAAAAGAAGAAGGTGGAAGGAGTAAAGAAAAAGGAAAAGAACAAGATTTAAATGAAAGGGGAACTTTTGGCCAAGGTATGGGAATTAGGATTTTAATGCTTGTGTGTGTATGATGTTAGTAGAAATTTAGTGTAAATCATTTGAATTTTGAGTAATTAAAAAGAGAATAAAACTTAAGAAGTGTGCATGAAGAGATGGCATGAAACCATTTGACCTAGTGACTATAATTTTAGTATATGTTGAAATAGACACCTCTATTTGATACCACAAAAATTTCTAGAGTTACATAAGACATATACCTACAAAATTGTTGAAGAAAGTTTTTGTTAAAAAGATGGAAGTACTATGAATTATTAATGCATGAAACTAGGAATAAAATGGTGTAAACTTGAGTAAGTTATTTAGGCATGAAAGGGAATCTTTACAAGAGTTGTTATTATTGAAAGGATATTGGAATTGTGTAATCCGCATCTGTTGTGCTTGCGACCATAGTCGTGCTCGCGATAATGCAGTATATATATGGGCTTTTATTTTTGCCTTGGTCGTGCTTGTGACCATAGTCATGCTCGCGACAATGTAGTATATGTGGTCTTTTAATTTCACCTCTGTCGTGCTTGCGACCCTTGTCGCGTTCGCGACATGCCTTTGTAACATGTATTCTTATTTTATTGCCATGCTTTTGTATGAGAAAACTTGATTTGTGATCTTAGTACCTCTACTGTATATGAACAACACTATAGTATTCAAAGAACCCATATGAGCATAGTATTGATATATGTCAAGTTAAAGTATGACCAAAGAATTCATTGATTTATATGATAAAAATGAAATTGAATTTTATGACATGTTATATAGTTCCATATGTGAGGCATGTGTTATGATGAGCAATCAAACAACTATGTTCCATTACTTGATTGAAAATGTATGTGAAAGTTATTGAAAGTAAGTTAAAAGAACATAAAAGACTATATGATAAATGCTTTTGAAATAAGTGATGCTTTAACACGGCTATGAACACATGTAATGTCTAATGATAACTTACTTAAGTTTATGACCATGTTGATATGTTATATGTGTGTTAACTTGGAAGCACATTGAATTATGCATGGTGTATATATATATATATATATATATATATATATATACACCATGCATAATTCAATGTGCTTCCAAGTTAACACACATATAACATATAAACATTCATATATGATCAACTTATGAAAAAGCTTGTTATATGTGAACATACTTAAATGTAGATATAAATACATACAT
The DNA here is from genome assembly GCA_037975025.1 of Excoecaria agallocha. NCBI lineage: Eukaryota > Viridiplantae > Streptophyta > Magnoliopsida > Malpighiales > Euphorbiaceae > Excoecaria > Excoecaria agallocha. Next base: position 25,955,736 of record CM075807.1, on the reverse strand, counting down.
GATAGTTAATATTAAAAATGTTACTCATAACTGTTCATTTGATGCTAGAAAAATAAAAGCATGTCATGTTATATATATTCATATGTAAGTTTGAAATGTTAACTTTACTTGTATAAAGAAGTAATATGTTTTGTAGATTATATGTGCACACACACACACAAATATATATATATATATATATATATATATATATATATATATATATATATATATATATATATATATATATATATATATATATATATATATATATATATTATGATCTTATATGATTGGGTTTGAATCTTGAAAGATGTTTTAGTGTAACAATTCAAAGAATATGTTTTAAGTAAAATGTCTTTAATTAATGATCACATAGATATGTACATGCATTTGCATATAATTATATTTTAACATAATAATAGAATATAACTATGTATATTGTGTGTAGAGTCACTCAATATAATATGATGATAAATGTTGTTCATGTGGAGATACATGCCTTGTTTTCCTTGCCATTAAAGAGTTGCAATACTTAAATGTGGAAATGATTGCATGTCGATTTCCTTACAAAATTTCATTGAGAATACACACACACACACACACACATATATATATAGCTTGATATTTGAATAAAGTTATGAAATTACGTGAAGCGGGTTTTGCAAAGAGATTTTAACTGCCTGTGTTGAGTCTAGAAAGTGGATAGATAGGTATGCCTATAAGGGTACCTTACAGCTGTAATAGTTTCAACCTTGTTTGGGTTGTAGCCAACCTCGTGTGGGTGACTAAATAGACATGATCCCGTTTGGATCATTGGTGCCTTCAGGTGACCTATTATTACAGTGGTGCCTTTGGGTGACCTATTATTACAGTGGTGCCTTCGGGTGACCTATTTTTACAGTGGTGCCTTTGGGTGACCTATTATCTCTTTGGTGCCTTCGGGTGACCTAGTACCTTCAGGTGCCACCGTATAACCCGTTATCCACCTCTTTAGAGTAGTGCAAGCTTTACACCAAAGTTAAGAAAAGTTCGATATTAAAGTTTCATGAAGCATGAAAATTCTTGAATTAACCTCATAATATATATTACATATGAAATTCCTTTTCATCACATATGGAAATTATGATATTAAAAGAGTTTACAATATACACTTATGCATAATTATTGCATATAAAAATTGTATGTACAGAGTTATATGAATAAACTAGTGCATTACTAATATCCAGTTTTGCCAATATAAGTGTTTTCTTTTACAATGGAATATATGAGTTATGTTTAGGTATTCATGTTGGTGATTGCTTTTTAATTAATACATTGGGTTATATGTTTTCCTTATAACTACTCGTTCTTACTTTCTATTGGGAAATGATGTATAATGTCTTGTATGCAAACATAAAATACTTATGGATCTATAAGTGATAATCTCACTATGATATTTCTATTGAGATGGAAGTAAGTTAGTAATTCAATGTATGCATTTGTACATCCAATATGCTCTATCTTTCTCACGAAGATACATATATGTTCTTACTGATCATATGCTTATATTTGAGCATAAGGTATACTTGTAGTTCATGTTGTATACTTGTTAGAGATCACTTAAGTGGTTGTTTATCATATTTCATATTCCCCACTAAGCTTTATAGCTTAGCACTGGTTCTTTATCCATGTAGGTTGCAAGGATAGGACTTTCTCGTAGGACGGATATTTATAGCAAGTTGGCCAACACAAGTCTTAAAAGATTGAAGTAGAGTATTCTTTTTGTTCTTTTATTTTATGGTTACGGAAATTTTAATTATTTTGGAAATTTTTGTATAAGTACAAATGTTTTGTTTGAGAAAACATTGTAATGTATTAAGGACTCTTATATAAATTAAGGTATTACTCTTAAGTTCATGATACGGTTTTACATTTCTTTTATAAGTTATCTAATAAGAAATGTTTTCGGCTTGAGAACGTAGTAATACATGTCTAATGATACAATATTTAGTGGTAATAGCTAAGTATAGAATTTGGGTGTTACATTACAACTTTATTTTTAACCTCCTTACCACTCCTTAAGGTAATTGCTTGACAAGTCTCTTTATGTGGGAATACGAGTTGGCTAGGTAGCTTTCCCATAGGTTGAGAACTAGAAGTGGCTTATTGGGCAATTTGTTTTTTTAAGGATTTAATTATAGGTAGCAAGATGCTCAAGCTTTGTATTAATTTCCTTGAATTGCTCCTTATTGTGTTTATTGGTGGTTATTTATTGGTTGATGAATTATTCCATAAGAGTCTCAAGATGTGATTTGGGTTATAAAGGAATAAAGGGTTGCTTCATAGAAAATCTTAGTGGGTTTTATGGTCTAGGCATTTTGTTATTTAGAGTGTTAAGTTGAGAAAATGTGTTGGACCATAAAAATCCAAGGTTGTTTCTCTATTGAAGGTTATGAGAATTAGAATTTAACCCTATCCTTTGGTTAAAACCCCTTTGAACATAGTTAGCCTTCTCATTAAAACTCATATTGCATTGTGCATAGGAATGAGATCCTTCATCCAATTCATAAACAACATTTAAACTTTCAAAAGAATTAAATTAAGATCTACTTACCATTTTGGTGAAAGCATCTACTGTTGCAGTTAAAAGAATTATTTTGTCAAGTTTTAAGACTCCCCTTGATTTTGCCATTGTTGGTTCATCACCCATGTACCCTTGAGATGTAAGCTCCTCAAGCAATGTAACTAACTCTTTGGCTGTCTTGTTTGTCCACTTCCCATTTGAGGCTACATTAATGATATTCCTATTCTCATCCATTAATCAATTGTAAAAGATTTGAGGAATCATCCAATCTAGCAAGCCATGATGAGGGAATTAACTTTAAAGTTTCTTAAACCTTTCCCAAGATGTATACATGATCTCACTTGTATTTTGTCTAAATGTTGTGATTTCATTCCTTAACTTGGCAGTTTTGTAGGGTGGAAAGTACGTGTGGAGAAATGCTTACTTTAATTAATCCCATATTGTGATTGACTCACTAGGAAAACTAGTGAGCCAAAGTTGTGCTTTTTCTTTATCATAAAATGGAAACAGCCTAAGCCTTATTCCATCATCCATCACTCCATTGATCTTGAATGTTGCACACAGATTAAGAAAAGCCAATATGTGGGCATATGGATCCTCTCCTTGTAGATCTCCAAATTGATGTTTTTGCACCATTTGAATGATGTTTGGCTTGATTTTGAATTTATTATTGGAAATAGATGGTGCCACAATCCATTTGAAACTTCTTGAGATGTCAAGCATAGCAAAATCACCCAATATATGTCTATCTTGATCAGCCATGTTGTTTGAACTTTGTTCTTCCACTTCTTATTATCTTTTTTCCATGCATAAAGGACAAAGAGTTCTTTCAATTTTGGGATCAAAATAAAGAATACTATTAGCATGACTACTTCTATGCATATAACAAAGAAAACAAACAAAAAAAATACTATTACTACTAAAATCTTAATACTAGTAAAGAAAAATAGAAATAAGGCCTAAAACAACCTTTCTCTACCCTAATTAATAAAAAAAATTATAATGACTCGCCAACAACGGTATTAAAAATTTACTATAGTATACATTTATTACCCTAATCTCTTGGACTTAGTAGGATGTTGAACACAGGGAATCATTGGATTGCTTTATATTAATCGAATAGCTACTTAGGTTGATAGGAAATTATAAATTGATAGAGTTAGTTATACTAAAATCCTATGATCATCAAAATAAAGAATTTTAAACTTAGATTCTAATTAAATAATTTTATTTGAATTACAATAATGAATTGGTCAAGTAATAGATTTATCAATTCAACACAAATGCATACAAATGATTAGAGAATATGGCGTACTCTCCCTAAGTGTAATTCTCATTGTTAAATCAGGGTATTTCCATCTACAGTCCATAAGCACTCTCATGACATTGTGAAGATAGATGAGAACAATGAAGATATATGCCTATTCTTTTATCCCTCAAATTGAAACACTTATCTCCAAGTGATTCCTATCCTTTAAGTAAACTCAATTACTTTTCAACCAACATGTCCTAATTCTCATTATGAAAATGTTGATTAACAAGTTACATGTAATGATCAAGCATACATAACCAAATAAAACACCCAATTGGATTTAAATCATTCATGCATTAAATAAGATATATAAAAGATCAATTCATACTTGCAATCCTAAAAAACAAAAACTTAGCCTAAATACATTGTGTTCAAAGCAAACAAACTATAAAGAACAAGAAATAACATCAAGCAAATAACTAAAGAGAAAAAGAAGAAAATGGTTAATGACTCTTTAATGCTACTTTAGAAAAAAACTTGAATGTTATATGACCTATTTTAATCTTTTCTCTTTCTTAGTGTATGCTTTTTCCTCATAATATTTTTAAATTGAATTGGTAGTTAATAGGTAGTTTTTTCATGCCAAAATTATGGTTAAATTCTTGTATTTATAGGCCCTAAAGGTGTCCCAATTGATGCCTTTTCGAAAAGGGGTGTAAACATGAAGGGATGCTTGAAAGGTTGTGGTGCTTGGCATTGGTGATGACTTGGCACACTGGTGCTGAGTTAGGCGAGTTAATAGTGTCTGGCTCTATAATGAGTCAACACATCCAGGGGCAAGTCGACATGCTTCTTACTTGGTTATGGCTCAACATAGCATGGCACAAGTCGGCACATCTAGGTCCTATAATGAGTTAGCACCAAGGGCATGAGTCAGCACAGGCTCCATTCCTTTCTTAATATTATTTTTCCTTCAATTTTTAACCTAAAGCCTCCAATTGTACTTCAAACACTTAATTAGAAAAAAAGAGACTATAAAACAAAGAAACAAAAATGTAAAACATAATACAATATAATTAAAAAATGTGTATAAAACTAACAAAATGAAATATAAATAGTCAAAATGATTATGCCACATTACATGACATTAAAGAATCATTATTTTTTTAAACATTAGAAGTTTTATACTACTACTACTCTTACAAATATAAAATTCTTTACAAATACACATTTACATAACATGAAGACAAAAAAAGTAACACGTGAGACACTTTAGCCCTAGCCTTTATGTTGACCATCCTTCAGCAAGCTTTATCCCTGAGCAATCATAACACAACACCTATACTAATAAACATCCATGCTAAGATAAAAAACCATATATGGAAAAGTTCAATAACGACAACTACTCATAGTGGTTAGAACAAAACATACAAATAAAATAAGCTTGAAATATAATAAACTTCGTTTACACATACCATGCAAAGAATTAATAGAACACATCATTTATATGAACTATAAATTATCACTTTCAATAATAATAATGAACATTCATATGTATGTACATAAATTCAATCACAAATGTTTGTTAACTTTCAAGTGGGAATCATATATTCTATCATATAACTTTTCATTTCAATTCACTTTTTAATATAAATGCCTCCTAAGTTATACTGGCATGGATAACGGGTGCTATGAATACCTGAAGGTATTGATCCTATAGGATACCCAAAGGTATCAAAACTACAGGACCTAAAGAGGGCCAAAACTATAGGTCCCAATTTAGGACTAATAGTAGGACCTAAACAAGGTCAAGACTATAGCAGCTGCGATATCACCCTATAAGCATGCCTATCTATCTACAACCAAGTACTATACATAGGCATCACTTTTCACTCATTAGATTGACAAAAAATCGGGATCAGTGAACACATATATTATATCAGGAAAAATCCAATTATACTATCACATAATTAACCATATATCACTATGTATTTTCATGTTACTTCATTCATGAAACATTTGCAATACAAGTACTGGTACTAGTATATATATATATATATACAAATTTATTTTTAATGAAAACATACCTATATCCTTCAACACTTTCACTTGCCTACTTTTTAATGTATTCTTGAAGGTAGATATAAAACTATGCATGCATACTTTTAATGTACATAAGTGACATAGCTAGGATAGCCTTATCTCAGCTAGGTTGATTCAATCTGCCCAAAACTTAGTAAGCAGACTCTCAGGTCTAAATTGTACACCAATTTTGACCTACTACATGTGATTTTCTAGAAAAGCTCTCTTCTATAAATTTGTTCCACTATATTTCTACTTTATATAGAATCATAAATCATGCAATTTGGATAGCTACACAAGGAGATATACCTAAAACTATATAAACTACTCGAATTGACAAGGCAAATGCCAATACACAATTTCAAGCTACTATATGAGGACTTAGAAGTTGAATTAGATTTTGGTTCCTTGTACAAACTTTTAGATACATAACTTTAATTGGAGCTCTAGAACTCATGTTATGCTTAAAATAGTCTTAATAGATCTAGTGGTTCTTATGACAAAACTTTAACACTATTTGTGCATGTCTAGACTTCTCAACCACATTTCCACATATGTCATACATATTACATAGAATTTATACTCAATTTCTACCTAGCAATCACATGTATAAGAGGTTTCATATTACCAAACCTAATTTGAAGCTTTTTCCTCTCTTCTTTTGCTCTACTTTCCTTCTTGACCTTTCTCTTGCATGATACTCCAATTTTTATCACAAAACATCATTCAATTACTAATTGACCAATTTGAAATAGGTATTAATAAAGATAGAAGAGATGAGTTTACTCTTACTCACATCAGGCTGCTAAAAAATTCTTCCCTCTTTCTATAATCTGCAATTCCTTCCTCAACCAATTAAGAGCAGAATTTAAAGAAAGGTTTAGAGAGTATTTTGTGAGCGAAAAGGACAAGAAGAAGTCTGGAAATTGGTTTCAAAAGATGGCTGGCCAACTCTCATTTTCCTTTTAGATTTCTCATGCCTCAAATTAATGCGCAACCTTCTAGACTTTCTAGATGTTGGAACTTCATTCGCCAAATTTTTTAATCCCTTAGAAAAGTCTTTTTTAATCCCTTTCTACAATTTTATCCACTAATTACCTTAAATTATCATTTATTCCTTTAATTTAGTCCTTCATCTAATGCATAAATAACTAATTACTCAATCATTTTTATGCCCCAATAATAGCTTAAATACAAAATACGTCCTAAAACACACAATTAAGGTTCTTTTACTTTAAAACACATATAATCACTTACTTTAATTCTTTTAGGGTACATTTTAAGGCCTTGCAATATGTATATCATATGTTATGTTATGCTCTAGATAAATGCCCTCTCCATCCAATAGGCCCTTCATGTGCTTGGGCATCCCCTCAACTAACAATAGTCTAGTGATTAGTCCCCCAATAACTCTCTTACCAAGGCATCCGTTATAGCCTTTACAAGTGTGAAAGGATAACACGGCTTAAAACCACCCTCCTTCCAACCTTTATAGCAAACAAGTTATATATCTTGATAGCGTTTATAGCCCCTGGATTACCTATCCTGCCCAAGTAAGAACATGATAGCACCCGCTAAAGGATCTTAATAGCTATAACCTCAACATCATAAACGTCACCCTTCTTTGGCTTTAAATGACCCCCAGGTGTGTTATAACCTCCCATATTTATGGTGTAATGGATCTATTTGGGCTATGTGCATCATCTTTTATCATCAAGCTTAAAATATCGATAAAGTGCTAGTGGGTTATGGATAGCTAGTGACCTAAAATGTGGAAGGTCAACATACTAGGATCATCATCTAGCCTGTAAGGTCCCAACATATACCCTAGTTGTAATTAGGTATCATTAGGATGTATTAGAAAGATAATATAAAGAGATAAGTATTGGAAGTGTAGGAGAGGACCTAGAGGAAATTAACTTAAAAGTTAAGGGCATTATGGTAAATTGATTGAGTGGCATGCACATACATAATTAGAGAGACATAATTCATGGATTAAATTGAAATGATGAAGAAGATTGAGGAGGTAATTGAAGAATAAAAAAAGGAGGTAGTAAGGTGTAATTTTTCTAAGACCAACCAAATGGGCTAATGAATTTATAACTTGTGCATCTTTAGAAACCTCAAGAAAATCTCAAGGTAATTAAAAAGAAAAGTGGTTAGCCAATTCATGCAAAAATTTTTAAAACTTAAACATTGAAACACTTCTCATTTTCCTACACTAAAACCCTATATTCAAGTTACAAAATTAAAAAGGAGAGAGAGTTTGTGTTTAGATGTTTTAAGGTAAGATTTCCCCTCTATTTCTCCACTATCTCTTACTTCACATATGGAGAATTAAATTGATATTGATGTGACACATGTCAAACCACTTTTAGGGGTCTGATGGGTTCTCGAAGGTCCACTTTTAGGGCTCAAGGTCAAACGAAGGTTTATTTAAGTTGTGAAAGCTGGTCATTTCATAATGGATAAAGATTCTACCTGATTCGCTAAGTTTTAAGCCTTAAAAAGGTATGAGATAACATCTCAGGGTATCTTTATTCCATTATTGGTGATGAACCTATGAAGGCATCAGTTGAGCACCACAAGGTAGGTATTATAGAGTTGCCACCAAATAAAACATTGAAAAATGATTTCTAACCTTATGAGGCAAAACCAGATATGGTTAGGGACCCCCTCTTATTCATACCTTGATTAAGTGTGTTTATAAACTAGTTTTCAAGGTTTATTTTATCTTTCTTCTTATGCATTATCGTGGAAAGGAATTAAAAAGTGCACGTATTCACATTTGAAAGTGATAAATCCAATAGGAAAGGTAATAAACATAGTATAATTATGTATTAAAAAAAGTAAGAAATGATACATTAAATGGTTAATTCATTTATAACATTCATTTAAAGGGAGATGTTAGTCCCTGCATGTATATTTACCAAAAAGAAGAATTTTTTGGTGTATCTTTAGATAAAAATGGGAATAATGGCCCTTTGTATTTTTGAAAAAAATGTGTTAGTTAAGCTAAGGTAGGGAAATTATTTGTATTTTAAAAAAATAAAATCCTTATCCCTTAAATATTATTTTGGATGAAAAACGGGACATCGGTCCCCTTTGTTATTGAAAAATTCCATTGAAATTTGTATAAAAAGCTTTTAGTGAGTTTTAAATTAGCATTCAAAAAATCATTTATTATTATATAACATTTGTAAGAATAGAATACTAAAATTTTGATATAGATATAATAACCATGACTTATTCACCATGGCCTTCGGGTGCCTTTCCTTTGACTTGAGCATGTGTGTGTGGTGCAAAAGATGAGAAATTATTGGGTTATTGATAAATAAATAAAGAATAATATATACATGTATATATATTATAAATACAAAAAATAGATTAGTAAATAGATACACACACACACACATACACGATTGCTAAAAATGAAAGAAGTGTAGAAATGTAAATATATATGTATAATATATAATATATAGGATAGTATGTGTGTGTGTATATATATATATAGTAATAATAATAATATATATGTAGATATTATAATAACAATATATGTAATAATATAAATAAATAATAATATATAATATTAAATAAATAAAGGTAAAATACTTTAAATATGTATATAATATATGAAATAATAATAATAATAATAATAATAATAATAATAATAATAAATGGCAAGAATAATATATATGACAAGACAATATATATATATATATATATATATATATATATGTATATAAGAGAAATGAAGAAAAAGAATTGTAAAGCATGCATAATTGGGTCACAGTGCCACGCAAAGGAAGTAAGGGTGAGGATAGGAATGGTGGGCGGAGTGAGAATTAAAAGGTGGAAAACTTTTAGTGACAAAAATTTACAAGTGTCACCAAAGGTCTAAGGGAAGGCTTCTAGCTATAAATGGGTAAGTGCCGCCTACAAGTGAGCAATTGCCACCTGCAAGGGGGTGAGTGATTCCTACAACCAATAAAACTTTTAGCGATGGAAAGATTGAAGCGTTGCTAAAAGCAATAAAAAAATAAAAATGATAATTTTTCCATAACAAAATAAAAAATAAAAAAAATGATGTTAATTATGTAAAAAACTGATAATAACCATAATAATAAAAAAACTGTAAAGAAAGCAGCAATTAAAAGCAAAAAAACATATCCTTAAAAATACTAATAATAATGTTAGTAGACTAATATTAATAATAATATTAATAATAACAATAAAAGAGTAATAATATTAAAAATAATATTAATAACCATTTTAAGAGACCCAATAATAAGAATGGCATTAAAAGAAAGAAAAAAGAAGAAAGCAAAGAAAATAAAAAAGAGGAAGCAATTTACACAACCAAAGTTGGCCATGAAAAATAAATGGAAAAAACAACTACCAGCCATAACTTGCCCACTTGTGGGTGCAAATCACTTCGGCAAGCCAACTTTCACTCGAAATAAGCAACCAAAATGTAGGGTTTTTTTTTAATCTTGATTCTAACACCAAAAACTCCCTCAAATTCTTCTTATATTCACTTGTATGATTAAAGCCATGCATAAAATCAACAAATATTAAGAAATATGGGATAAAACAAAGAAATGAAAAAAAAGAACTTTGAGGTAATTTAAGGAAGATAATGAACAATAACATGCCAATTTCTTCTTTTTTCCTTTTAACTCAATCTTAACACTTAATCATGATAAAAAAAACACAAACAAACATTTATATGTACAAAACATGAATTAAGAACTTTAAAACCAAAAACAAGTTACAAAAGTTTAAAATTAACAAAGAATGGATGAAAAAATGAAAAAAAATGAAACAATTAACTTGTTTAACTTATTAAGTATTTTTGCGGGAGAGAGCTCTTAATAATAACCTCAGTTACCATCTCAAAACCAAGAAATCTTAAGTGCCTCCTTACTCTTTCTCTCTCTCCTTCATTGTTGTTGGTTTTGTGAACTCAAAGTGATTCTTTTTGTTAGTTCCTATGTTTTTCACTTGAGGAAGCAAAATGAGAGCTCCCACTTATTGGTTGTGGTTTCTCCTTCTTATCCTCTAAATCCAAGGTAGTGAGCTGAGGAAAAAATCTAAGATTTTTCACTCCTCTTCCACTTATGTTTTGATGAGTAAAAAAAAGGTGTATTTGAAATTATTCCCTACCTATAACTCATTGAGTTGTGGGCAATAGCGGAGGCTACAAATTCATTTTGGCCAAAAGTCAGTTTTGGGCTTAACTTGAGCAAGGTATGCCTATGACTTGATGAGTGAAAGGCATAACTTTTTTGAGTTATGCCCTAATTAAGGGATAAGTCAAGAAGGGTGAGACTCAATGCCAATGGTGAGTTGTGGGCAAGTTTAGCTTGCAACTCGGTGAGTTGTGGGCAATACTCAACCTTAACTCACCCTTTTCTTCCATTTTTATCTTATCGATGCCCCAATCAAAAATGTTCCTTAAATTTTGGGCTTGAAAAATTCATTTTCATGAAATGGTGTCTCTTGAAATTTGTCTTATCTTTCTAAATAATAAAAAATCAACCAATTTGGCCTTATATACTGGGAGTTATGGCAAAAATACTTAAGGTTGCTTGTAAACAATTTTTAGGGGTAGAATCAGTCCCTTAACTTTGAAAATTTTCTAGGAATGATAGGTATATATTTTGAACAAACTATCTCATCAGAGTTGTCCAAATATGTGCCTAATTTCATCAAAAATATGATTCACTCAAAAAGGAGTCCTAAGGAAAAAAGTTATGCCCAAATTACTATAGACTAGTCTAGCTAAAGGGGCAGATTCAATCTATCAAGGTTTAGGCTTAATTTTAAGAGTTTAAGGCTTAAAATTTGTCTAGTTTGCTTCACAAAAATTGTAGTTATAAGTCTTAATATTCTCTTGGATTTAGTTTTACCCCATTTTAAGGTTTATAGGCTAAGATAAGGGTGAAATACTAAGGACCATTCAAGACTCCTTGACTCATTTTCTTGATTAAAGAGATAAAAGGGTAAAGGCCGAGAAAAATCATTTTGAAAGCATAAAAAATTCAAATGAGAGATTTGTACTATTTTTCTTGGCTATATTATTAAGATGTATCATCCTTATTGTGTAACTCTGATTAGAGCCGCCTCAGGTCCTAGTGTCTATAGTTGCCCCTAAGTTTGGGGAAGCTAGTGCAATGGTGCCTAGGCTAGACAAAGTATAGAGTAGAAGGATAGAAATGTGTACCTAAGGCTATGATCTTTTTTTACAGTATACATTGTTGATGGGTGTTGGTAATAGATGGATAGAGTGATCTAGTGTTACGTGCAAGCTTGTTAGTGAAAGCCAAAATGTTAAATCTCAACTCTTCTTATTTTTGGTAGAACTCTAAATGCCAGTTAAAAGGACTTTGGTGCTTGTAAAAGGATCTTTCAAGTTTTGGTGTTTATAAAATGATTTTGATGCCATAGAAAGCTCTTCGATGCCTGTGGAAAGGTCTTTGAGGTTTTGCTATTTATGAAAGGATTTTAATGCCTGTAGAAAGGTCTTCAATGCTTGTGGAAAGGTCTTTAAGGTTTTGGTGTTTGTGAAAAGATTTTGGTTACCTATGGAAAAACTTTAGTTAACTTGTAGGAAGGTTTTGGTTTACCTATAGAAAGGTTTTGGCTTCCCTATTGAAAGGTTTTGGTTACCTATAGGAAGGCTTTAGTTACCTGTGGAAAGGATTTGGTTACTTGTAAAAGTGTTTTGGTTACCTATAAAAAGGTTTTGGTTTACTTGTGGAAATGATTTTGGTCATATGTGGAAAGGATTTGATTTAGTTGTGGAAAGGTTTTGACTACCTATGGAAAGGTTTTGGTTTATATATAAAAAGGTTTTGGTTACTTGTAAAAAGGTTTTGGTTACTTGTAGAAAGGTTTTGGTTTACCTATGGAAAGGATTTTGGTCACCTATGGAAAGGATTTGGCTTACTTGTAGAAAGGTTATGGTATACATGTAAAATGGTAATAGGTGTTGATATACTTGTAAAAAGGTTTTGGTTACCTATAAAAAGGTTTTTGTTACCTATAGAAAGGTTTTTGTTACTTGTGGAAAGGATTTGGATACTTCTAGAATGGTTTTAGTTACATGTAAAAATGTTTTGGTCAGCTATGAGAAGGACTTGATCGCCTATGGAAAAGACTTTATTGCCTATGGAAAGGACTTAATCACCTATGGAAAGGACTTAATCGCTTGAGGAAAGGACTTGATCACCTATAAAAAGGATTTGATCATTTGTGGATAAGACTTGATGACCTATAAAAAGGACTTGATCGCCTGTACAAAGGACTTCTTTTTAGGTGGTTCATCGTTGAGTCTGATAGACCTAGTTGGAAGCATAGGTAGGCAGATACTATCTAACATCTTGAGATGAGTGTGTATTGTCTTGGCCTTTAGAACACCTTGCAAATGAAAGCCTATTGACTTTCCCCTTGGGGAATTTATTTGCTTTTTACCTGCAAAAATTTAGTTGTTGTTTTTTCCATTTCCATTTGTGTTTTGTTTGTTGTTGTTTTTTCTTTTTGAATCATTTTTAGTTTGTGTATTTACACTTTGTATGGAATTTGTGTTACACCCTAATCCACTAACCATGGATAACCATAAATAATCATCATCATAAACCTAGTAAAGGTCAGGCAAAAATAATAATAATAATAAGATAGGCCATAATTACATGCCACAATAAAATAATCATAACATAAATGGCCTTTAAGAATCCTGAAATCCTCAAGATAACTACATCCTGTCTGATCCTCTGGAGCTTAATTTGAAACTTACACGGACAAACACACCCATGCTAAGTTATAAAGCTTAGTGGGGAACAAAACTCTCTAATAAATATATTTATATATATAACCTTTTTTAACAAATTCATCTCATTACCTATAACTTTCACAATAACACATGATAACATATGAGTCTATTATATTAATCATTTCATAAATAACATTCTTAAGGGAGTCTTTGACCTTACTAATGGATACCATGCTTACAATAATTTAACACGTTATGAGACTCATCTCATTTCCTAAAAGCTTAGCCATTCATCACTTTCGCCATCGTATTACCTTTTTCTTTTCTTACCTTAGTGTAAATCATGTATCTTATAGTCCTTTTAATCAAGAGGCTAGACATCATAGTTATTAATAGTATAAAATCTCCACTTACTACATTAACATTGTTCACCTAAGATAGCCATTCGACATTAATTCATAATATGAGGGCATACTTAAGTCATAAAACATCTACAAGTAATCCTAGTAGGCATATTACTTCACATATATCATACGATTCTCATATTAGATTCATAAACTTTACATCCTTCATGTTATCTTAGCATGGTAACCTAATTCTCTTACAATCATCATTCTATGTCATGCATTTCACTTGGTTAAATGAATGTTATCATTAAGCCTATATGTGTGTAAACATTTATATATAAATAAATGGATTGGCAGAGTTGCACGTGCTCACAAAGAACAAGCACTACATATCATAATTATATGACAAAGTTTTGATGTCACATGTATGAATTTTATAAACAGAGTAGATGAAACTTAGTGCACATGTTATAGTTCATATAACTTCTAGTACAATATTGTATGCTTTAGGGTCCATATATTCTCTTTGGAATCCCATCGGGTGAACCAACTCACACCAGCACTCATACGAAAACCTTCCTTAATTGATGTGAGACATCTTAATCATGTATTACAAAGCATGACATTTCATTTCATAAAAATAGTTTATAGTCGAAAGGAATTTAAGACAATCAAACAATAGGTCATTCCTTATGCTTACATCACATAAGTGGAGCAATTAATGCATGTTTTACTTTATCTTTTGTACATTTTATCATCTTTAATAGCCTGCCTAAGTACTAGTTTAAAAGGTTGGATAACAGGAGCAAGGGATACCTGAAGGTATCAAACTGTGGATATCAAAAGATATCAAATAATGGACTCAAACGGGGTCAAATAATGTTTCCAGCAAGGAACAAGCTATAGACCTAAAAGGGCCGAATGATGGTTCCATTAAGGATTAAGACCCAAATGGGGTCAACTATGGCAGTTGCAACTATATCCCTCTAGGCATGCTTATCTAATCCACAACTGAACTAAGACCAACAGGCTTTACCATCCTTAAGCATATTTCAATTCAACATATCTTTCTTTACTTAATATAGCATTCTAACTTAAGACCATCATTCATATAATAATGCACATTATTCTTATCATACTTCAATATTGATCTCTAGGCTCTAATACACATTAATGCTATCATATAATCATATAGTTGCATGATTATGCAAACAATAATAACACGAAATGTTTCGTAATTAACATTGAGCATGAGAACATACACATATACATATTTTTATGCAGCTTAAATCATAGCAATACATGCTTTTATTACTCATACTTGTTCACATATTAAGTTAAGCTACTCATCATAGCATGTTCATATCAACTATACAATACATAGTACTTACATAACTCATGGATACTCCTTGATGACATACCTTGTTACTGCTTGCTATGAATAGTTTCTCTATTCTTACACTTATTCACATTATGACATAAACACATATATATAGCAACATTCAAGCATTTATGATCCATATAATAAAATAAGTAAGTTCTCTTACAACTTAAGGTCAACACTTGCTCATATTTAATCCCTTGATTCACTTTCATGATTTACCAGATTAGAAACAACAAGTTATACACCTTAACATAATCACATATACTTCAATCATCTTTACTTGTATTTTTCATCTTGTAACATTTTATACTTAGGTAGCTTATGTGTGATTATTTCATCTTAGTCGTTAGTACACTACTGACACACATGAGTTAATCATAATGTAGCATAGGCATGAGCAAATAGGCGAGCAAGTTCTTATACATTGACAATAATCATTAATTCTTCTTATGACCTTGAGGGCATTCAAGCTTCTACGGTTTCATAATTAAACATAAGTTATGATATACCATTTCTTTTTATCTTAGGCATGCAACCTTGCAACTATTCGCTTATTACAACTAGGTTGAATCATAATATTTAGACAGAATCATCTCTTGACCTGGTGTATTCCTTATAACAACTTTGCAAGACACATTAATTAGCATATCATTTAAGTTACTATGTTGCCTCATGCTCTCTTTAGTTTTATTATCATTAGGCCATAAAATACTTTTTAACAACATAACTCATATTAGTATCCCCATGGCAAGGCCCTCTAATTAAGAGTTCAAATGGTCTCTATATCGTAACTTTATAGGTTTATTCTTACAAAACTTTTCACTCTTCTATATGCATACTTAGAGATTCTCTAATTGAATGATTCTTCCCTATACAACATATCGATGGCTTAGATGACTTACAATTTAGTTTAATCTATTCCCTCTTATAATTTCATTCATATCCTTCAAATTTAGATAATAACCCATCCTATGGCATTACCATTCTTACTAACTTAGCATTGAGGAGACTCTACAACTGTATTCATTCATTAGTAACCTAATAACATACGATACACCACTTTAATATTCAATCACCCTCAACATTATTCATTGCTAACTTGGTTATCTCAATTATACACTCCATGATATTAGTTCATAAGTTAATGAATGTTTTGTAGCTTGGGGTGAAAAAGAACCATTGAAAAGAGAATGTGTAAGTGGTCGTGCTTTTCATGAGGAAAATAACCAAGTGGTCGTGTATTTCAAGGAACAAAAGCATGAATGGCTATGCACTTCCAAAAAGAAACAACATGAGTGGTCGTACATTCCCGAAGAAGAAAAGAGTGAGTGGCCGTGCACTCCCAAGAAGAAAAGAGTGAGTGGCCGTGCACTCCTAAAGAAGAAAAGAGTGAGTTGTCGTGCACTCCTAAGGAAGAAAAGAGTGAGTGGCCGTGCACTCCCAAAGAAGAAAAGTGTGAGTGACCATGCACTCCCAAGGAAGAAAAGAGTGAGTTTCCGTGCACTCCCAAAGAAGAAAGAGTGAGTGGCCATATACCTCAAAGACAAAAGGTTATGAGTGGTTGTGCCTGAAAAGATAACAAGAAACCCAAAACCCCGATTATGCAGAACATGAATTTAAATCCCAGATCTCACTTCCCTACTTACTTAAATGATCATTTGAGTTTTCAAATCATACTATACTCATCAAAGGTTGATAGATTTATCCTTTAAACTCATCAAGAGGGACACATACTAGAAAAAATGAAAAACCCTAAATCATTCACATGAACAGTACCAAAAACTTAATTCCCTTACCTGACATTGAAGCTTCAAATCTTCCTTCATCCAACTTCTTTGCTCATAACTCCCTTCTTCTCCTTCATGATGCTTAAATAACAAAACCTTAAGCTTACTCTTCTTTATCCCACAACCACACAAAGAGAGAGTGAAAGAGAGAATGCCGATCTCTTCAATCTCTAGGAATCCAAATAAATGAGTGGGGAAAATATCTTTCCAAGGAAATTACCATAATGGCCCTAAGCACAAATAAACCCCCCATTATTTCAATTCCTTTCAACTTAACCCCAATACTTCGTATTTAATTTCAATTACATACTTCCTTAAAATTACAACTTACCCATATTCAATCACATATATGCTGAAATTACCAAAATACCCCTATTGGGACTTAACCTCGAAAATTGCAAAATAATCCAATTTTGCCTTTATTAACGGTAATCCTCATTATTTAACAATAATCCAATTAGGGTCATGATTGGGTCCTTACACTTTGCATTTTTACAATATAGGTAGATTTTGAATTTATACAGCTTTTGAGCATTTCAAGGCTTTGAAACTTTTAGTGTGTTAGGTGTTTATAGAATTTGTATTCTTTATACATCTGAATTTTATGGTGTATTTAAAGGAGTTTTGTACATTTGAAGAGTTGGAGTTTTGTATGTTTGAGGAGTTTGAATTTTTATACATTTGAATTGTTGTATATTCATTGCACTGTGTGTTCAAGTGCACATTTTAGGATAAAGATTCTTACCTAATTAGCCCCTAACAAGGGTGCATATGGATGATTTAGCTCCTCAAAGGGCCTTGCCTTTTTATGGATTTGTATAATCTACACTTCTTAGGGATTTTGCCATCGAGCAAGATAGACATCCTCTATTAATTTCCCTCAGTATGACATGTGCAGATGACCTCGCTTTTTGAAATAATCCCCATTATTGGCATAATTTTTCCTATAGTAACTTTATTCTGATTAAAGGGACCGTTGCCTGAAGTTATCTTGTGATCAACTTTGATGTATGGAATCAATTGACATTTTTCTTACAAAAAATTACTTGTGTGAGTATGCGTAGGAAATTATGTATGTGTAGGAGATTATACATGTTTAATAAATTGTGAAAAATGTATAATCACATATGTGGCTAGTGTTACATGTGATGTGTGCAGTTGCTTGCCAATAAGTGCCAACAATTTAAAGTAATTACAACTTACAAAATACTTTAAACATTAATTTTATTCATCCTTGATTAATTTGAATGGACCATATTCTCAACTAGTTTAATCTCAATAAGAGAAATTAAAGAATCATTCTAAAAAAGGGAACAGGAAAATCGGCATCCTAAAGGTCTACTAAGCCAACAAATAAGCACAAAACATACTAAAAAATTTTCGTGTTTGTGTGTGTTGAAGGCCAAAATAGAATTTTTATGCTTTGAAAACAAATTTTTGATGCAAAGTTGGGGACAAGATTTAACTTGAATGTATAAGTACATTCATGGACTCCCACTTGAAGTTTAAGAAGCACTATATGCCTCTTTTTACGTACCAAAGCTTACTAGAATGGCATCTCTGCTAGGTTGGATGAGACCAAACCTAGAATCACGAGGTCTTACATTAGTTGTAATATTAGGCTTGGGTGAATGGCTATCAAAGAAAGATCAAGTTTCAAAAGGAAAATAACCACTATGTTTCCTCAACTGGTAAGAGAACTATTCTCTACCCATTGTCCGACTATCAAAGTATACTTGCATTTGGCCTTAATGATTTCAACTTACTAGAAATTGCTCGAAGGGTAGTACCTCAAGGTCTTTCTTTTCATTTAATTGTTGTCTTTATTTGAGCACTACATCTTCTTTCCTTTTTCAAGATTTTTTCATCAAATAAGCTCAATTTTTTTATGAACAAAATTTCCACAAAGGATTGGTAAAAATTAATCTTCCCTGTTGTTGAAGTGCGAGATTAGCTTAACTGTAGTTGTCATCTTCCTAAGGGGAAGCTAAAATCATTTTAGCTGAGGGGGGTCATTTTAATATATGTAACAATAAAATGAGCACGCATTTAGCATGCTCGAAATAAAGGCTTAATGGGCTGGTAAGCGATTATAAAATTAATATATAAAGAGCCATTTAAAGAGTTATATAAAGAAGAGGCTATCTAAATCAATTTTAGATTATGTTCTCATATTGGGGTCACTTTGATGGGTAATTAGAAAGGTTCTAGTGCTCTTAGTGAGTTTTACCTAATCCCCTCAATTGCATGTAATTTTTTTCCATTTCCTAAAATAGGCTTAAAGTGCCTAAAATTTAGAAATTACATGGTATAACCAAAGCTTCTATGCAATTCAACAGATAGAGATAAGATATGACAACTTTTTTTTCAGCTTGTGTTTGAGTGAAACACAAATTTCTGTGATTGAGGTCAAACCCATACATAACCGAGAGTTACTTGGAATAAGTAAAATTTCAAATTGAAAGTAAATTAACAAGAAACAATTATGTCAAAAATCTTAGACATAACTTGGCAAGATAAATTAAACTAAAGGCATAAATTATTTTAATTAAGAATACTCCCTGTATTTAGGAAAAGGATTGTGCTGCAGTAGTCATTTTAAATGTATAAAGGAGGTAGTGAACTTTGAATCTCTAGGTTGTTGCATATGAAGGCCCAAGAAAATCATTGAGTCAAGGATAGCAGAGCTTACTTTCTCTTTATCGGCAAGGTTATGCACAATGATATGTACAAAAGATAGCGTGTGCAATATATGTGAGTCAACATAAAAAAATTATATAAGAATACACACAGGAGATTACACATGTGAGACACATGCAATAAATTTTATGTAGAGTGTGTGCAAAAGGAATATATGCACCCACAAATGCAAAAAATTGTAACAAAGATCTATCAAGGTAAAATGGATGTACATTAACATATAGATACATAAAATGAAGAATTAACATGATGTGAACATGAATTAGTTAGAAAACAACTTAGAAAGGTTAAAACTCTAAGTGGCCAAATTATTTCATCTAAAATAATGTGAAATACTTTGATGGTTAGTGACATATTTGATTAGAAATGCATAATATGATGATGAAAGAGCATAATATAATTAACGAGAACGAAACACAACATGTGGACATGATGTTGTGTGAACATAATGGTGTTTATACATGTAAGTTAAGATTATCAATATAAATGGGATATGTATCAACACGAGGATACATGAAATGACCTCAAAAACACATATGACATGCTAATGATGAAGAAATAACATTGTGTGTATGAGAGCCTATTAAGGTCGAATGATGTATGTGAGGTAAATGATATGATTCCATTACTTTTAGATGATGTCACATTTATATCGAATGTGTGATTAAATAGTAAATAATGTGCAATATGTGAATAATAGATTCGAAAAGGGTAAAAATATAATTACGCAATAAATTAGGGGTAAAGCTATAGTTTGGCATTAAAGATGTGACTAGAAAGGTTAAAAAAGTCAAATAGACACAGGAAGGCAAAATCATAATCAATACAAAATTTTAGGGACCAAAATATAATTTAGCAATTCATAAGTAAGCCCACGGACTGAAATGTAAATTTTTTACTTAAGATGAAATAAAATCCAAACACATACTTAAGAGGTGCCACCTGATCAGAGAAATCATTGATCGTGGGGACATCACAGTTAGCAAAATTGCAAGTGAAGACAATGTAGCATATCCTTTGATGAAACAGTTGCATCCAAATCTGTACGAAGCTCATTTGAGAGCGTTCGGTCTTAGGGCTATGCTCAATTAGGACTAGTGCTAGTTGGAGATTGTTAGTGTAAGCCCTAGCCCCGATGCATTGTAATAAAACACTTTGAATTAATAAAATGAGGCATTTGTTTTATCTTTTATATTCCTATGCATATCAATTGATAGAACTATCCAAGAATGTCATTTCGATTTAAGTTGTCATGTGTGAGGCACATGGTTGTAAGACCTTGAAACAAATGAGACTTTATTCTAAACATCCCTAGTCAGTCATTGTTATGGGAATAACAATGAATTAAGACTAGTATGCTCTCTTTGATATTATGAGTTCTGTCTTACGGATCATTAGGACAAGAGTGTCAATCAGAGATTATAGATACATGTTAAAGAACATGGTATCAGGATACGATCCGCTCATGAGAACACTACATGGTATAAGTCATAAGTGTTTCTCATATGCAAGTTTTGTATCGGAGTTCTTAGACCTAAAATCTCTATGAAACTCTTTATGAATTACTATCTACTTTGACATACACCTAATGTGCTCGTAATAGAGTGACAAGTACGGGTATGATTGGGTATGCATTGGTTCATGTTAGAGAGCATGAGAGAAGTGTATGGCCATACCGAGATGAAATAATGAGTAATCATTATTTATCTGAGAGTTCAGTGTCACTGGAATATCAAGAAAGGAATTAATATATATAAAAAGGACTAGTTCCATGCCTTATATTAATTCTAATATTTATGGGTAAGGGACTATGCAAAATTGCATTAGGTCACTAAATGCCATATGCATTTTCATTTAATTTGGAATGCTATAATATCTTGCTAAAGAATATATATAGCCTTTGAATTAATTTATTAATTCATTGCCAATATTAAATGGACCTATAGGATCGCACTCAAAGCATTGGGCTTAAAATATTTAAATAGTATATTAGGAATTAATATGAACTTTTATTTAAAGTCAAATTAATGCATAAAATGGGTAAATAGATTTTTGCCTAAAATAGCTAGCTATTTTAGGAAAATTTGTAAAAACAATTTTTTAGCCTAAAACAGCTAGTTGTTTTAGTCAAATATGTTAACAGTTGTTACACGAGAAAAATTTATTGGCATATGCTAGTTTTAATTTCAATTAATTAATTATCTATGTATAATTAAGTTAATTGACTATTAAATTCTAAATTGTATTTAATCAAAATATAATACTTGAGAGGGAATTAATGTGGCCAAAATTTGGCAACCAATTAATTCCAAAATAAGTTTATTTTGATTAAATGATTAATGCCATTTAAATTTGAAACATAATAGAGTTTGAATTAATTTAAATCACTTAATTAGGAAGTGATGGAGGTTGAATATATTCCTAATTCTAAGGGATTTTGGTATGACCTATCTTTTCTAAATTAATGATATAAATTAATTAATTCTATTTTTGACAAGGTGAACAATTTCTCTTTTGTCCAAAATACACAAGGGGAAGAATACTTTCTTGCTTTCTTGTGTTCTTGGCATTAATAGCACCTAAAAGAAGTGCAAGATCAAGTCTTGTAGCTTCAAACCATTGCCTTTACATAATACATTAAAAGAGAGCTAGCAATCTCTATTTTAAGCCAGAGAGTGGCATAAAAGGCTGTTCCTTGGCATTGGTGATCATGATCTAAGGCGGATAAAGTCATCTTAGTTGCTAGTCATCACTAAATTCAAGATTTAAAAGGCATCAAAAGTTGTTAGTTGTAAAAACCCTAAAATTGCATGTTTCGATTCTTGTTATGGAATTGTTCGGCATGTATGATTGTTTTGCATCATTTTTCCGCTGCTCGATTACCATGAACATATCATGTCATATTCCATCAGTATGTGTTTATGTATAATTCTAACATAAATCAAAGTGCAAAGCATGATATGATATGAATCTGTATGATTTTTAAAGTGTAATGATAACATATCATTAAGGAATATATGTGCATAAAACCCAAACAAAATGATAAGTTTGTAGTATATGTAATGAAAGCATGCCTAGCAATATCTATTGCAATGTTATATAACATTAACACTTTCTTTTGGATATGAATAAGCAATAAATGCACATGTTAGGTAACCAAATTGTTTAATGGTATTGAGTTGAAGGTTATAAGAATATAATGATAATATCAGTATTCTAGAATAGAAGAATTATAAGGGGCAATAATTGTTCTAAGTAATAAGAGAGTATTAAAAATGATTGTTAATTAACATGTTTATGATACAAGATAAGATTATATAATGCTTTTGGTTTTAGCAATGATGGCATCAATGGTCAAGGTTGAAAGCTCCTCGGGATGCCCAGTATGGCATGATAAATAATGTAACTTCATATGTTATTTTATGTTATTATGATAATTGTATTTGGTTTGATGAAGAATATTGTAAGAGCCTGTCCATATATTTTGTTCCCCACTAAGCTTTTTAGCTTAGCATGGGTTTGTTTAGTCGTGTAGGTTTTAAGAGTGTTAGTGTAAGCCCTAGCCCTAATGCATTGTAACAAAACACTTGAAATTAATAAAATGAGGCATTTGTTTTATCCTTTGTATTCCTGTGCATATCAATTGATAAAACTATCCAAGAGTGTTGTTTCGGTTTAAGTTATCATGTGTGAGGCACATGGATTGTAAGACCTTGAAACAAATGAGACATCATTCTAAATATCCCTAGTCAGTCATTGTTATGGGAATAACAAATGAATTAAGACTAGTATGCTCTCTCTGATCTTATGAGTTATGTCTTACAGATCATTAGGACAAGAGTGTCAATCAGAGATCATAGATACATGTTAAAGAACATGGTATCTGGATTCGATCCGCTCATGAGAACACTACATGGTACAAGTCATAAGTGTTTCTCATATGCAAGTTTTGTATCGGAGTTCTTAGACCTAAAATCTCTATGAAACTCTTTATGAATTACTATCTACTTTGACATACACCTAATGTGCTCGTAATAGAGTGACAAGTACGGGTATTATTGGGTATGCATTGATTCATGTTAGAGAGCATGAGAGAAGTGTATGGCCATACCGAGATGAAATAATGAGTAATCATTATTTATCTGAGAGTTCAGTGTCACTGGAATATCAAGAAAGGAATTAATATATATAAAAAGGACTAGTTCCATGCCTTATATTAATTCTAATATTTATGGGTAAGGGACTATGCAAAATTGCATTAGGTCACTAAATGCCATATGCATTTTCATTTAATTTGGAATGCTATAATATCTTGCTAAAGAATATATATAGCCTTTGAATTAATTTATTAATTCATTGCCAATATTAAATGGACCTATAGGATCGCACTCAAAGCATTGGGCTTAAAATATTTAAATAGTATATTAGGAATTAATTTGAACTTTTATTTAAAGTCAAATTAATGCATAAAATGGGTAAATAGATTTTTGCCTAAAACAGCTAGCTATTTTAGGAAAATTTGTAAAAACAATTTTTTAGCCTAAAACAGCTAGTTGTCAAGGTGCGATTTAGCCTAAAACAGCTAGCTGTTTTAGGCAAATCTGTCAAACAAGTTTTTTACCTAAAACAGCTAGTTGTTTTAGTCAAATATGTTAACAGTTGTTACACGAGAAAAATTTATTGGCATATGCTAGTTTTAATTTCAATTAATTAATTATCTATGTATAATTAAGTTAACTGACTATTAAATTCTAAATTGTATTTAATCAAAATATAATACTTGAGAGGGAATTAATGTGGCCAAAATTTGGCAACCAATTAATTCCAAAATAAGTTTATTTTGATTAAATGACTAATGCCATTTAAATTTGAAACATAATAGAGTTTGAATTAATTTAAATCACTTAATTAGGAAGTGATGGACGCTGAATATATTCCTAATTCTAAGGGATTTTGGTATGACCTATCTTTTCTAAATTAATGATATAAATTAATTAATTCTATTTTTGACAAGGTGAACAATTTCTCTTTTGTCCAAAATACACAAGGGGAAGAATACTTTCTTGCTTTCTTGTGTTCTTGGCATTAATAGCACCTAAAAGAAGTGCAAGATCAAGTCTTGTAGCTTCAAACCATTGCCTTTACACAATACATTAAAAGAGAGCTCGCAATCTCTATTTTAAGCTAGAGAGTGGCATAAAAGGCTGTTCCTTGGCATTGGTGATCATGATCTAAGGCGGATAAAGTCATCTTAGTTGCTGGTCATCACCAAATTCAAGATTTAAAAGGCATCAAAAGTTGTAAGTTGTAAAAACCCTAAAATTGCATGTTTCGATTCTTGTTATGGAATTGTTCGGCATGTATGATTGTTTTGCATCATTTTTCCGCTGCTCGATTACCATGAACATATCATGTCATATTCCATCAGTATGTGTTTATGTATAATTCTAACATAAATCAAAGTGCAAAGCATGATATGATATGAATCTGTATGATTTTTAAAGTGTAATGATAACATATCATTAAGGAAGATATGTGCATAAAACCCAAACAAAATGATAAGTTTGTAGTATATGTAATGAAAGCATGCCTAGCAATATCTATTGCAATGTTATATAACATTAACACTTTCTTTTGGATATGAATAAGCAATAAATGCACATGTTAGGTAACCAAATTGTTTAATGGTATTGAGTTGAAGGTTATAAGAATATAATGATAATATCAGTATTCTAGAATAGAAGAATTATAAGGGGCAATAATTGTTCTAAGTAATAAGAGAGTATTAAAAATGATTGTTAATTAACATGTTTATGATACAAGATAAGATTATATAATGCTTTTGGTTTTAGCAATGATGGCATCAATGGTCAAGGTTGAAAGCTCCTCGGGATGCCCAGTATGGCATGATAAATAATGTAACTTCATATGTTATTTTATGTTATTATGATAATTGTATTTGGTTTGATGAAGAATATTGTAAGAGCTTGTCCATATATTTTGTTCCCCACTAAGCTTTTTAGCTTAGCATGGGTTTGTTTATTCGTGTAGGTTTTAAGAGTGTTAGTGTAAGCCCTAGCCCCAATGCATTGTAACGAAACACTTGAAATTAATAAAATGAGGCATTTGTTTTATCCTTTGTATTCCTGTGCATATCAATTGATAAAACTATCCAAGAGTGTTGTTTCGGTTTAAGTTATCATGTGTGAGGCACATGGATTGTAAGACCTTGAAACAAATGAGACATCATTCTAAATATCCCTAGTCAGTCATTGTTATGGGAATAACAAATGAATTAAGACTAGTATGCTCTCTCTGATCTTATGAGTTATGTCTTACGGATCATTAGGACAAGAGTGTCAATCAGAGATCATAGATACATGTTAAAGAACATGGTATCTGGATTCGATCCGCTCATGAGAACACTACATGGTACAAGTCATAAGTGTTTCTCATATGCAAGTTTTGTATCAGAGTTCTTAGACCTGAAATCTCTATAAACTCTTTATGAATTACTGTGTACTTTGACATACACCTAACGTGCTCGTAACAGAGTGACAAGTATGGGTATGATTGGGTATACATTGATTCATGTTAGAGAGCATGAGAGAAGTGAAGGGATTACCCCTCTTAATAAGAGAGAAAATATCATCGGCCAATTGATCAGTGAACTGAGAAGTGTATGGCCATACCGAGATGAAATAATGAGTAATCATTATTTATCTGAGAATTCAGTTTCACTGGAATATCAAGAAATGAATTAATATATATAAGGATGACTAGTTCCATGCCTTATATTAATTCTGATATTTATAAGTAAGGGACTATGCAAAATTGCATTAGGTCACCAAATGCCATATGCATTTTCATTTAATTTGGAATGCTATAATATCTTGCTAGAGAATATATATAGCCTTTGAATTAATTTATTAATTCATTGCCAACATTAAATGGACCTATAGGATCGCACACAAAGCATTGGGCTTAAAATGTTTAAATTAAGTATTGAGCATTAATTTGGGCTTTTAATTAAAGTCAAATTAATATATGTAATGGGTTATAATATTGCTATTGGGCTTTGGTCCATGAGAGAGAGAAATTCAGCCCACAAGGTTTAATTTCAATTAATTAATTATCTTGTGTTAATTAAGTTAATTGAGTATTAAAGCCTAAAGGAATTTAAATTAAATTAAATCACTTAAATATATAATGAAGTGGCCGAAATTCCAAGATGGAATTCAAGGAATTTCGGCACATGCAATTAAGTTATATTAAGTGATTTTATTTAATTAAATGTCTTATATTTTATTTCAAATTTGAATTTTAAATTCAAAGGATTTTAATTCAAAATGTATTACTTATCTTTAGGAAGTGATAGAGTTTGAATTGCTTATCTTAAGGTAGGAAATTCAGATCAAAACACTTACCTAAGAGATAATGATATAAAAGAAATAAAACCCTAGGAGAGACACAGAAGAGTTGGCGCAAAAACCTAGGGTTTTCTGTGAAAATTGCGTGACCTTCATCTCTCTCTCTCTCAATTCTTTTGACCCAATTTCTCACAAGGAGAAAGGATAGTTCCTCATTCTCTTGTGTTATTGGGTAGTAATAGCAACCTAAAAGAAGTACAAAATCAGATTTTGTTGCTTCAATCCATAGCCATTACTCAATACAGAAAATAGAGAGCTAGCAATCTAGATTTTAAGCCGACGGTGCAATTGTGTGCGTGAAAATAGAGGGATTGGCGAAAAAGGCTATTCCTTGGCATTGGTGATCGAGATCTAAGGTGGATAAAGGCATCTTGGTTGCTGGACATCACAAAATCAAAGAATAAAAAGGCATCATCTATTGTAAGTTTCAAAACCCTAAAATTGCATGTTTCGATTCTTGCTTTGGATTTGTATGGTATGTACGATGAAATTTTTTGTTTTTCCGCTGCGTTATCATCACACTCATACCATATCATATTCCATCAAAGAGAACTTCAGAGGATCGGGCAAGATGCAGTTGCATTGAGGTTTTAAGGATGCTTGAAGGCCCTTCTATGTTATGATTGTTTATCTATAAATTTATTTATTTATGGCATGTAATTAGGCCTGTGTTATTATTATTACTATTAGTATTTATGCCTGATCTTGATTAGGTATGATTGATGATGATTGATGATTATCCATGGTAAAGGAATTAGGGTGTCACAGGGATTGTGTATCTTTTTTAAATGATCATTTACATGATGAGCTATATTGTAATGTTTTAAGAATGAGGCATGTTATGAAGAGCATTTGAATAGGTATGACATATATTACTTGATTGACATAACAAGATTATACTAATATGTGAAATCTAATGATAACATGTTAAAAAAGTAGTTGAATTATTATATGAACTTTGCATACATAATTATGCCATAGCAACAATATAACTATCCTTTGATTATACATGTGCCAACAATACCCACCTGAGGCATGAAATATGATGTAACTAATTCTTAGTTTCATTATTTCAATAAAGACATAAACAAAGTTTCTATATATGCTTGGTGTTATAATATTATGACATGTTAATGTATATAGTCTCATTAATTTGAATATAAGAAGCGTATTGGCATAGAATAGTTCTTGAAGTAACTGAATTGTAATAATACATAATCGATATTAAAGCCTCTATAGCTACCTCACATGAACGTTGTTGTCCTTTCTATGATAGGTGTCGAATAAATGTAATTGTGTACTTAACTCTTACCATATCTTGAGTTTATCTGCAACTATAAGTTTAATGTATTTGCAAGTTTGGTTGAATAAACCCTTATAATAGAAAATGACTGGATTTTTGTTAATTATTTAATACAACCTTCATGGCAATTAGAGTGTATAGAAAGGTCACAAATAAACTCATATAGCAAGTTAATTAATAAATCATATGCTAGATAATTTGGAGATACTTAAAAGTGCAAGTTTATACATATTGAGCCTGGGATCAAGCTCAAGGTTAGTTATTCTTTAAAAGTGAATTATGTATGTTTGACTGCTTTAGTTTTTCATTGATGAGTGAAAATACATAATTACTATAATATGTTATGGATAATTCTACACCCTTGAATATAAGTGCAAAAATATATATATAGAAAGTAAATGAATAAGCTTGTGGCAAGTGATTCTTTAATATCTTAATCATGCTTAAATGCATATACTTATCCATTGATTTTGAAATGATGTAATCATTGTAATATATATGTGATTATGAAATTTGGTACATTGATAAATGTATCTATAAATCTAAAGATTTTTCTTATTCAAAATTTGATGGCACAAAGGCCATATTATCTCTGTAAAGTATGAGTATAACATGCAGAATGAACATGAACATAGTATTGCCTGCTACTAGAGTACAACTAAGGATAGATAGGCGGCTGTAGGGATATTGTAGCTACCATTATTGACCTTTTTAGGTCTAAAGTATAGTGGATTTTTTTGGATCATGCACAACCATGTTTGGGTCCATTTGACCGGTCCACCATATAATCAACCTCGTTTGGGTCTATAATTTTGATATCCTCAGATATCCAGCATTTTGATACCCTCGGGTATCCATCATTCCTGTTATCCACCTTTACAACTTGCGTAGGCTAAACTATAAGTACAATACTGACATTAAATGTATAAAGTACAAAGCAAGCATTATATAAGAGTTAATGATATTGCTTGATTACATGTCTGACGTGTTTTGCTTGTATTGTTTCATAAGTTTAAATAAATAGAGGTTACCAAGTAACACATGATATATATATATATATATATGTATGCGATTTATAATTGGTTCCAAATGTTCGAGATTTTTTAAATGAGTTAAATGCATAAAGAATTCTCATTCAGTATACAATACAAACATGCTAAGTTAACTGTTAAGTTTCTCAAATGCTTTTATTGTTTACTACATGAGGTTGATAAATATGTCAAGATTTCCAAATCCATTATTTATCTGTTAAATAAATGTATATATTTATCAAGCGTACTTGAGGGTTATTACAAATGACTGTTTTGTATGTTATTATACTTGTAAGTATGTTAAAGTAAATTATTAATGTTTCAAAGTTAATCACAATTTAATTAGTGCATCTGATATGTGGAATAACATGTTTAATTGTAGTTTCTAATGCATGTTTTATATTTATATACGTTATGTATAAATCATTTTTATGAATTATTTAAATAAAAGTAAGCTAAATTAAATGGAGGATTACATTGTTTTTTAAAATTACACATCTTAAATTATATCTATTTCCGACATGTCACTTTTAATGTTTCAATATATGTATATATTTTGATTTTGACGATCACTATGAGTGGTTGTCTTTCATATTTAGTTTCTCATAATAAGCTTTATTTCTTAGCATGGGTTATTTTATCCGTGTAGGTTTTGAGTTAAGAAATCATCTTAAGGTTAATGTCTGCAACAGTTGGTCCAACACAAGAGAGAGAGAGTCTGAAAGTATAGCTGTTGATGTTGAGTTCTTTTTGGTTACAAGAACTTTATGTGTAATGTTAAATGATATATTATACTAAAGATAATTGAATGTAAATTTTAAATGTTCTAAGAGACTCAAAAGTATAAAGTACATTTTTTAATTGTACAACACTTATGCTGGATTCGTTTTCTTCCAAAGATCTTTATATTTAATAATTTATTGCTCAATAACATAGTAAAGTATGTTGATATTTTTTAAGATAAAGTGAGTTAGTTTATGTGTAGGATAAGGGTGTTACATATAACTTGTGAACTAATTAATGAGACCTTTTGTCCTCGCTAATTTAGTGAGGACATAATGCCTAATTCATGTGGCATGTGAAATAATCAATGGGGACATAAGTTGTCACTAATTTAGCTATGACTAGGGCTCTCTCTAATTAGTGAGAGAAACTTTCCTTGCTAATGCTTAGTTTGGGTGGCATGTTCAATGTGAACTAAATAGCGACGGTATATGTTCTCGCTAAAGTAGTGATGGTAACATTCTCGCTAAATAGCAAGGATATGTGTTTTTGCTAATAGCTAATTTAGCTTGGGTATTTGGCATAGAAAAATTATCTAAAATAGTTGCCTCTAGCAAAAATTAATTAATTGATTCTAACTATTTTTAATTATACAATTTTCATTCTTAATATTGAAGTTTTATTTACATTTAATAGGGTCGGCATTTAGTCTAACTACTTTTGCTAGAATAGTTTTTTAAGAAAAAAATTAGGTAATTAGCTAGAACTATGTCTTAACTATTTTTATATGATTTTAATTCTAAATATTTAAATTTACATTTATTTAGACCATTTAATTTAATAAATTTATCTAGTACATTTTTTCCTAGAAAAACTTTGATCATTTAAATTGTTATTGCTTAAATTAACTAAATTGAACTAAATTATTATATTTATATTCAATAATATAAATTATTATTAATTATATAATAAAGGAACTAAATTGCGAAGACATGGATCTCACAAAATAAGCTAGAAAAAAGGTTTCACCAATTTTGCGAGAGCCTTGCCTTAGCAAATTCCTTAAATTTTTGAGTGGCATATAGAAAGTGTTAGTGGGATTTATTTTTTCTAAATCCCTAAAACCTTCTTCCATTATGTGCTAGTACCCTCTTCAACCCCCCACACATACTCCTTTTCTCTCTCTCTCTCTCTCTCTTTCTCTTACAACTCGATGTGGCCTGTAAGTTCACTTCTATGGCTTTCTCTGCACTTTTTTTTCTTCTTTTGAATCCGAGTCCTCTATTCTTCATACTTAACTCTCTGATAAAGATAAACTTATCGCTGAGCTTAAATCTTAGATTCAATCTTTCCACTCCTCCCCCTCCAACATTATTGATAAATTCACTTACATTGATGTTAAAAAAGTCCAACCATCATTCTTTTTTGACTTCCATGTCTTTGTTTCTTAGCTTAATCTTCTAGGATTTTTGTTTTGTTGGATAATTTTTTGAAGTAAAATGTGTCACACTTTAGTTCTTTTAAAAATCTACAAAGGGATGCTTCTAAGGTTGTTTATTATTTTCAATCAAATGCTTATGGAGAAATTTATATTAGACTAATTATTTTAATTGAATTTAATGAAATGCTTGTAGTTGGAGGTTTTCAAGAAGATACTTGTGCGCTCATTTTAAGTGGATGAAGACTGTACTAGTTTTGTAAGTGATAGCTTTTTCTCTGCCACTATTTTTGTTTTATGAATAACAATGTATATAAAGGTTTTAATTCAATTGGTATGATTTTTTGAATAGTCAGGAGCACTACATATCATTACCAAGCCAAGACCAATTTGTAAGGATCCAATCATGACCCTAGTCAGATTATTATTAATTAATGAGGACTATAGTTGATTAAGGCAAAATAGGATTATTTTACAATTATCAAGGTTAAGTCTCAAGAGGGATATTTTGGTAATTTCAGCATGTAAGTATGTGAGTTAAGTTAAATTATAATTGAAGACAAGGATATAATTGAAGTGACTTAGAAAGTCTTGGGGTTAAGTTGAAAGAAATTGAAATAATGGGGGTTTAGTTGTATATAATGGTATAGTGGGAATTTCCCTTGGTAAGATATTTATCCCACAATAAATTAAGGTTTTGATGGAGATGGAGATTAGCATTTGAAGCATCTCTCTATTTCTCTCTCTCTCTGGTCACAGTTTGGGAAAGGATGCTAGAGTTTGGGAGTTAACATGAAAGGAATTGGTTTTTCCTTTATGATACTTTCTTTCTTTTCTTTTAATTTGTGATTTCTTTGGGGATGAGAGATTACAAGATGTTGTTGTCATCTTGTGTAAGGAAATGAGAAAGAAGCATGCAAATCAAGTGAAAGAGAATAAAGGAATCACATGTAAAAGAGGTGAAGCTTGATTTTGAGGTACGGGATTTATTTGGAAAAGTTACTATATACATTTCCCATCTCATGTTGCATGTGTTTTCATTGAGAGATTAAGGGTAAATATAGTAGGTGTTGATGATTATATCATTCTTATAAACTTAAATGATAATATAAGTATGTAGGGAGGTGAGATTTAGGGTTTAATTTTATGTCTGCATAATTGGAATTCTGGGTTTTCCTTCTTTTCTTCCCACATGTAGCCACTCACCATTTTATTCTTGTTCATTTATGGTCATGCATGTGTTTTCTCTTGGGAACACACGACCGCATGTTGAATTATCTTTGAGGATGCATGGCCACGTGATGATGTTCTTCCTCTCACCTATGACCACGTGATGTCCACCTTCCCCTTGTACACGACCAATTATGCTTTTATCTCCGAAAATACATGGCTAGGCCTCCTTTCTCTGTTTGAAATACTTGGCCAGCCATGCTTTATATATACTATTTCATTCATTCAAGTATATTCTCACCCCAAGATTTGAGCCATGTAATTAGATATATAACACAGTATTATGTGGTCCATAAGATCCCGACGAGAGCAAGAATTGAGATAATTGGATTAGTAATTAGTATGAGTAATGATAAATAGTTATTAAATGAAGATGGATATGTTACTTGATTACTAAGGGAGTGGTAGATTATGAAAGTTTTTTCTAATCCTAAAGTTTATAAAGATATGATTCGAAAAGACATGAATATATCATGAATTATTATAGAAATTAAAAGACATAAAAAGCTATTATGATAGGGTGAAGACTGATTTAAGCTATAATCCATCTAAATTCACCGAGAAATGAATAAAGCATGATCGCTTAAAATGAAAGTACACACACATATATATATAAATATATATATACCTTGTTATACAGATATTAGATTGAAAGGCTTTAAAACAATAATCCTATAAAGATACGAATTCGAGTCCACTTGAACTCTAATTAGAAGAAGTTACAGGTAATGATGCTAAAACAATTAGGTTTCTAAAATATGTTTTAGTGCCTAATATCCAGAAACAAAGAAAGGTGAGAAGAAATACAATAATCACAAGAGTTTATGCTATTTGATATGCCCTTTATAGTATGGTATAAAGTATGAACTAGGCCAAAGCAATTGGTTCTACCCATATACTATTTTGATAATCCTTTGCAGTGACACGAGAGTATTATGGTTTATCCTTGTAATGAGAATAATATACTTGTTCTGTTACAGGTAGCCTAGTAACTTTAAACGTACATGCTGATTAATGTATTTTACATACAAGTATAAGGTATGTATTATGCCTAAGTTAAAAAGAGAAGGAATGAGTTAAGGGATATTTAAAAACTATAGAAGCTTGATTATACTTCAAGTCTTCAAAGGAATTAATGGCGAACCATGATGTAAAGGATCATACTTGTTTGTTATTCATGCACTATGATGTAAAATGAAACTTACAAGTTTTCCAGTATTGTTCTATTATTTTAGATGAGATGATCTTATACATCTCACTTAAGAACATGATGTTACAAAATAGAAAGTACAAATAAGATGATCATGATAAATGTGATAATGTTAAGGTAGATAATCTACTGCCTATGATATACTAGACTATAAAAGTGAGATAAAGGGGCTAAAGACGAATAAGTGTTGACCTTAAGCTATATGAAAACCTAGTTACTCTATTATATGTATCATGAATGCTTGAGTGCTGAAATTTATGATTATGTTATCATGTGGTTAATTATGAGAATAGGAAAAATACCCACGGCAAGTAGTAACAAAGTACGTCATCGAGAACTATTCATGAGTTATGTAAGTGTATGTGGAAAAATCAATTCGAGCATGCTACGATGAGTAGCTTGATTTACTATGTGAACAAGTATGAGCAATGAAATTATGTATTGCCATGTTTAACTGCACACATATGTATGAGTGCATGTGGGTACGCACATTACTACTTATCAAAGCTGATGTGTTGTTATTGTTGTATAAACATGTAACTATTATGATATAAATGAAAGAAAATTGATGCAAGCATTTGATTTCATGGTAACATCTATATGTAATAGAGCCTAAAGCTAAAAAATGATGTATTATAAGAATTTTATGCATTCTTTATGAACTGTGGCTTAAAGCTAAATAATATATCATATAACGAAGAATATGATGACTCAAAGATGATTATAATGGGATAAGCCTGTAGGTCTTAGTTCAGTTATGGATTAGATACGCATGCCTAGAGGGATACAGTTGCTGCTGCCATAGTTGACCTCGTTTTGGTCTTGTTCCTTAGTGGAACTATCGTTTGACACCGTTTGGGCCGATAGTTTGTTCCCTGCTGGAACCATTGGTTGACCCTGTTTGGGTCCATTGTTTGATATCTTTGGATATCCATAGATTGATACCTTTGGGTATCCATTGCTCTTATTATCCACCCTTCGAACTAGTAATTAGGCAGGCTATTAAAGATGTAAGTGGTGAAAGAAATAAAGTAATGTATGTATCGATCATCCCACTTATATGTATTGGAATCATTATAGTGATTTATTCTATTGCTTTATTCTAAATTTCAGTTAGCAATAAACAACTTCTATGAAATGAAATGCTATGTTATGTAGTACTTGATTGTGATGTCTTACATCAACTATGAGAAAGGTCACCTTGTGAGTACCAGTGTGAGTCGATTCCACGGTGAATAATTAGGCCACATAAGCCACAATCTTACAATATTGAATTAATTGTTACATAAACTATGACATGTATAATAATATTCATGTATGGGAAAATTAGAATATGTTTGCATGTGATATGAAGACTTTGTCAGTTAATAATGAGGTGTAATACCTATTCCTTCGAATGGCATGCAAATTCGTGAGTATGAATAAGAACATTTATTTATGTATATGCTTATGTATAATACTAACATAAATCAAAGTGCAAAGCATGATATGATATGAATCTGTAGGATGTTTAACGTTTAATGATAACATAGCATTAAGGAAGACATATGCCGAAAACTCGAACAAAATGACAAGTTTGTAATATATGTAATGAAAGCATGCCTAGCAATATCTATTACAATGTTATATAACATGAGCACTTTCTTTTTGATATGAATAAGCAATAAATGCACATGTTAGGTAACCAAATTGGTTAATGGTATTAAGTTGAAGGTTATAAGAATACAATGATAATATCAGTATTATGGAATGGAAGAATTATAAGATGCATAAATTGTTCTAATAAATAAGAAAGTATTTAAAATGATCGTTAATTAACAAGTTTTTGGGATAAGATAAGATTATATAATTCTTTCGATTTTAGCAATGATGACATCAATGGTTAATGCTGAAAGCTCCTCAGAATGCCTAGTATGGCATGATAAATAATGTAACCTCATGTGTTATTTTATGTTATTATGATAATTGTATTTGGTTTGATGAAGAACAGTGTAAGAACTTGTCCAGAGATTTTATTCCCCACTAAGCTTTATAGCTTAGCACGAGTTTGTTTATCCATGTAGGTTTCAAGAGAACTTCAGAGTATAGGGCAACATGCATTTACCTTGAGGTTTTCAGGATGCTGGAAGGCCCTTTTATGTTATGATTATTTATTCATAAGTTTATTTATTTATGGCATGTAATCAGGGCCTGTGTTATTATTATTACTATTAGTATTTATGCTTGATCTTGATTAGGTATGATTGATGATGATTGATTATTATCAATGGTAAAGGAATTAGGGTGTTACAGTTAGTGGTATCAGAGCCTAGGTTGAGTCTTTTCTGGGCAATAAGGAATTGTTCTGGAAGATTAAAATGATATTTGTCTAGACCATGGTGTTATTATTAATGGCATACATCTTGAGGAGTATGTTAGGTGTTTGACCCATGATTGATATGTATTGGACTATTAGCAAGATTTTGGTAGAGATTGTGAGATGATATCTGAGATATTATCAATATCTCTCGCCTTCTGGTATTGGAAGTGTTTAAATGCTATAATGTTTTATGATTGAGGAATAGCATAAGATTGATTATAAATATGTCTAGACTATTTATTAAAATGTTTCAGGAAAATTTTATATTATAAG
The DNA here is from genome assembly GCA_037975025.1 of Excoecaria agallocha. Taxonomy (NCBI): domain Eukaryota; kingdom Viridiplantae; phylum Streptophyta; class Magnoliopsida; order Malpighiales; family Euphorbiaceae; genus Excoecaria; species Excoecaria agallocha. Next base: position 25,918,868 of record CM075807.1, on the reverse strand, counting down.
AAGCGAATTTGAATTTGCCATTATTGAGCATGCAAGATGTTAAGGTTATTAAGATATTCGGGATAGGAAATACAACAAGCATAAGGGTATTTAGGAATTGGAGATAGAAAAAAATGATTATAGACGGATGAGTTTATTATGGATATAGAGAATGCTTATGGTTATAGTTCTTTATAGCTAAAGCATAGTTAAGAATTGCTAGCAATAAAGATAAAAATTACAAGCTTTGAATTTCGAGGATGAAATTCTTTTAAGGAGGAATGATTTGTAAGGACCCAATCATGAACCTAAATGGATTATTATTAATTATTGAGGACTATCGTTGATTAAGGAAAAATGGGATTATTTTGCAATTATCAAGGTTAAGTCTCAAGAGGGGTATTTTGATAATTTCAGCATGTAAGTATGTGAGTTAAGTTAAATTATAATTGAAGACAAGGATATAATTGAAGTGACTTAGAAAGTCTTGGGGTTAAGTTGAAAGAAATTAAAATAATGGGGATTTAGTTGTGTATAAGGGTATAGTGGGAATTTTCCTTGGTAAGATGTTTATCCCACTATAGATTAAGGTTTTGAGGGAGATGGAGATCGACATTTAAAGGATATCTCTCTCGCTTTCTCTCTCTCTCTCTCTTTGGTCATGATTTGGAGAAGGATGCTAGGGTTTGGGAGTTAACATGAAACATATTGTTTTTTCCTTTAAGATATCTGCTTTCTTTTCTTTTAATTTGTGATTTCCTTGGTGATGAGAGATTACAAGATCTTGTTGCAATCTTGTGTAAGGAAATGAGAGAGAAGCATGTAAATCAAGTAAAAGAGAAGAAAGGAATCATATGTGAAGGAGGTGAAGCTTGATTTTGAGGTACGGGATTTATTTGGAAAAGTAACTGTATACATTTCCCATCTCATGTTGCATGTGATTTCCTTAAGTGATTAAGGGTAAATATAATAGGTGTTAATGATTATAACATGATTTGTAACATAAATGATAATATAAGTATGTCGGGAGGTGAGATTTCGGGTTTAATTTTATGTCTGTATAATCGGGATTCTGGGTTTTCCTTTCTTTCTTCCCAAGCATGGCCACTCACCATTTTCTTCTTATTCATGAGTGATCACGAATGTGTTTTCTCTTGGGAACACACGACCACGCATTGAATTGTCTTTGAGGATGCATGGCCACGTGATAATGTTCTTCCTCTCACCCATAGCCACGTGATGTCTATCTTCCCCTTGTACACGGCCAATTATGCTTTTTTCTTTGAAAATACATGGCCAACCCTCCTTTCTTGATATGAAAGGCTTGGCCAGCCATACTTTATATATGCTTTTTCATTCATTTGAGTATATTCTCACCCCAAGATCTGAGCCATGTAATTAGATATTGAACACAATATTATGTGGTCAATAAGATCCTGACGAGAGCAAGAATTGAGATAATTGGATTAGTAATCATATGAGTAATGGTAAATAGTTATTAAATGGAGATGGATATGTTACTTGATTACTAAGGGAGTGGTAGATTATGAAATTTTGTTCTAATCCTAAAGTGTATAAAGATATGATTCGGAAAGACATGAATATAGCATGAATTATTATAGAAATTAAAAGACATGAAAAGCTATTATGATAGGATGGAGACTGATTTAAGCTGTAATCCATCCAAATTCACCTACAAATTAATAAAGCATTATCACTTAAAATGAAAGTACACACACATATATATATATAAATATATATATACCTTGTTATACATAGATTAGATTGAAAGGCTTTAAAACAATAATCCTATAAAGATATGAATTGGAGTCCACTTGAACTCTAATAAGAAGAAGTCGCCCGTAATGATGCTAAAATAATTAGGTTTCTAAAATATTTTTAGTGCCTAATAGCCAGAAACTAAGAAAAGTGAGAAGAAATACAATAATCACATGAGTTTATGCTATTTGATATGCCCTTTATAGTATGGTATAAAGTATGTACTGGGCCAAAGCAATTGGTTTTACCCAAATACTATTTTGATAATCCTTTGCAGTGACATGAGAGTATTATGATTTAACCTTGTAATGAGAATAATATAGTTGTTATGGTACAGGTAGCCTAATAACTTTAAACGTACATGCTGATTAATGTATTTTACATAAAAGTATAAGGTATGTATTATGCCTAAGTTAAAAAGAGAAGGAATGTGTTAAGGGATATTAAAAAACTATAGAAGCTTGATTAAACTTCAAGTTCTCATGGCAATTGATGGCAAACCATGATGTAAAGGATCGTACTTGTTTGTTATTCATACAGTACGATGTAAAATGAAAGTTACAAGTTTTCTAGTACTGTTCTATTGTTTAAGATGAGATGATCTTATACATCTCACCTAAGAACATAATGTTATAAAATAGAAAGTACAAATAAGATGATCATGATATATGTGATAATGTTAAGGTGGATAATCTATTGCCTATGATAGACTAGACTATAAAAGTGAGCTAAAGGGACTAAAGCTGAATAAGTGTTGACCTTAAGTTATATGAAAACCTAGTTACTCTATTATATGTATCATGAATGCTTGAGTGTTGCAATTTATGATTATGTTATCATGTGGTTAATTATGAGAATAGGGAAACTACCTACGGCAAGTAGTAACATGGTACGTCATTGAGAACTATTCATGAGTTATGCAAGTGTATGTGGAAAAATCGATTCAAGCATGCTACGATGAGTAGCTATTTACTATGTGAACAAGTATGAGCAATGAAATTATGTATTGCCATGTTTAAACTGCATACATATGTATGAGTGCATCTGGGTACGCACAATGCTATTCATGAAAGCTGATGTGTTGTTATTATTGCATAAACATGTAACTATTATGATATGAATGAAAGAAAATTGATTCGAGCATATGATTTCATGGTAACATCTATATGTAATAGAGCCTAAAGCTCAACAATGATGTAACATCTATATGCTACTCATGAACCATTGCTTGACCCTATTTGGATCCATTGTTTGATATCTTTGGATATCCATAGTTTGATATCTTCAAGTATCCATTGCTCTCGTTATCCACTCTTTGAACTAGTACTTTGGCATGCTATTAAAGATGTAAATGGTGCAAAAAATAAAGTAACGTATGTATCAATCGCCGCACTTATATGTATTGGAATCATGATAGTGATTTATTCTATTGCTTTATTCTAAATTTCAGTTAGCAATAAACTACTTCTATGAAATGAAATGCTATGTTATGTAGTACTTGATTGTGATGTCTTACATCAACTATGAGAAAGGTCACCTTGTGAGTACCAGTGTGAGTCGGTTCCATGGTGAATAATTAGGCCACAAGCTTACAATATTGAGTTAAACATTATATGAACTTTTGACATGTATAATAATATTCATGTAGGGGAAAATTAGAGAATGTTTGCATGTGGTATGAAGACTTTGTCAGTTAATAATGAGGTATAATACCTATTCCTTGGAATGTCATGCAAATTCATTAGTATGAATATGAACATTTATGTATGTATGTGTTTATGTATAATTCTAACATAGATCAAAGTGCAAAGCAGGATATGATATGAATTTGTAGGATGTTTAACATGTAATGATAACATAGCATTAACGAAGACATGTGCCGAAAACCTGAACAAAATGACAAGTTTGTAATATATGTAATGAAAGCATGCCTAACAATATCTATTGCAATGTTATATAACATGAGCACTTTCTTTTTGATATGAATAAGCAATACATGCACATGTTAGGTAACCAAATTGGTTAATGGTATTGAGTTGAAGGTTATAAGAATATAATGATAATATCAGTATTCTGGAATTGAAGAATTATAAGATGCATGAATTGTTCTAATAAATAAGAGAGTATTAAAAATGATTGTTAATTAACAAGTTTTTGGGAAAAGATAAGATTGTATAATGCTTTCGATTTTAGCAGTGGTGACATTAATGGTTAAGGTTGAAAGCTCCTCGGAATGCCCTGTATGGCATGATAAATAATGTAACCTCATGTGTTATTTTCTGTTATTATGATAATTGTATTTGGTTTGATGAAGAATAGTGTAAGAACTTGTCCAAAGATTTTGTTCCCCACTAATCTTTTTGGCTTAGCACGGGTTTGTTTATCCATGTAGGTTTCAAGAGAACTTCAGAAGATAGGGCAAGATACGGTTGCCTTGAGGTTTTCAGGATGCTTGAAGGCCCTTTTATGTTATGATTATTTATTCATAAGTTTATTTATTTATGGCATGTAATAAGTGCCTATGTTATTATTATTACTATTAGTATTTATGCTTGATCTTGATTAGGTATGATTGATGATGATCCATGGTAAAGGAATTAGGGTGTTACACAAATGGTATTTGTTTTGTTTTAATTAGACTAATATGTGCATAGATGGTATAAATACATTATTGTATAGGTGTACATATGTTTTGTGTTTTTAGTTAGAACGAATCTTTATGTCTGCAGCTATGATCAAGATTATCAAGTACAACTAGTGGGTTACCTCTAAGGATAGATGAGAAGGACCTTTATAATACTAATCAAAGGTTTATTGCTTCCACCTTTTGCTTTAATATTTTTAGTTGCTGTATTTCTTTTTACCTTGAATTTATTGGATTTGTATGTTGTACTTGTCCATTACATTTGCAAGTTCATTTTTTGTGTGTCCTCTTTCTTAAAACTAACAATTTTGCTGGGCAATAATGTTTTATAAGATTTTGGCAATACGAGGGCTAGTATCTCCATCAATAATACATCAAATTCTGCTCTTACATTTTGTAATGTGCTTATACATGCATTTCTAAATTTTTACCATGAGTTTGCTCAGTAATGTGGTGTGGAAAAAGTATTCACATTTATGCCAAAATTATTTTTATATTACATCTAAGTATCCATTCACAGTGTTAACTAGTTTAAGTTAGATGAAATTATAACGCTTCAAACATGAAGAATTCATCATATTTATTTTTGAATATTACATCTATTTAATATGTTTAGATAGAAAAATTGAAAAAGAATTTTGCAAACTAATGCTTTTTAGAGTATGCTGAAACCTTTGGTAGAAAGCCGACCTAAATTGTATGTTATTGACATAATGTGAGAGCAAAATACTATTTTTACTTGAAAAATAACCTTTTTGATACTTAGTTCTGAATGTTTAATCTTTACTTTTTTTAATGCCTCTATTTGATGTTTGTGTCTTTTCTCCCTTTTTATTATCTCTTCAATTTAAAGTTGTTATATGTGACACTACTACTAAGGTCTTAGGATATGCATTTAAATGATAATATTATTGATATATTTTAGGTCAGTAAATGAATTGTAGGTTGAATACATAGAAGTAATTACTTAAAATGATGAAGGGTAAAATGGTCATTTTAAATTAAGTTATGTATATGATTAATTTTGAGAAAATGTAAGTTAAGGGACCCAATTGAAAAGTACAAGAGAGAGTTTAGGGGAAGAAACATAAATTTGAGGGAAAAAAATGAGTCAAATGTAATTTTTGGTAAAGCCAGCAAGTGGACCAATAGGAGCAAGACACCTAGCCTTCTAGAAATGTTTTGAGAAAGGAGAAAACACACAGATTTTTAAAAGCTACCCTTATTCTTTTAAAATCCAGCAATCCTAACCCCTAAATAAACCCTAAAATCCAACCTTAACCTTTGAGAGGAAAGAGAATTTAGTGGTTAGTCTTCTAAAGGGAAGGTTCCTCTCTTCTCTTTTTTTTTGTTTCTCATAATTAAATGTTAATTTGAGGGATTAGATGAATTATAAAGTATAATAATCTATGTTTTATTATGAAGAAAGAGAGAGAAGCAAAGGCAAAGAGCAAGAGGAGGAAAAGCTTGAAGAAAGTAATTTCAAAAGGTATGGGAACTTATAGAAAATTGTGGTGTTGCTTTGTTTTGATGTTCTAAGATGTTAGAATGATGTTTTTATTGAGGGGATATCTAAATAGGATGGGTAAATTGGCATGGGAACCAAAATTTTTGATATTTTTTCTTTTTGGCAAAAATTTGTCCTTTGGTTCATTTAACCTATATGGATAGATTTTCTCATATTTGGAGTTTAAGAGACCCAAATTGAGTAATTGTAGTTGGGCGACAAACTAGATTCATAAACCTAAATTTCATTAGAATAGACCAATGTCTGGTTCTTGCCCTATGATGATCAAAATTGAGCTTGAAATCTGGTTATGCCGTTGCCCTATTACTGGGAGCAGTACGTCTTCTTTACTTAAAATCTTAAGATTGGTAAGGGAAAATGGAATTATTTTAATTTTATAGAAACTAAAAAAGTAGAGGAATAACGTTGTAGAAGACAACTTTTTTAGAAATGTCGCTTAGGTTGTTGAAATTGCGATGCAAGTTGAGTTGTTGAACTAGTTGGCAGGATTTTGGTAAACATGGAAAACTTATAATTGGCCAGCGCCTACTGTCACGCTCACGACACTTGTAGCACTTTTGATAGTAGGCTTTTATCCCCTAATTTTGCTTTTTCTTCCCTTTTTCTACCACATTAGATTGCCCTCATGTGTTGTGTCAATAATACGATGCATTATACCTTAAAATATAAGCATACAGAGCCTATAAATGGGTATGTATATGATTTTATACCAGGGTATGTATATATGTATACATGGTTTATAATGTTCCCATTAGATAATACCTACTAATATATATATATATATATATATATATATATATAGACACACACACACACACACACATGGGATGGTAATATTGGTTTACATGTTGATAGTAATGTTACATTACCATGATACTTATGAACATGCATATGTATAATTATGTAATATGATGCAATATAACGAATTTAATACAATTGATGGAATAATATATGAAATGTCTAATGCCAGAACATAAAACCTGATGGTGGATAGATAGGCATACCTATAAGGGTATTTTACAGCTGCTATAGTATATATTTTGCCCTGTTGGGTTTATAGTACAGATTTGGTCCCATTTGGATCATTAACAACCTCATTTGAGTTATAGTTGATCCTGTTTGGGTCCGCTTGACCGGTTAGACAATACTTTTTCATACCTCCAGGTACTACATTTAACTCGTTATCCACACTCACAATGAAAAGTGTAGGCTTATTACAGGATATAAGTAAAGTCAAATGAAAAATAATTTAATCATAATAGTATGATACATTATGATCTGATCTAGATAATTATTTTATTTAACCCATGTATAACATATATAGAGCATGAAATCTATAATTTTATAGTAACTCTTGCATATAATAAAATGACTGTGATTACCTTATATTTGCTTTACTCAAGACTGTTGTTTTTATATGCATGTTTATATAGACAGGTGAGCACATATAATTTAGATAATCATTGTCATTGATTACAGTATACTCTGGCAACCTTAATAATAAGTTTGGTATTGTTGTATTGCAAATTTTATACTACGGTTCCAAATTGTATTTGACTAATATTATGCCTATGTTGTAAGTTATTGGTGACTACAGTAAGAGATTATTTTCAAATATATTCTTCTTTGTTCCCTACTAAGCTAGTAGGCTTAGCTCAGGTGTTTATCCGTGTAGGTAATTAAAGCTAGAATTTTTTCTGGGGGCACAAGATTTGCTGTAGCAAGGCCAACACTAAGGATAGGAAAAGTCTAACTATGTAATTATATTTTTGTTGTCCTTGTAATTATTCTATTGTATTAAATAGAATGTAGTATGAAGAACAGGAAAAGAGCTAGTGGAAAGTAACCTAAAGCTTCCTTAGTAAATCACTACAAGAAAAATGCCCTTTAACGAAGGGAAATCCAGTCATTAAAAGTCAAAATCCGGTTGTTAAAAACCTATAACGATCACAATATCCGGTCGTAAACCGGTCGTTAAAAGCCCCGAGGTTAAAAGTATATACGATTGGATTTTGTATCCGCTCGTTGATGTATATAACGATTGGAGCATATCTGGTCATTGAATCTTAATGTTTAATGACTGGATTTTCCCATCGCTGATGGTGTTAACTTTTAATGAAGGAAAATTTTGATAGTTAAAAGAATTAACAACCATTTTTATTCTGGTCATTAAAGTGTATTATGATCATCAAAGTCATTAACGACCGAAATATTTCCAATGTTAAATACTGAGTTTTAAAGGCTGGATTTGCCCCTTGCTAACTGTGTTCACTTTCAACGAAGGAAATTTTAGTCGTCGAAGGTACATTTTTACAATCGAATTTTTCTTTGTTATAACAAAATATGATCACTAATATTAAATTTTATGAATAATTAAATTATTTTATTTAAGTAATACCTATATAGATCATTCACACACATATATATAAAAAATTATATTCAATAATCCTTTCATATATTGCAAATTATCAATTACAAAATACACAAATATTTTGAAATTATTTTAACACTATATTTGTCTCATAGAAGTTTGTTAACAAAAATAGTCCCTATGATACTAATTTCTACTCACTTAGAATATTTAGAAGAATGCATAATGAACCACATATCCTCATTGTCTATTATTTAGAAGACCTGCAAAATTTAAAGCATAAATTTATGATTAATATTCATGAATTGATTAATTAAAGACAATAAATTAAATGGAAAAAATCAAACAAAAGAAGAGGATAAAGAAAAGTGGAAACTGACATTTAAATTAAAAACAATCTCTCTATGCTTAAGGAGTTACACTTTCACTATACTAGTTATTAAACTAAGCATATTCACAAAAATAAAAGCAAACATGTAGGCTATGATCCCCTGTATTTACTAGAATGGCAACCACGTTTCGAATTGCTCAAAGTTCTCACGCTAAAGGCATTTGCGTCTTAGGTTCAGCATACAAAGGCAACTGACATAGATAAATTTTAGTTTAGCAAACTCTAGAGATGTTGGAGGGAACCATACAAAATAGCAAACTTATTAAAATAATGAATAGTGGAATCTCATTTGCAAAATGATTTGCATTTTTTTACTGTGCTATTTATGGGTTACTGTGTCAATAGAACGAGATACAAATGGAATACTATAGTGTCATTCTTATCCATCTGAGTACATAGATTCATTTAAGGAATGCCCACATTGTGCTTTCTTCATGGGCCTATAAAGGAGAGAAGGAGTAACTTGTCAAGAAGGCCAACAATTTGATATAAGGGGTACAGTTGATGAGTTTAGGTAAGAGATAGACATGTACATGTTTTGGAAACCAGGAATGAAAATTTTTGTTTCTCATATTTGTAGAAGATAGCTGTTTGCATTTATTTTTCCTGAGGGTTATAAATGGCTTCGACCATCAAGGCAGTTAAATTCACAGGCTGGGAAATCTGGTGAAAAGGCAATAATATCACGGGCTGGGTCTGCTAAGGAAGATCTCAAGCGGAAAAATGATAGTGAACTGCTAGATATAAGGCCAGATAAACCTGAGAAACATGCCTCTATAAGCCCACAAATGTTGTTGTTTGTTTCTCCAAAAAATAAAACAGGTAAATCTTGTGAACCGCCTATGGTTGTCTCCTATGAAAGTGTTAAATTGGTATGTTCAACTGTTGGAGATGTTGGTAGCAAATTTGAGGCTAGGTTATTCAGAGGGCAGTTAGACAATAAATAAGGTATTTTGGGGGATGTTGTATAGGTGGGTGAGACTGTCAATGATGTGCCTTGCTCATGTTTACAAACTTCTATGGATTTTTCTAATTCTCCATTAGTTCGAGATAGGGTAGATCCAGCTGGATGCAAGAATGATATAGAGCCTACTGGTCTAGAAGCTAAAGCGACTTCTAGACAGGAACTCCTTGATCCATGCATCATATCAAATTTTGATGGTGGTGAAACACATAAATTCACAAAGTGAGGACATAAATGGGGATTTGGTGCCACTTTCTGTGGAGAAAGCAGAGGAGGGTGTTTCAAAGTGGCTCATAAGTTGGGGAGGGACTACTATGAAGGTTGGAGAACTAGTCAAACCTTGTAATTAGGAAGCATTAGAACTTGCTGAAAGAGTTATATGTTCAAATTTCAGTACTTGAAACCTCCACTGTGAGGTGAGTTGCTCTATTCGAAGATTTTGGGTTAAAGATTATAGCAGATGGTAGTGACAACACTAGAAGTTCTAGTGTAGATAGTGAGAGTGAGAGTCTAATACTACACATGCTATAGTAATTGCAAGATAGGAATTCACATTATGTGTAAATCGATCTTGCATTCCTTAATTTCACTCTAATGTTAATTTTTTTCCTTCAAATCTGGTTGTTTTGTGGTACTTTGTTTTTTGTGCTTGACAGTCTCCTAACTGGTGCATATGTTGTTGCAGGTTCTGCACCACTATATGTGCTATGTTTCCAGTAATTGTGCTAAAGAACATGACAATGTTTTATGTCTAAAAGGCTCAGATATTTAATCCTTCCTTGCCTAATTTTACAACCAGCCATGAAATAATAATAATAATATATATAAATACATACAATGTGAGAGAGGCATATTTAAGAAAGTTTAATACATAAGCAACTCCTTTAATTTGCAAACATCGATTATTTTGTCTTTTAAACTTTTTGAGAAATTATGTATCCCCTAAAATTTTTAATTTGCATATAACTTATGTTCCTAAATAATAATAATAATAATAATAATAATAATAATAATAATAATAATAATAATAATAATAATAATAATAATAATAATAAAGTTATGTTGGATTCATTTTAAATTTACATGAAAAAATTTAAAAAATAAATGAAAGATGAAAACATACCTATATCAGAAGCATCCAATCGGATATAGAGATCTTGACCACCTTCTGCATATTGTCTCATATCTAAAAGCTCATCAATTGCAACAAAGAATTGCAAGAGCTGTCAATCACATAGAGTAGTAACTCATAGCAACTGCTTTTCAATTGGGGTTCCCAACAACCTTCAAAATGGAAACAAAATGGGATAGTAGTGGAGATTAAAACCACGATTACTACTAAAAAATTAGAATTGTACAGTCAAAGAACATATATTTGAGAACTGCACAAGCCTTAAGGGGACTAAATATGAAAAATGAAAAACAGCCTCAATGTATTATTAAAGTTCGAATCAATACCAAAAAATATGAAGCAACTATTGAAATTCAGAGTCACCAGGAAACAAAGCCTGCCTTATTACCATTTTGGCTGAAAAAATGGTAGAAAAAGAATGAAAATCACGGAAGAGAAAAAGTAAAAATTGATCAAGACTGTAAAATTGAAGGTACCATTTAGTCAGAAATGGTGTTTGCAGAATATCATCGAATACTTTGATGCATAATTGAATAAAAATTCAATCCAAATAAAGGAGATTAAATTCTGACATTATCGAAGATGCAACCAACAGACCACATATCTGCACCGGTAGAGTAATGAGTGGAACCAAGCAAGACCTCAGGAACTCTGTACCAAAGAGTAACAATCTCATATGTGTAGCTCTTAAGAGGAATAGTAAAAGCACCGCCAAGGCCAAGATCGACGGTATTAAGAATGCCTTTAGCCTGATCCAGCAAAAGATTTTGAGGCATAACATAAATAGATAAAACCCAAATCAGATCTGTTAGAGAGTATGCCCTAGAGCCCATGTAATAGGGATGTTTTTCATATGTATGAAATTTATATTCTTAATAAAAGGCATCATTCATTTATTAATGCTGTGTTTGAATACATGAGTTTGTAAATCTTAAATTAATAAATGAAGTCCTAGATATTATAAACACAGTGCAAAGGCAATCATGAAAGTGTTCATGATGTGAGATGTCTATCGCATGTAAATGTGTTAATATCTAAATATCCCTAGTCATAGAATTAACAAGATAGGACATTGTTAATTCGGACAGACTAGCACATGTTATGCTTCTTGAATTGTTCAAGCAATGGTTCTCATAATTGTGATTATGGATGATAATCAATGCTAACATGTGGATGCTTGTTAGAGGAACAAGTTCATTGGAGACCTGCAAAGAGAATCCTCATATGGATATTAAATCTATGTCAGTGAGGAATCTCTTCATAGCGGTTGTGCAAGTATCCTTAGACTTGAGATCACCAAAGTTATCTTAAGTAGCAAGTGGTATACTTTGACTCCATAACTGATTACTTCCAACTGGGAGTGAACATAGTTAGGAGATTGGGTATATCATGACCTACTTGAAGATAGTTGAGTGATTGACAAAGGATTCACCATCCCAGATTTAACAAGGGAAGTTATCTCACATGATTCTATAATTACCTTGTTCAGTGAATCTCTGGCCAGAGTAATATGCCGAGATGGATGGAGATCCATGAAGGGCATTTTAGGAACAATGGTTAAATTAATAGAACATACATAATTAGATTTATGTGAGTTGACAGAAATCCATACTCAGAATCTAATTGGGATAAGAGTGGTGAAAGGAGTAATTGCACGGTAACTGTTTCTATGGAAGGGTACAGTCAAACCACATGACTTTCTTGACATTTGGGTAGTCATGATGCCTAGCTAGAGGCCAATCATGACTTGTATAATGATGTATCAAAATATCAATAGAGATTGATAAAATGATTTAAAGGAGTTTAAATCATGTGAGTTTTGAATAGAACTCACAATTACATATTATACTGCCAACATGGACAGGAACCCAATAGGTCACACACATATAGAGAAAAGGGTAAAATGGTAAAATGACAAGGATAATAATATTTGATATTATTATAAAGGTAGAGAGGAGAATATGATAATAATTAATTAAAGATTTTAATTAATTATGATCAAATAAAATTGTCCGCGGAACTTTTGAGAAATGTTCTGTAAATTGGACCTAAATGAAATAATGTATTTCATGATTAATTATTATTATCTTATAAGTGTTATAAGACTACTATATGTGTTATAGGACTGATATAATAATTAATAGGACCATTGGAGAAATTATAGAGGGCCAAAGGAATGAAGAAGTTGGAGGAAGCCCTCCAGAAGAGGGCTACACGCCAACTCAATACAGAAGGGCTTAGAGGGCTTTTTCTTGGACCAAATTAATTTATATATGTTACATAAGTGTTATGGAACTCACATATTTAATTTGGTTGGATTTGGAATCCATTTGGGTATTTAAATCCAATTAGATGCAAAAAGGGCCTAGTTTGTGGATTTTGTGCATGGTCTTTTATGAAAAGATTTAATTTGGATTTAATTAAGCCCAAATGATTATAATTAATTCCAGAAGCCCAATTAATAATTCTCCAGCAATTTTAAAGAGCCCAATCTCATTAAGGAGTTGGAATTTTAACCTAACTATAAAAGGCCAACTAATGAGAATTAGGGTTAAGTGATTAAAACAAAAGGAAAGTCTTTTTCTCTTAATTCTCTCTCCACTTTTGCGCCACTTCCCAAGCTAGCTCTTGGGAATTTCGGCCAGCCCTAGTTGAACACCAATTTGTTGGTTCAATTTACCCCTCTCTAGTGTGGATTACTCATTGGAGGTGTTCGATTTTGGACACTGTGGTTTGCGACAACCCGGTGCGAAGTAAAATCAACTGTTCAACAAAAATCAAAGGTGATTTTTCTTATTCTCATATAGTTATATTGTATATTCATGGCAAGATCAGATCATATGGTTAAAAATTTTAAAATTCCGCTCATGCATATGATGCATGTAACCATAAAAATCCAACATGGTATCAGAGCCACGGTTTTGCCATGGATATACAATTCTATATTTTTCTGCGGAATAAGTTTTGTTTTGTTTTGAGTTATTTAGTTCATGAACTTTAAAATATCAGATTTGATTGTTCATGAATGAGAAATATTGATTTCTGGTTGTATGTGTGATCAAATAAATTTGGTGGAAACAAAAACGAATTTTTTGAAGCATTTTGATTTGGGTTTGGCGTGAAACCCATTAGGGTTTGGCGTGAAACCCTAGGTAATGTAGGGGCTGTTCTAATTAAATTTCTTATGGATCCATTTAAAAATCATTTAGATGATATTTTATGTGTTTAATATGTGATATTAAGCCGTAGGATCGAACGAAATTAAAATCGAACAAGTTTTGCATGAAAACTAGTTTTGTCGAAAAGTTCGATAAATTGGTGTTCTTCGTGTGTTCTTGATGTATTCTTGGTTAGAACGACTTTTGATCTTCTAAATATGATATATATGATATATTAAAGTGTTTTTAATTAATTGGATTAATTAAAATGGGCCTTAAATTAATTTGATTAATTTTAATTCATTAAAACCACTTAATGGGTTTAATTATGTTTACGGACTTGGTTTAAATTAGTAAATGACTTGGTAGGCCCAAGGAGCTGATTTAAATTAACTATTATAAACATTAATTAAGTTTATTAATGGGTTTTAAGGGCTGGAGTGGGCTTGGCTCATTCCAAAAGGCCCAAATGGTCCAAATGACACAAAACTGGTTTGTGTGTGAACACACTTAGGGTTTTTCTTCTGTCGGTTTCGGCCTACACTTATGTAAGCCCAAAATTGATTCTTTTAATTATTTAATATGATTAATTAATTAAATAATCAATTTATAATTAATTAATAATCAATTTGATTGATTATTAAGGCAAGAACAAATTCATGCAAAAAGGTTTCCTAAAATGAAAGTTTCCAAAATGGAAAAAGTTTCCTAATTTGATCACATCATTAAAATAACTCAAAATATAGTTTCAAAGGTTGAAAAAAAGTTAGTAATCCATTTCTTTATGCATTAGAAAGGCATATAAGGGTGAATGATTGTCATGATGGTTAGTTATGGACAAAGCCCAATGTGATTGAGCATAATGCATGTTTTGGCCCAATGAGGACTTTCATGTCCCGGCCACTTGTTTTTTGTTTGTATTTGATTTCAAATTGTAATATGTAATTAGATTACTTAGATTAGAATTATAAATAGAGATGGAGACCATTTTCAAGGAGCAAGATGGGCCGGATGGAGATCCAACAAGCTTGAAGATAATGTAATTATTTTTCTTGTTTGAATCATGCATACTACCTAGGTGTGACCTTTTGATTTCTCTCTTGGCTCGGGGAAATCAATGTAGTGAAGTCCATAACTATACCATATTTGTATGCTTATATTTATGTGATAGATATAGGATGCATACCAATGTATGCCAACCATGTATGATGAGACTTAATTAACTAAAACCCTCAAACAAATACTAAGGTATATAAGCCTTCCATTAATTTGAGGAGAACCAGAGTTCTTTATAGTGTGGGTTGTTGACCACAGTCAAGCTCACATTATATCGAATATGTTCAAATCTAATTAAATGGGTCATCTTAGCTAGCCCATTAGTTTGTTGACCACAGTCAAGGCTAATGGTTCTAGAGGCAAGATTAGGGAATGCATATATGATATGCATGCATCAAGAGTTGATAACCTAATGATCCAATAGTTGTGTAGAGACACAATTGGTATAAAGATACCTACCTTTCAAGGGTATGGAATTTGGCTTGTTGACCACAGTCAAGGTCAAATTGCATATCAAGGATTGGATATTGGCCTACTAAGAAAACCATCGGGTTTTCTCGGATTATATAGTGAGGGCTATTAATTCACAATAAAATAGTGGGAGTAAATGGATTAATTAAAGACCTTATTAATGCATATATATATATATGAACATACTCTCATATCTTTTCTTTTTCACATCTAGGTCATCATCATGAGCACATCAAACATTAACATACGATCAATCTTGGATAACAAGCTGGTTGGCAACAACTATTCTGACTGGAACAGGCAAGTGAGAATTGTTCACAGAGCTGAAAAGATCCACTATGTCTTGGATAAAGATCCACCACCACGTCCATCAGATGATGCCATTGATGAGATCAAAGGCATTTATCAAAAATACATGGAGGATAGTGAAACAGCAGCATGTCTGATGCTGGGTGCTATGTCCTCGGAGCTTCAGAAGCAACATGAAATGATGGATGCTAGAACCATCGTTTTGCATCTAGAGGAGCTTTATTCTTCTCAGGCTAGAACTGAGCAATATGAGATTGCTCGAGCTCTATTTAGTTGAAAATGGTGGAAGGCACTTCAGCTGCTGCTCATGCATTGAAGATGTATGGGTATATTGAGCATTTGAGTAGACTTGGCTATGTTATGGATAATGATCTTTACATAGATTTAATCTTGTACTCGTTGGCTCCAAGTTATGCACCTTTTGTGCTTAACTTCAACATGAACAAGATCCAAGTATCCATTCATGAGTTAATCAACATGCTCAAGACAGCTGATGGATCATTTAAGAAAGATCCAAAAAGTGTTATGGT
The DNA here is from genome assembly GCA_037975025.1 of Excoecaria agallocha. Taxonomy (NCBI): domain Eukaryota; kingdom Viridiplantae; phylum Streptophyta; class Magnoliopsida; order Malpighiales; family Euphorbiaceae; genus Excoecaria; species Excoecaria agallocha. Next base: position 25,902,556 of record CM075807.1, on the reverse strand, counting down.
TGTCACTTCTGCTAAAGGCAAGAAGCAGAAGAAGAAGATAACCAAGGCGCAGCCAAAGAATGGTGGGATCTCCAAGAAGAAGGTTGCCAAGAAAGAGAATCCCAAAGGGACTTGCTTCCATTGTGGAAAGGATGGTCATTGGAAGCGTAACTGCAAGGCCTATCTAGATTCTCTTAAGGAGAAGAAGCAAGCTGTTGCATCTACTTCAGGTATTCATATGATTGAAATTAATACTTATTCTATTGCTTCAAAACAATCTTGGGTATTAGATACCGGATGTGGATCTCATTTATGTAATGATCTACAGGGGCTTAGAAGCTTTAGAAGAGTTGGAAAGGCAGAGATTTGTTTGCAGTCAGCTATTGGACAAAACATCTCTACAACTGTTGTGGGGACTTATCATTTGCCTCTTCCGAGTGGATTAGTACTGGAATTAAATAATTGTTATTATGTTCCAGCTTTGTCCAAGAGTATTATTTCTTTCAGTTGTTTAATGAACGATTATGATATTTCTTTAAACGACAAATGTTGTTACATTTTTAAGAACAATATATTTTATGCAAAAGCTATCATTGAGAATGGTATATTTGTTCTTGATTTAATTAAAGAAGTACATAATGTGGATACCAAGAGAATGAAACATGATAATCTAAATACCTCATACATATGGCATTGTCGTTTAGGCCACATAAATGAAAAACGCATGACCAAATTGCACAAGTCAGGTGATTTGGGATCATTTGATTATGAATCATTTGATACATGCGAATCTTGTTTATTGGGAAAAATGACAAAAGCTCCCTTTATTGGTAAAGGAGAACGAGCTAAAATGGTTTTGGACTTAATACATTCGGATGTATGTGGTCCAATGACTACACATGCTAGAGGAGGTTACTCCTACTTCATTACTTTCATAGATGATTATTCCAGGTTTGGATACATCTATCTAATGAAATATAAGTCTGAAGCATTTGAAAAGTTCAAAGAATTCAGAAATGAAGTAGAGAAACAACTTGGCAAAAGTATTAAAACACTTAGATCAGATCGAGGTGGAGAATACTTAAGTCAAGAGTTTCAGGATTATCTTAGAGATAATGGGATTTTATCTCAATGGACTCCTCCATATACACCACAACACAATGGTGTATCCGAAAGGAGGAATCGAACACTATTAGATATGGTTCAATCAATGATGAGCCAAGCGGACTTGCCTAAGTCCTTTTGGGGGTATGCACTAGAAACTGCTGTTTATGTGTTAAATAGAGTTCCTAGTAAATCGGTTGATGTTACTCCATATGAGATGTGGAATAACAAGAAACCCACGCTTTCTCATATGAAAGTATGGGGTTGTCCTGCTTATGTGAAGAGGACAATGTCTGACAAACTGGATGTTAAGTCTGACAAATGTTTATTTGTGGGATATCCAAAAGAAACGTTTGGATATTATTTCTATCATCCCTTAGAACAAAAGGTGTTTGTTTCAAGGCATGCTGTCTTCTTAGAAAGAGAATTTCTCCTACGAGAGGACAGTGGGAGTAAAATTGAGCTTGGTGAAGTTCAAGACCCACAAATAGAAGATGATCAATCGATTGAACCTGAAACTGAATTTCATAATGATGAAATCACAGTTGAACCTGATTATACACAAAATCCTAGAAGATCTACTAGGATGCGTTCTATCCCTGTGAGATATGGATTTCACATTGATTCGGATAGAGGCATAACTGTAGTAGAGGACAATGAGCCTACAAGCTATCAAGAAGTTTTGAACAGTTCAGAACGTGATTTATGGCTTAAGGCTATGCAGTCCGAAATGGACTCCATGTATGAGAATAAAGTATGGACTTTAACTCAACCACCTGAAGGGTTAAAACCCATAGGGTGTAAATGGGTCTTCAAAAAGAAGACTGACATGGAAGGTAATATAGTTACCTATAAAGCTCGCTTAGTAGCAAAAGGTTATCGTCAAAAAGAAGGTATTGACTATGACGAAACTTTTTCTCCTGTAGCGATGCTTAAGTCTATAAGAATACTTTTAGCCATTGCAGCTCATTATGATTATGAGATTTGGCAGATGGATGTGAAGACAACTTTCCTTAATGGAAATCTTACCGAGGATGTGTATATGACACAACCAGAAGGATTCACATCAGGAAATGGCAAAAAGGTATGCAAGCTTCAAAGATCCATTTATGGATTGAAGCAAGCCTCTAGGAGTTGGAACATACGATTCAATGAGACAATCAAAGAGTTTGGTTTCTCACAGAATGAAGATGAACCTTGTGTGTATAAAAGGGTCAGTGGGAGTGCAATTGTCTTCCTAGTTCTATATGTAGATGACATATTGATCATGGGAAATGACATTTCTCTTCTCCAATCTGTTAAAATATGGTTATCCAAGCAATTCTCCATGAAAGACCTTGGAGAATCATCCTATATTCTGGGAATAAGGATCTATAGAGATAGATCCAATAGGTTGCTAGGTCTTTCTCAAAGTACATATATAGATAAAGTATTGAAGAGGTTCAATATGGATCTCTCTAAGAAAGGGTTTATACCCATGGTGCATGGGAAACACCTTTCTAAGTCTATGTGTCCACAGACACTGGAGGATATAGAGAGCATGAATAGAATACCATATGCATCTGCAATTGGTTCTATCATGTATGCTATGTTATGTACACGTCCAGATGTAGCATTTGCTTTGAGTGTCACAAGCAGATTCCAATCTAATTTTGGAGAGGAACATTGGGCAGCTGTCAAGAATATTCTTAAGTACTTGAGAAGGACTAAGGATGTATTCTTGGTATATGGAGAGGGCAGTTTGGAAGTAAACGGGTATACAGATGCCAGCTTCCAATCTGACAAAGATGATTGTAAATCACAATCTGGTTATGTGTTCATAATGGGAGGAGGAGTAGTTAGTTGGAAAAGTTCCAAACAAGAAACAACTGCTGATTCCACGACAGAAGCTTAGTACATTGCTGCTTCAGAAGCAGCCAAAGAAGCAGTCTGGATCAAAAAGTTCATAACCGAACTAGGAGTGGTGCCTAGCATTGTTGATCCGATTCCTTTATATTGTGACAACAATGGAGCCATTGCGCAAGCAAAGGAACCACGGTCTCATCAGCGATCCAAACATGTTCTCAGACGCTACCATCTCATAAGGGAAATAGTAGCTAGAAATGATGTGAAAATAGAAAGGGTTCCCACAGATGACAATGTGGCGGATCCCCTCACTAAAGCACTTTCCCAGATAAAGCATGATCACCATATAAATAGCATGGGTCTGAGACATATGAGTGATTGGCTCTAGTGCAAGTGGGAGATTGTTAGAGAGTATGCCCTAGAGCCCATGTAATAGGGATGTTTTTCATATGTATGAAATTTATATTCTTAATAAAAGGCATCATTCATTTATTAATGCTGTGTTTGAATACATGAGTTTGTAAATCTTAAATTAATAAATGAAGTCCTAGATATTATAAACACAGTGCAAAGGCAATCATGAAAGTGTTCATGATGTGAGATGTCTATCGCATGTAAATGTGTTAATATCTAAATATCCCTAGTCATAGAATTAACAAGATAGGACATTGTTAATTCGGACAGACTAGCACATGTTATGCTTCTTGAATGGTTCAAGCAATGGTTCTCATAATTGTGATTATGGATGATAATCAATGCTAACATGTGGATGCTTGTTAGAGGAACAAGTTCATTGGAGACCTGCAAAGAGAATCCTCATATGGATATTAAATCTATGTCAGTGAGGAATCTCTTCATAGCGGTTGTGCAAGTATCCTTAGACTTGAGATCACCAAAGTTATCTTAAGTAGCAAGTGGTATACTTTGACTCCATAACTGATTACTTCCAACTGGGAGTGAACATAGTTAGGAGATTGGGTATATCATGACCTACTTGAAGATAGTTGAGTGATTGACAAAGGATTCACCATCCCAGATTTAACAAGGGAAGTTATCTCACATGATTCTACAATTACCTTGTTCAGTGAATCTCTGGCCAAAGTAATATGCCGAGATGGATGGAGATCCATGAAGGGCATTTTAGGAACAATGGTTAAATTAATAGAACATACATAATTAGATTTATGTGAGTTGACAGAAATCCATACTCAGAATCTAATTGAGATAAGAGTGGTGAAAGGATTAATTGCACGGTAACTGTTTCTATGGAAGGGTACAGTCAAACCACATTACTTTCCTGACATTTGGGTAGTCATGATGCCTAGCTAGAGGCCAATCATGACTTGTATAATGATGTATCAAAATATCAATAGAGATTGATAAAATGATTTAAAGGAGTTTAAATCATGTGAGTTTTGAATAGAACTCACAATTACATATTATACTGCCAACATGGACAGGAACCCAATAGGTCACATACATATAGAGAAAAGGGTAAAATGGTAAAATGATAAGGATAATAATATTTGATATTATTATAAAGGTAGAGAGGAGAATATGATAATAATTAATTAAAGAGTTTAATTAATTATGATCAAATAAAATTATCCGCGGAACTTTTGAGAAATGTTCTGTAAATTGGACCTAAATGAAATAATGTATTTCATGATTAATTATTATTTTCTTATAAGTGTTATAAGACTACTATATGTGTTATAGGACTGATATAATAATTAATAGGACCATTGGAGAAATTATAGAGGGCCAAAGGAATGAAGAAGTTGGAGGAAGCCCTCCAGAAGAGGGCTACACGCCAACTCAATACAGAAGGGCTTAGAGGCCTTTTTCTTGGACCACATTAATTTATATATGTTACATAAGTGTTATGAAACTCACATATTTAATTTGGTTGGATTTGGAATCCATTTGTGTATTTAAATCCAATTAGATGCACAAAGGGCCTAGTTTGTGGATTTTGTGCATGGTCTTTTATGAAAAGATTTAATTTGGATTTAATTAAGCCCAAATTATTATAATTAATTCCAGAAGCCCAATTAATAATTCTCCAGCAATTTTAAAGAGCCCAATCTCATTAAGGAGTTGGAATTTTAACCTAACTATAAAAGGCCAACTAATGAGAATTAGGGTTAAGTGATTAAAACAAAAGGAAAGTCTTTTTCTCTTAATTCTCTCTCCACTTTTGCGCCACTTCCCAAGCTAGCTCTTGGAAATTTCGGCCAGCCCTAGTTGAACACCAATTTGTTGGTTCAATTTACCCCTCTCTAGTGTGGATTACTCATTGGAGGTGTTCGATTTTGGACACTGTGGTTTGCGACAACCCGGTGCGAAGTAAAATCAACTGTTCAACAAAAATCAAAGGTGATTTTTCTTATTCTCATATAGTTATATTGTGTATTCATGGCAAGATCAGATCATATGGTTAAAAATTTTAAAATTCTGCTCATGTATATGATGCATGTAACCATAAAAATCCAACAAGATCTAGACCCAAAGAATGAGATTTAGGAACAAATCCAACTCAATTTACAATAAATCAAAATGAAAGAAATAGAAGTACCTAGTGAGAATGGACAGCAGAGCGAGGAGCAGAACCGATGGTAGGGGAATCAGCAAACGGATTTTTAATCCATATGGGCAGATCTACAGTAGAAGCGTGTGTCTTCCTCACTGGAGTGCTTACCTCTATTGATTCTCCAATCAATTCTTCTCCTAATTTAAGCAAATAAATAAATAAATAAATAAATAAATATATATATATATATATATATATATCATTTTGAATTATACTTACCAGTTTGGACAAGCAAAGACTCATTAACTTTAACTCCATAGGATTTGGCTACCATAGACCAACTTCACATATCAAATTTATCATTTAAATTACCATTTGCATGCCGATTAACAAAGTCCTAAACTAATTTGTCCTAGATCTCATAGAAATAATAATTTCAATTTATGTATGCTATATGATTCTGAGGATCATTATGAGTGGTTGTCTTTCATTTTTAGTATCCCCACTAAGCTTTATAGTTTAGCACGGTTTATTTTATCCGAGTAGGTTCTATAGTCAAAACATTAGCACATGAATGTTCTTTGCATCAGGGCAGGCAAACACTGGTTCATAGAAGTTGATGTAGTGATTTTTGGTTAATTTTGTATAAGTTTCTTTAATATGTTCAATATGTATAAAAGGTCATATATATATATATATATATATATATATATATATATATCATATGGAAAATGATGTTGTACTAAGCTCATCATGAGAATGTTAGTATGTGCATGCATATAGGAGCTAGAATGCTTATATATATAAATAGATATATATATATATATAATGGAATGCAGAATGCTATGCATGACAATGAATATAAAACTAAGATAGTTGTATCTAGCATGAATATGATAAGTGAGTTACATGATGAGTGGTTATGCATATGTAATTAATGGAATTGAAGTTGTGAGAAATACCTAATTAATATATAGGTTGACTGATTAAATGGATCATTAGAATGATTAATGTTTGTTTAATGGGTTAATATCCTACTATAATATGACTGAAATGTATGGTATAATATATGATAAAGGCACTAGACTTAGGGTGTTTCAATTTGGTGTCAGAACAAGGTTTAGTCTTTTCTGGGCAATATGAGTATAGGATTCTATAACATGAGATAGTGTCGTGTTAGCCTAAAGCTGAAGTTCCTGTTTTCTTATAGATTATAGATGGAGAATTCCTCTGGGGATGTTATAGAAGAATCAACTGAAAGCAATTTGCCAGTTAGATCAAATCCTTCCAACCCAGTGACTTCATCATCTATTCAAAATAAAATTCCTGCGATTGTTCCTAGAGAAGCCTTGTTAAAATTTTTCAGGATATGGCTCAAATTCTGTAAAGAATGAAAATGTCCAAATCTCCAATATATGAAATTAGAAAGCATGGGGCATAAGAATTTATGGGCACTAATTTAGAACAATCTAAAGAAGTTGAGTGCTGGTTGGAAAAGCTAGAGAGAATATTTGATAAAATTAATTGTCCTACTGATCATAATGTATCTTCTGCTATATCCTTACTTCAAGGCATGGCAAATGATTGGTGGAAGCTAGTTTTAAGATAGTTTTAGCTACCTGACCCACTTACTTGGGAATTCTTTGAGGTGGAGTTTAGAAAGAAATACGTTACTGAGGTATATAAGGAGGAGAAATTGAAGCAAATTTTGAATTTGAGACAAAGAATGTTATCTATGGCTGAGTATGAAAAAGAATTTAGCCATTTGTGCAAGTATGTTCTTAAGGAGATGTTAACGGGGGTTTTTGAATGAAGACACTTTGAAGATGGGCTGAATGATTGAATTAAAGAAAAAATGTTAGGATTTACATCTCTGAATATGGAGGATTTTAATCAACTGGTTATAACTACAATAAAATTTGAGTAGTATGAGATAGCTAAAAGAGAGAGGGAGCATAAAAGAAGTAGTTCTTGAAGAGGGTCTTCCACTGAGAAGAGATTTAGAGGAACTCAAGGAGGTCAGCCTGCAGCGTCTATTTTTAGTTATACTAATAAAGGAAAGAAATAAGAATCCATTACTAAGTTTAAGTCTAAGAAGGAAGCTTTAGGAAGACAAAGTGGGGGTCAAATACCAGTACGTCCTCATTGTTTTAAGTGTCATTGGGGTAATTGTAGGAAATTGGCTGGTGAAAGCTTTAGATGTGGTAGTACTGATCATTTTCTAGCTAATTGTCCTATGAAATGGGAATAAGGTTTTAGGCAATAGGGTAGTAGGGGAGCTTCTAATACACCATCATCTAGTATATGTAGAGGCAGAGGATGGGGTACATCAAATTATCATGGATCTCAGTCCAAGAATATGCCAGAATCAGTTGATAGACCCTCTACTCAAATGGTTTCTAGCTGGGCTTATGCAATGAAATCTCGGTAGGAACAAAATGTTTCAGAAGTTATAGTTGGTACCTTTTCTCTTTATAATTGTGACATACATGCACTTATTGATCCTAGCTCTACTCATTCTTATATTTGTATTGGGAATTTAGGGAGAGATATGTCAAACATACAACAATTAGATTTTGATGTTTGTGTGACTAGTCCATTAGGACATAATGTAATTATCAATAAAGTATGTAAAGACTGTCCTATAGTAGTTTAGGGGAAAGAGTTTCAGCAGACTTGGTTGTGTTGCCTTTTAATGAATTTGATGTAATTTTGGGAATGGATTGGTTATCCAAACATCATGCAGTGGTGAATTGTAAAATGAAAATAGTAACTCTCAGGGTTGATGAAGGAAAAGAAGTGGTAGTTGAAGCCAGTTCTTTTAAACTAATGGCTAATATTATATTAGCAATGCAAGCTATGCATTGTCTTAGAAAAAGATGTGAAACATTTTTAGCTTTAGTCCTTCACTCAAAAAGAGATACAGTGAAGCTTGAGAATATACATATTGGGAATGAATTTCTAGAAGTATTTTCAAAGGAATTGCCTGGTCTTCCTCAAAGAAGAGATGTTGATTTGTCAATTGAGCTTTTACTTGGTACAAGCCTAATCTCCAAGTCACCATATAGAATGGCTCCATCTGAATTAAAAGTGCTAAAGGTTCATTGACAAGAATTATTAGACAAAGGCCTCATCAGACCTAGTGTGTCACCTTGGGGTGCTCTAATTTTATTTGTTAAGAAAAAGGATGGATCGATGAGGATGTGTATCAATTATAGGTAGTTGAACAAAGTGACTGTGAAGAACAAATATCCTTTACCTCGTATTGAGGATTTGTTTGATTAGTTGAGTTGTTCTGGTGTCTTTTCAAAAATTGATTTGCAATCAGGTTATTATCAGCTCAGAGTTAAAGATGGGGATGTTCCTAAAATTGCATTTAAAACCTGTTATGGGCATTATAAATTCTTAGTTATGCCATTTGGGTTGACAAATGCACTTGCTACATTTATGGATCTTATGAATAGGGTATTCAGACCCTACTTAGATTGATTTATTGTAGTGTTTATCGATGACATATTAGTTTACTCCAAAAATGAAGCTGAGCATGTCGGACATTTGAGGATTGTGTTGCAAACCTTGAATGAAAATTAGTTATTTGCTAAGTTGAGTAAATGTGAATTTTAGCTTAAGGAAGTTTCTTTCTTAGGTCATGTTGTATATGCTGAAGGCATTAGGGTTGATCCAAATAAAATTGAAACTATTGTTAACTGGAAACCACCTAAGAATGTGTATAAAGTTAGAAGTTTTCTCGAGTTGGTAGGTTACTATCGCCATTTTATGAAAGGTTTTTCCGTCACTGCTTCACCACTCACTAAGCTATTGAGGAAGAATATTAAGTTTAAGTGGTCTGATCGTTGTCAAGTAGGTTTTGATTAGTTAAAGAAAATATTGACTGAAACTCCAATATTAACTCAACAAGTGTTAGGAAAAGAGTATACAATATATAGTGATGCTTTTAAAGTTGGTTTGGGATTTGTATTAATGTAAGATGGAAAATTAGTAGATTATGCATCTAGACAGTTGAAACCGCATAAGCAGAACTACCTGACTCATGATTTAGAGCTAGCAGCTATGGTTTTTGCTTTAAAGATTTGACAGCACTACTTGCATGGGGAAAAATGCAGAATTTGTACTGATCATAAAAGCCTTAAATACTTGCTTAGTCAAAAAGAACTTAATTTGAGGCAAAGAAGGCGGGTAAAATTATTCAAAGATTATGATTATATAGTTGATTACCATCCGAGAAAAGTGAATGTGGTTGCTAATGCCTTATGTCGTATGACTATGTCAACATTGATGTTAAAGTAATGCAGATAGAATTTTGCATCGGATGGTTCATTATTAGCATAGCTTAAAGCTAGGCTCATGGTTAGGCAAACAATGTTAGATGCTTAGAAGGATGATGAAATGTTAGAATAGATTGTGAAATCAGTATGTGAATGAGATCAATCATATTTTACAGTGAAAGATGATGGAGGTATATACTACCATAACAGGTTATGTGTTCCTAATGATAAAGAAGTGAAAAGAATATTGTTACATGAAATGTATAATATTGCATTTATTATACATTCGGTCCGAAACAAGATGTATCAAGAGTTGAAATAGTTTTACTGGTGGCCTGGCATGAAGAAGGATATTGTTGAATATGTCTCTAAATGTTTAACATGTCAACAAGTAAAGGCAGAACATCAATTTTCTTCAGGTCTTTTAAACCCCATTCAAGTTCTATAGTGGATGTGGGAAGAAATTATCATGGATTTTGTTACCGATTTGCCTCTTACTCAAAGAAAATATGATGTTGTCTGGGTAATAGTGGATAAGTTAACAAATGTAGCTCACTTTCTACCTGTTCGAGTAGATTATTATATGGATAAGCTTGTAGAATTGTATGTGAAAGAGATTGTATGGTTACATGGTATATCGGTATCCAAAATTTCTGCTCGAGATCCCAGGTTTACTTTAAGATTTTGGCAGAGTTTACAACAAGCCTTGGGAAAACAACTCAAGTACAGTACAACTTTTCATCCTCAAATGGATGAACAATTTGAAAGGGTCATTTAAGTTCTAGACGATATGATAAGGGAATGTGCTTTGGAGTTTTCAAGAAGTTGGGATAAATATGTGGCTTTTATGGAATTTGCCTACAATAACAGTTATCATAAGAGTATTCAAATTGCACCATATGAAGCTTTGTATGGCAGGAAGTGTAAAACTCCAGTTTGTTGGATCGAGTTAACTGAATGAAGAAAGATTGGTCCTGACTTTGTTAATGATACTGAGGAAAATGTTCAAGTTATCAAATAGAGGCTAAAAGAAGCTAGTGACAGACAAAAATCCTATGCTGAATTGAAAAGAAATGATATCGAGTATTAAGTGGCTGACAAGGTGTTTTTTAACATATCTCCATGGAGAAAGGTGCTTAGATTTGGGGAAAAGGGAAAATTCAGTTCGAGATTCATTGGTCCATATGAAATTTTGCAAAGAGTTAGACCAGTGGCTTATAGATTGGCTCTTCCTATGGAATTAGCCAAGCTTCTTGATGTGTTTCGTGTGTCAATACTTAAAAGATAATGCTCAGATAAATCACATAAGCTGCAAGTTCAAGATATTTAAGTACAATGGGATTTCACGTATGATGAGGAACCAAAAGAAATTCTGGCTAGAGAAATTAGACAATTAAGGAACAAGAAAATTCCTCTGGTCAAAGTGCTCTAGCAATATCATGGTGTACAAAAAGTAACTTGAGAACCAAAGGCAACCATGAGAGAGCAATATCCTCAATTGTTTGAAACAGGTATGAATTTGGAGGATGAAATTCTTTAAGGGGAAGAGATTTGTAAGGCCTCTAATATGACCCTAGTTAGAAATACATATTTTTAATGGGGTTATAATTAATTAAGATTAAATTAAAATATGAATTACACATAAGGTATAGGACAAGTGATAAATTCTTTATATTATAGTAATTTCATGAAAATAAAATTTAATATTTTAGTTTAATAATATTATAGGGTGTAATTGAAGCATGAAGTATTAATTTTTGGGTAAATTTGTAAATATGGCATATTAAAGGTTAAATGTTAATAAAGGAAAGAATAGTGTCATTGATTTAAGAGAAGAAATAAATGGAGAGGTCAATGTTTAACATGCAAGAACTTGAGAGGTTTAAATGGGACATGCAAAAAATGGAAGGATTTAAAAGGGAATTTTACCTTGCGATTATAAATAGTCATTTTTTTCAAGTTAGAGAGAGAATTATAAAAAGAGAGAAATGAAGGGGATGACATTCTTAAGAGATTTACATAAATTTTCTTTCTTCTCATCTCTCATATCCATATTTAATCTCTCAAAGTGTTCTTAAAGAGAAAATTCTTCCATGTTGATTATTCAATAACAAGTTTGTGTTAATCATTAAGATAATGGTTTAAAATTTGATTTCCTATCATCATCATTATCATCTTCTTCTTCTTTTATTCAATGGTTGGTTGGAGGAAGAAATTAGAAATGTATGTTTATAAAAAAGAATTTTAATGTAGAAGAAGGAGAAGGTAAGAAGAGCAAAGGAAATAGGCTTGCACAAGATAGAGAGTTAAAGGGGAAAATTCAGCCAAGGTATGGGATTAGGAATTCTCATACTTTCATGTAAATAAGATTAAAAGAAACATGATTTTAATGGCTTGTGTTATGAACAATTGAAAATGAAGTAAATTTTAACAAGTGTTACTTAAGAGAAGGCATAAAGTCCTGTGAACTAGTGACTATAAATTCAACATAAGCTCAGTTAGAAAATTTAATTTGAGATCATTCTAATTTCTAAAGTTACACAAGATATGTGCCTACAAATTTGTTGTAGGGACCTAGCATTGAAATTGCCTTTAAGTCACCCTTATAATAAATTGAATTATATGTGAGTTATTGATTTTTGTTCTAGAATAGGTTGTGGTAAAAATGATGTATCTTTGTATATTTTGTTCATAATGCTATGAGATTAATTTTTTAAAAAAATAGACTTCAAAATCTACAATTTATATGAAGAAAGCATAAATTGTTTCCATTTCTAAGAATGCTAAAAGTTAACTTGTATCCAAAATAGCTGATGGAACTAATTCCAAAAATAGTTTTTATTATTTTTGCATTATCCTGAGATTTAGATATGAGAATTAGATAAATCCAGTTGGCTATAAAATATACTCACATATCTACCTTTTCTATGCAGAAAGAAAAATTTAAAAATTTCTCTAAACATTCCTAAACTTAACTTGAAAACCAGAATCTTGTGTTGCCTACCCTAATGAACAATCATTAGTAATTTCCATTTATCTTGAGTTATAGAAATGATATTGAAATGATTCTTAATGTTTCAAAAACTAGAAACATAGCGGAACAAAGTCTTAGAAGACCATTTTTGTTGAAAAGGCTTTTTTAAAAGTCAAAAAGTGCTCAAAATTTGAACTTGGAAACTAGTTTCTGCCCTATCATGACTCGAAAACTATCAAGACTCGTGACAGTGTACCCTTTGTCACGACTCAGACAAAGGACAATATTCATGTCTCCCACTTGTCCAAGTCCTACTATCTATCTGGGTTGACCCTTTTAAGGCTATAAATTGATACTAAAGAATTTTTAGACCTCCTCAAACACTATTAATGCATTGAAAGCATAAAGATAAAGGTTTTAAACAAGAATAACATGTGATATCCATGTCTCAAAGTGTTATAAAGTCTATGTAACCCTTGCTAAATAATTATAAAGTATATCTTGACATAGAAATTGTAAGCTAAGGTAAATTATTATTTACCGTATATATATAATAACATGAATATGTATGATGTGAAGCCAAATGATAACATTTTTAAGTATATGAGTACATAAATACATGTATATACACTGGGGAATTGTGTATTATGATATGATCGCATATATGTGCAAAGTGTATGATTTATGATTATATTTATATTCAAATACCAGTACTCATATTGCTACATGAATACACGTATAACTTTTAGCTGCATAACGGCTTGTAAACTGTGCTACCCAAACCTGTAAATTGTCAAAATAACACTCCCAAAATGCAACCTCCACCTCCAATACTCGAAACATTCATTGTACTTCTAATTCAATCATCAATCCACATTGCAACACAAACACAAATTTCCATACACATATGCTTAAAAATTTACTCATATAATTTGCACATATTCGGTTAACCCTTTATATGGTACCAAGTAAAATCTTTGCTTTCTATTAAGAAGGACTATTTAAGCTCAATTTCATCTCAAATTGAACCACAAGACTCAATTTAATACCTATTTTCTTATTCTAGTGTTAACTCAAATTGCCTGGTAGGTCACCCATTCTCGAATTTCCTTGGGTCTGAGCACGTTTAACCCTTATACGCTTTCAAGTTTTTCTATACTATATTATTGTAATTACTCAGAAAAATACCCCAAGGTTACTATCCATGCTATAGAATGTGCCATGCATAATGGATGCAAATTTTGGGAAATTATAGTCTAGCCATGGAACCTCTTCAGTCGGTCAGCATTGACTAGCTCTTTGAACTCATTGCCAACACTGTCGATCAAGATAGCTACCCCCTTTGATAGAAACTCCTTAAATATGAAAGGTCCTTCACGAGTAGGTCTAAAATTGCCCGGAATATTTGGAACCCTGGGGCTTATCTGGTTAAACACTAAATCCACCTTTTTTAAACGATTTTTCATAACCTTATTCCCTAATGAGCGTGCTAACCTCTTTTGATAGGTCTTGTTATGATGATAAGCTCGCATCCTATCTCCATCTAGTAGTTTAAGATATAGTGAACTTTTTCTGGCCCATTTTATTTTTGGCAATTTAGCTTCCAACATTACATTCAAAAACTAATGTTCAATCTCCACTGGTAGCATAGCTTCTATCCTAGAAACCAAAGAAAATGGGGTGGCTCCTATTGAAGCTTTAGCTATAGTTCTATAGCCCCACAATGCAAAAGGTAGCTTATCAGTCCAATCCTTGTAAGTCCGAACCATCTTAGCTAAAATCCTTTTGACACTCTTGTTAGCTACTTCAACTGTCTCATTCACAAGAGGTCGGTAAAGTGCAGACTATGATGTTGAACCCCATACTTTCTAAGCATTTACTTAGTTTTAGCCTAGAACTATATCTTATTATCTGACACTATATGGTGAGGTAAGTCATGTCTACATATCAAATTCTTCTAAATGAACTTGGCCATGTCCTTAGCATATACTTTATTGAAGGATTTGACTTCTACCCATTTCATAAAGTAGTCTATGGCAATTATAATAAACTCGTGTCAATTCAAATCCATTGGATGGATCTTTCCTATGATATCTATACCCCATGTGGCGAATGGCCAAGGCGATCTAAGGTTGCATAGCTCAAAAACTGGAAAGTGTCATAAGTATGCATACTATTTTAAGAGAGTATGCCCTAGAGCCCATGTAATAGGGATGTTTTTCATATGTATGAAATTTATATTCTTAATAAAAGGCATCATTCATTTATTAATGCTGTGTTTGAATACATGAGTTTGTAAATCTTAAATTAATAAATGAAGTCCTAGATATTATAAACACAGTGCAAAGGCAATCATGAAGGTGTTCATGATGTGAGATGTCTATTGTATGCAAATATGTTAATATCTAAATATCCCTAGTCATGGAATTAACAAGATAGGACATTGCTAATTCAGACAGACTAGCACATGTTATCCTTCTTGAATGTTTCATGCAATGGTTCTCATAATTGTGATTATGGATGATAATCAAAGCTAACATGTGGATGCTTGTTAGAGGAACAAGTTCATTGGAGACCTGCAAAGAAAATCCTCATATGGATATTAAATCTATGTCAGTGAGGAATCTCTTCATAGCAGTTGTGCAAGTATCCTTAGACTTGAGATCACCAAAGTTATCTTAAGTAGCAAGTGGTATACTTTGACTCCATAACTGATTACTTCCAACTGGGAGTGAACATAGTTAGGAGATTGGGTATATCATGACCTACTTGAAGATAGTTGAGTGATTGACAAAGGATTCACCATCCCAGATTTAACAAGGGAAGTTATCTCGCATGATTCTATAATTGCCTTGTTCAGAGAATCTCTGGCCAGAGTAATATGCCGAGATGGATGGAGATCTATGAAGGGCATTTTAGGAATAATGGTTAAATTAATAGAACATACATAATTAGAATTATATGAGTTGACAGAAATCCATACTCAGAATCTAATTGAGATAAGAGTGGTGAAAGGATTAATTGCACGGTAACTGTTTCTATGGAAGGGTACAGTCAAACCACATGACTTTCCTGACATTTGGGTAGTCATGATGCCTAGCTAGAGTCCAATCATGACTTGTATAATGATGTATCAAAATATCAATAGATATTGATAAAATGATTTAAAGGAGTTTAAATCATGTGAGTTTTGAATAGAACTCACAATTACATGTTATACTGCCAACATAGACAGGAACCCAATAGGTCACACACATATAGAGAAAAGGGTAAAATGGTAAAATGACAAGAATAATAATATTTGATATTATTATAAAGGTAGAGAGGAGAACATGATAATAATTAATTAAAGAGTTTAATTAATTATGATCAAATAAAATTATCCGCGGAACTTTTGAGAAATGTTCTGTAAATTGGACCTAAATGACATAATGTATTTCATGATTAATTATTATTGTCTTATAAGTGTTATAAGACTACTATAAGTGTTATAGGACTGATATAATAATTAATAGGACCACTGGAGAAATTATAAAGGGCCAAAGGAATGAAGAAGTTGGAGGAAGCCCTCCAGAAGAGGGCTACACGCCAACTCCATACAGAAGGGCTTAGAGGGCTTTTTGTTTGACCAAATTAATTTATATATATTACATAAGTGTTATGGAACTCACATATTTAATTTGGTTGGATTTGGAATCCATTTGGGTATTTAAATAGAAATTAGATGCACAAAGGGCCTAGTTTGTGGATTTTGTGCATGGTCTTTTATGAAAAGATTTAATTTGGATTTAATTAAGCCCAAATGATTATAATTAATTCCAGAAGCCCAATTAATAATTCTCCAGCAATTCTAAAGAGCCCAATCTCATTAAGGAGTTGGAATTTTAACCTAACTATAAAAGGCCAACTAATGAGAATTAGGGTAAGTGATTAAAACAAAAGGAAAGTCTTTTTTTCTTATTTTCTCTCTCCCTTTTTGAGCCACTTCCATTGCTAGCCTCTTGGATTTTGGCCAGCCCTAGTTGAACACCAATTTTTTGGTTCAATTTACCCCTCTCTAGTGTGGATTACTCATTGGAGGTGTTCGATTTTGGACACTGTGGTTTGCGATAACCCGGTGCGAAGTAAAATCAACTATTCAACAAAAATCAAAGGTGATTTTTCTTATTCTCATATAGTTATATTGTGTATTCATGGCAAGATCAGATCTAATGGTTAAAAAATTTTAAAATTCCGCTCATGTATGTGATGCATGTAACCGTTAAATTCCAACATGGTATCAGATCCACGGTTTTGCCATGGATATACAATTCTATATTTTTCTGCAGAATAAGTTTTGTTTTGTTTTGAGTTATTTATTTCATGAACTTTAAAATATTAGATTTTATTGTTCATGAATGATAAATATTGATTTCTGGTTGTATGTGTGATCAAATAAATATGGTGGAAACAAAAACGAAATTTTTGAATAATTAAGATTAGGGTTTGGCGTGAAACTCATTAGGTTTGGCATGAAAACCTAGGTAATGTAGGGGCTGTTCTAATTTAATTTCTTATGGATCCATTTAAAAATCATTTAGATGATATTTTATGTGTTTAATATGTGATATTAAGCCGTAGGATCGAACGGAATTAAAATCGAACAAGTTTTGCATGAAAACTAGTTTTGTCGAAAAGTTCGATAAATTGGTGTTCTTCGTGTGTTCTTGGTTAGAACGACTTTTGATTTCTAAATATGATATATTAAAGTGTTTTTAATTAATTGGATTAATTAAAATTGGCCTTAAATTAATTTGATTAATTTTAATTCATTAAAACCACTTAATGGGCTTAATTATGTTTACGGACTTGTTTTAAATTAGTGAAATACTTGGTGGGCCCAAGGAGCTTATTTAAATTAAACATTATAAAAATTAATTAAGTTTATTAATGGGTTTTAAGGGCTGGAGTGGGCTTGGCTCATTCCAAAAGGCCCAAATGGTCCAAAAGACACAAAACTAGTTTGTGTGTGAACACAGTTAGGGTTTTTTCTTCTGTGGGTTTCGGCCTACAATTGTCTTAAGCCCAAAATTGATTCTTTTAATTATTTAATATGATTAATTAATTAAATAATCAATTTATAATTAATTAAATAATCAATTTATAATTAATTAATAATCAATTGGATTGATTATTAAGACAAGAACACATGCATGCAAAAAGGTTTCCTAAAATGAAAGTTTCCAAAATGGAAAAAGTTTCCTAATTTAATCACATCATTAAATAACTTAAAATATAGTTTCAAAGGTTAAAACAAAGTTAGTAATCCATTTATTTATGCATTAGAGAGGCATATAAGGGTGAATGATTGGTATGATGGTTAGTTATGGACAAAGCCCAATGTGATTGAGCATAATGCATGTTTTGGCCCAATGAGGACTTTCATGTCCCGGCCACTTGTTTTTGGTTTGTATTTCATTTCAAATTGTAATATGTAATTAGATTACTTAGATTAGAATTAGAAATAGAGATGGAGACCAATATCAAGGAGCAAGATAGGCCGGATGGAGATCCAACAAGCTTGAAGATAATGTAATTATTTTCTTGTTTGAATCATGCATACTACCTAGGTGTGACCTTATGATTTCCCTCTTGGCTCGGGGAAATCAATGTAGTAAAGTCCATAACTATACCATATTTGTATGCTTATATTTATGTGATAGATATAGGATGCATACCAATGTATGCCAACCATGTATGATGAGACTTAATTAACTAAAACCCTCAAACAAATACTAAGGTATATAAGCCTTCCATTAATTTGAGGAGAACCAGAGTTCTTTATAGTGTGGGTTGTTAACCACAGTCAAGCTCACATTATATCGAATATGTTCAAATCTAATTAAATGGGTCATCTTAGCTAGCCCATTAGTTTGTTGACCACAGTCAAGGCTAATGGTTCTAGAGGCAAGATTAGAGAATGCATATATGATATGCATGCATCAAGAGTTGATAACCTAATGATCCAATAGTTGTGTAGAGACACAATTGGTATAGAGATACCTACCTTTCAAGGGTATGAAATTTGGCTTGTTGACCACAGTCAAGGTCAAATTACATATCAAGGATTGGATATTGGCCCACTAAGAAAACCATCGGGTTTTCTCGGATTATATAGTGAGGGCTATTAATTCGCAATAAAATAGTGGGAGTAAATGGATTAATTAAAGACCTTATTAATGCATACATATATGAACATACTCTCATATCTTTTCTTTTTCACATCTAGGTCATCATCATGAGCACATCAAACATTAACATACGATCAATCTTGGATAACAAGCTGGTTGGCAACAACTATTCTGACTGGATCAGGCAAGTGAGAATTGTTCTCAGAGCTGAAAAGATCCACTATGTCTTGGATAAAGATCCACCACCACTTCCATCATATGATGCCATTGATGAGATCAAAGGCATTTATCAAAAATACATGGAGGATAGTGAAACAGCAGCATGTCTGATGCTGGGTGCTATGTCCTCAGAGCTTCAGAAGCAACATGAAATGATGGATGCTAGAACCATCGTTTTGCATCTAGAGGAGCTTTATTCTTCTCAGGCTAGAACTGAGCAATATGAGATTGCTCGAGCTCTATTTAGCTGCAAAATGGTGGAAGGCACTTCAGCTGCTACTCATGCATTGAAGATGTGTGGGTATATTGAGCATTTGAGTAGACTTGGCTATGTTATGGATAATGATCTATACATAGATTTAATCTTGTACTCGTTGGCTCAAAGTTATGCACCTTTCGTGCTTAACTTCAACATGAACAAGATCCAAGTATCCATTCCTGAGTTAATCAATATGCTCAACACAGCTGATGGATCATTTAAGAAGGATCCAAAAAGTGTCATGGTTGTCACTTCTGCTAAAGGCAAGAAGCAGAAGAAGAAGATAACCAAGGCACAGCGAAAGAATGGTGGGATCTCTAAGAAGAAGGTTGCCAAGAAAGAGAATCCCAAAGGAACTTGCTTCCATTGTGGAAAGGATGGTCATTGGAAGCGTAACTGCAAGGCCTATCTAGATTCTCTCAAGGAGAAGAAGAAAGCTGATGCTTCTACTTAAGGTATTCATATGATTGAAATTAATACTTATTCTATTGCTTCAAAACAATCTTGGGTATTAGATACCAGATGTGGATCTCATTTATGTAATGATCTACAGGGGCTTAGAAGCTTTAGAAGAGTTGGAAAGGCAGAGATATGTTTGCAGTTAGCTACTAGACAAAACATCTCTACAACAGTTGTGGGGACTTACTATTTGCCTCTTCCTAGTGGATTAGTACTGGAATTAAATAATTGTTATTATGTTCCAGCTTTGTCCAAGAGTATTATTTCTTTCAGTTGTTTGATGAACGATTATGATATTTCTTTAAAGGACAAATGTTGTTACATTTTTAAGAACAATATATTTTTATGCAAAAGCTATCATTGAGAATGGTATATTTGTTCTTGATTTAATTAAAGAAGTACATAATGTGGATACCAAGAGAATGAAACATGATAATCTAAATACCTCATACTTATGGCATTGTCGTTTAGGCCACATAAATGAAAAACACATGACCAAATTGCACAAGTCAGGTGATTTGGGATCATTTGATTATGAATCATTTGATACATGCGAATCTTGTTTATTGGGAAAAATGACAAAAGCTCCCTTTATTGGTAAAGGAGAACGAGCTAAAATGGTTTTGGACTTAATACATTCAGATGTATGTGGTCCAATGACTACACATGCCAGAGGAGGTTACTCCTACTTCATTACTTTCATAGATGATTATTCCAGGTTTGGATACATCTATCTAATGAAATATAAGTCTGAAGCATTTGAAAAGTTCAAAGAATTTAGAAATGAAGTAGAGAAACAACTTGGCAAAAGTATTAAAACACTTAGATCAGATCGAGGTGGAGAATACTTAAGTCAAGAGTTTCAGGATTATCTTAGAGATAATGGGATTTTATCTCAATGGACTCCTCCATATACACCACAACACAATGGTGTATCCGAAAGGAGGAATCAAACACTATTAGATATGGTTCGATCAATGATGAGCCGAGCGGACTTGCCTAAGTCCTTTTGGGGATATGCACTAGAAACTGCTGTTTATGTGTTAAATAGAGTTCCTAGTAAATCGGTTGATGTTACTCCATATGAGATGTGGAATAAGAAGAAACCCACGCTTTCTCATATGAAAGTATGGGGTTGTCCTGCTTATGTGAAGAGGATAATGTCAGACAAACTGGATGTTAAGTCTGACAAATGTTTATTTGTGGGATATCCAAAAGAAACATTTGGATATTATTTCTATCATCGCATAGAACAAAAGGTGTTTGTTTCAAGGCATGCTGTCTTCTTGGAAAGAGAATTTCTCCTACGAGAGGATAGTGGGAGTAAAATTGAACTTGGTGAAGTTCAAGACCCACAAGTAGAAGATGATCAACCGATTGAACCCGAAACTGAATTTCATAATGATGAGATTACAGTTGAACCTGATTATACACAAAATCCTAGAAGATCTACTAGGATGCATTCTATCCTTGTGAGATATGGATTTCACGTTGATTCGGATAGAGGCATAACTGTAGTAGAGGACAATGAGCCTACAAGCTATCAAGAAGTTTTGAACAGTTCAGAACGTGATTTATGGCTTAAGGCTATGCAATACGAAATGGACTCCATGTATGAGAATAAAGTATGGACTTTAACTCAACCACCTGAAGGGATAAAACCCATAGGGTGCAAATGGGTCTTCAAAAAGAAGACTGACATGGAAGGTAATATAGTTACCTATAAAGCTCGCTCAGTAGCAAAAGGTTATCGTCAAAAAAGAAGGTATTGACTATGACGAAACTTTTTCTCCTGTAGCGATGCTTAAGTCTATAAGAATACTTTTAGCCATTGCAGCTCATTATGATTATGAGATTTGGCAGATGGATGTGAAGACAACTTTCCTTAATGGAAATCTTACCGAGGATGTGTATATGACACAACCAGTAGGATTCACATCAGGAAATGGCAAAAAGGTATGCAAGCTTCAAAGATCCATTCATGGATTGAGGCAAGCCTCTAGGAGCTGGAACATACAATTCAATGAGACAATCAAAGAGTTTGGTTTCTCACATAATGAAGATGAACCTTGTGTGTATAAAAGGGTCAGTGGGAGTGCAATTGTCTTCCTAGTTCTATATGTAGATGACATATTGATCATGGGAAATGACATTTCTCTTCTCCAATCTGTTAAAATATGGTTATCCAAGCAATTCTCCATGAAAGAACTTGGAGAAGCATCCTATATTCTAGGAATAAGGATCTATAGAGATAGATCCAATAGGTTGCTAGGTCTTTCTCAGAGTACATATATAGATAAAGTATTGAAGAGGTTCAATATGGATCTCTCTAAGAAAGGGTTTATACCCATGGTGCATGGGAAACACCTTTCTAAGTCTGTGTCCACAGACACTGGAGGATAGAGAGAGCATGAATAGAATACCATATGCATCTGTAATTGGTTCTATCATGTATGCTTTGTTATGTACACGTCCAGATGTAGCATTTGCTTTGAGTGTCACAAGCAGATTCCAATCTAATTTTGGAGAGGAACATTGGGCAGCTATCAAGAATATTCTTAAGTACTTGAGAAGGACTAAGGATATATTCTTGGTATATGAAGAGGGCAGTTTGGAAGTAAACGGGTATACAGATGCCAGCTTCCAATCTGACAAAGATGATTGTAAATCACAATCTGGTTATGTGTTCATAATGGGAGGAGGAGCAGTTAGTTGGAAAAGTTCCAAACAAGAAACAACTGCTGATTCCACGATGGAAGCTGAGTACATTGCTGCTTCAGAAGCAGCCAAAGAAGCAGTCTGTATCAAAAAGTTCATAACCGAACTAGGAATGGTGCCTAGCATTGTTGATCCGATTCTTTTATATTGTGACAACAATGGAGCCATTGCGCAAGCAAAGGAACCACGGTCTCATCAGCGATCCAAACATGTTCTCAGACGCTACCATCTCATAAGGGAAATAGTAGCTAGAAATGATGTGAAAATAGAAAGGGTTCCCACAGATGACAATGTGGCGGATCCCCTCACTATAGCACTTTCCCAGATAAAGCATGATCACCATATAAATAGCATGGGTCGGAGACATATGAGTGATTGGCTCTAGTACAAGTGGGAGATTGTTAAAGAGTATGCCCTAGAGCCCATGTAATAGGGATGTTTTTCATATGTATGAAATTTATATTCTTAATAAAAGGCATCATTCATTTATTAATGCTATGTTTGAATACATGAGTTTGTAAATCTTAAATTAATAAATGAAGTCCTAGATATTATAAACACAGTGCAAAGGCAATCATGAAGGTGTTCATGATGTGAGATGTCTATTGCATGCAAATATGTTAATATCTAAATATCCCTAGTCATAGAATTAACAAGATAGGACATTGTTAATTCGGATAGACTAGCACATGTTATGCTTCTTGAATGGTTCAAGCAATGGTTCTTATAATTGTGATTATGGATGATAATCAAAGCTAACATGTGGATGCTTGTTAGACGAACAAGTTCATTGGAGACATGCAAAGAGAATCCTCATAAGGATATTAAATCTATGTCAGTGAGGAATCTCTTCATGGCAGTTGTGTAAGTATCCTTAGACTTGAGATCACCAAAGTTATCTTAAATAGCAAGTGGTATACTTTGACTCCATAACTGATTACTTCCAACTGGGAGTGAACATAGTTAGGAGATTCGGTATATCATGACCTACTTGAAGATAGTTGAGTGATTGACAAAGGATTCACCATCCCAGATTTAACAAGGGAAGTTATCTCGTATGATTCTATAATTGCCTTGTTCAGAGAATCTCTGGCCAGAGTAATATGCCGAGATGGATGGAGATCCATGAAGGGCATTTTAGGAACAATGGTTAAATTAATAGAACATACATAATTAGATTTATATGAGTTGACAGAAATCCATACTCAGAATCTAATTGAGATAAGAGTGGTGAAAGGAGTAATTGCACGGTAACTGTTTCTATGGAAGGGTACAATCAAACCACATGACTTTCGTGACATTTGGGTAGTCATGATTCCTAGCTAGAGGCCAATCATGACTTGTATAATGATGTATCAAAATATCAATAGAGATTGATAAAATGATTTAAAAGAGTTTAAATCATGTGAGTTTTGAATAGAACTCACAATTACATATTATACTGCCAACATGGACAGGAACCCAATAGGTCACACACATATAGAGAAAAGGGTAAAATGGTAAAATGACAAGGATAATAATATTTGATATTATTATAAAGGTAGAGGGGAGAATATGATAATAATTAATTAAAGAGTTTAATTTATTATGATCAAATAAAATTGTCCGCGGAACTTTTGAGAAATGTTCTGTAAATTGGACCTAAATGAAATAATGTATTTCATGATTAATTATTATTGTCTTATAAGTGTTATAAGACTACTATAAGTGTTATAGGACTGATATAATAATTAATAGGACCACTGGAGAAATTATAAAGGGCCAAAGGAATGAAGAAGTTGGAGGAAGCCCTCCAGAAGAGGGCTACACGCCAACTCCATACAGAAGGGCTTAGAGGGCTTTTTCTTGGACCAAATTAATTTATATATGTTACATAAGTGTTATGGAACTCACATATTTAATTTGGTTGGATTTGAAATCCATTTGGGTATTTAAATCCAATTAGATGCACAAAGGGCCTAGTTTGTGGATTTTGTGCATGGTCTTTTATGAAAATATTTAATTTGGATTTAATTAAGCCCAAATCATTATAATTAATTCCAGAAGCCCAATTAATAATTTTCCAGCAATTTTAAAGAGCCCAATCTCATTAAGGAGTTGGAATTTTAACCTAACTATAAAAGGCCAACTAATGAGAATTAGGGTTAGTGATTAAAACAAAAGGAAAGTTTTTTTCTCTTATTTTCTCTCTCCCTTTTTATGCCACTTCCATTGCTAGCCTCTTGGATTTCGGCCAGCCCTAGTTGAACACCAATTTATTGGTTCAATTTACCCCTCTCTACTGTGGATTACTCATTGGAGGTGTTCGATTTTGGAAACTGTGGTTTGCGACAACCCAGTGAGAAGTAAAATCAACTGTTCAACAAAAATCAAAGGTGATTTTTCTCATTCTCATATAGTTATATTGTGTATTTATGGCAAGATCAGATCTAATGGTTAAAAAATTTTAAAATTCCGCTCATGTACGTGATGCATGTAACCGTTAAATTCCAACAACTATTGCCACAAATGAGGAGATACCGATCAGATCCATCATATGTCACACTACAAGAAATATCTCAAACACCAAAGGAAAATTACTGACGAAAAATTTTTCGTAGGCAATTACCTACGGAAAAATATTTTCCGTAGGGAAAAATGCCTATAAATATATATTTTACGACAAAATAATAAATTCGTCATAAATAATGGAGGGAAAATTGTCACCCAAATTTAATGACAGAAATTAACGACGGATTTGTAAAAATCCATTGTAAATATGGAGCTAATATTTCGCAGCAAAATTGCACACGAAATTTACCGACGGTATCCTCCTTCCACAGGTAAATTACCGATGGAATTGTATTTTCATAGGGAAATTACCTATGGAATTATGATTTCGTAGGGAAATTACCGACGAAATATTTTTTCGTCGGTGATTTCCCTACATAACAATAATACCGTAGGTAAATTACCTACGGAATAATTTTCCATCGGTAATTTATCTACGGAAACATTATTTCATAGGGAATTTCCCTACAGAAATATGATTTCGTAGGTAAATTCCCTACGGAATTATTTTTCTGTAGGGAAATTAGCAACGGAATAAATTTCGTCGGTAATTTTCCTATAAAAATTTCAATCCGTAGGGAAATTGAAAACCCATTTTTATTCTTTGTCTTTAATTTAAAACCATGAAATTATAAATTTTAGTTTAAGTCACTTATTTAATTAAATTATAAGTTAATCTAAACTAAATTCACGTAAATTTTTATTTAGTAGCTATATTAATAATAAATTTTTATCTAAATAATTTAACATATAAATATGTAATTATTATGAAATTTTATTTTTTTTTCCTAGAAATAATTACATAATAATAATTTTATTATCATTATTAATTAAAGTGCCTAATTAATTATGTTAACATATTAATTTAAAAATATGTTAATTAGAATTAATATTTATTAAAAAACATATTAATTAAAGTGACTAATTCAGATAGATTGAGTGATCATGGCTTGGTACTATCCTTATATATATACAGGCCCGTATGGATAAGGCAATCAAATGGGTCCAATGTGAGCCCTCTTCGAAAACCCTAGAGATGAAGCGAAGAAATATTTTGGTATATATAGCCTCTTAAGATTATATGCTTTATCTCTTTGAAATAGCAGCCTCAAGTGACTAATTAATTTAATCAATTTAATATTTTGTTGCATTTTGTGTTGTTTTTCTCTCCCACTATCAGGGGTATTCAAATTTGATATAACCCATTTAATCTATTAAATATGTAAAAAATTTTAAATTTAATTTTTTTGACATATGTAATTGGTTGAAATGTGGATGTGCTCCAAAATGTTTAAAAATATAATAAAAAATATTTTTTATAGAAAGATCTAATACAAAAATTTAAAAATTTAAATATTAAAAATTCCAAATTCAAGTGGCATGCCGCATATACGTCCACATTTCAGACATGTAAATTAAATAATTTGATTTTTGAATTTCTATTGATTATTTTTTAAGAGTTTTGGTTCATGTATGTCCCAACTTCAAATAGGCTTAGATTTATATCCGAAGCCTTATCAATTGGTATCAATCAAATATAAGTTATGCTTTTAGATTTAATTATTTATAATTTATATAGTTAAAAATTTAATTATTTTTTCTATTAACTATAATATAATTTTCTTTCTCATTTATTTTAAAAAAGGTGGTTATATATATATATATATATATATATATATATATATATATATATATATTTATACGTATATATAGCAATTAATTAAAATTAAGGATAAAAATATATTTTTAACCTTTTCCTACCTCAAAGCAGATTAAAAAATTATATAAGATAATATTCTCACTATTTTTATAAAAGTCATCGGATAGTTTCTGCCTTCCATATCTAGGGTTTTGGGACTAACTTTCACTCGCTCTAAATATCGCCGCTGCGCAGAGAAAAAAGCTTCTCCACATCTAAAACCCTAGCCATGGTGAGTAATTAAAAAAAGAAAAAGAACAAATCTTGTTCATTATTTATCTATCATTCTCCAATCTAATGTTCAGATTATTAACATTGCTTTTGGCTGATTTTGAAACTTTTTAGTCTTAGATTGCTGCATTCTGAAACCCAGCATCATACAGTAATGAAAGGAAAACCAGAGAATTGAATCCCAAGGTAAGACATGTAGCTAAACTGCATTAGATTTTTTCGAGAGGTATTTGACTCTTCTTTTTTGTAACTTGGATGTTTCATTTGATCCGTCTTTCCATGGAAATAGGTGGACCTGAACCAGTGCCTAATGATACCATGGCTTTCGTTGATGTGCGTGATACCCCGAAAGGTATCTGCTGCTTGTTTTGGGTCGCTACACTGTCATCTTCTGTCTTATTTTTCTGATGAAGATGCTGCTACTTGTTCTTGCCCAGGAGATTTTATTTGTCTGTAACATCCTCCTGGACACTGATTTGGATACCTTTAGCTTTTTGGATTGTCATGATATTATCCTTGCCAGTTTTTTGGTCGTTGGTCGCATCCTCCTGTCTAGATGTTTGAAGAGGTGTGTTGATTTCATGCTCTTTGTTTTTGTTTTTTTCATTTTTTGGGTTGACAGTTATAACTCTATGTGTGTTGGTTTTTTCTGTTACTGCTGTTCTCCTTGTACCTGTGTTAAGGGAGTCCAGTTTATGTACCTTCCTTTTGAAATTAATATTTGGCTTATATAAAGGAACAAAAACATATAATTATTACTGCATATCAATAGTGTGATTTGATTTTGTAACAGTTCCAACATATTATTCAAATAACTCTCAATTATTGTCTAAATTAAAGTTATGTTTATTATATTTATTTTGCTTTTTATTTGTTTTAAATTCATCTAGTAAGGAGTAGACTTGAAGAAAATAACCTTGGAGTGTTGTATGACATGATATATATACATACATATATATAAGAATATCCTAAAAAGAAGAGCTCAGTAACCAAAATTCAAAAATTTGGAAGCTTCAGATTGTGTTGTGCTAAGAAAATCCATTTATCATTTCTATTTCATACCCAACATTTTCGAATCTCTCTTATTATATTTTTAACCTTCACTATATATTTAATTGCCTTTTTGACTTGAATTCTCAATCATTATCAATTTGACACTATATCCCAGCTATTATAAGATAATCGGGTAAAGATTTCTAATTTGGTTAAATAGCCAAAATGGTTTAAAGCTTCATATTTTAATTTCTTTCGGTTACATATGGGCACATCAAAAAATTATTCAACAAATTAAATCATTTGGTATTGGTGCCTTTTTTTTCCAGTTCTAAAAATCTCACTCTTCTGGATTTTTCAAGCAAGAACTGAACATACAATATTGTTTTTGCATTAAAAACAAAGCTAGACTTGTAATGGGTGACTTCACGGGGACACTTATTTATTTCATTTTTTCAAAAAAAAATTATGTTTTGACTTCTCCTCTATATAGATGGTTCAGAGCTTTTTTTAATAGACTTTCTTAGTTTTGATATGGTTGGCTGACTTTTTATGTTTCTAACTGAACCATTTCAAAATTCAGAGTCTATAGTTCGAGATTTGAAAGCATAGTTGAAGCCACCATCTATGCAGGTACTAACAAACTCTAAACTTACTCTCTTGAAGAAAATAGTTTTAAGGTTCTCTTTTTGCTTGATGTTTATATATATTAGTAAAATCTTTTGAATTTTACCTTGACATCTTTATGTTTTAGAAAACTTATAAATTATCCATCCTAAAGGTCTGTCGTCAAATGTTTTCGCATTCACTCTTCACCATCATAATTCTTGTATATATTATGTCAGAGTTTGCAAATTTCTAGGATTCCAATCAATAACTTGGCATTCTTATATTTTATTGCTCTTTTCTTTTCTTTTTTTCCCTTATTCCCTAAATGTTATTCAAAGTAGTTGTTCATGTGTGTAGGAGTTTTATTTAGAGTTGAGTATTGATGCTCTTATCATATTTTAGGAAATCATTGCCATTATAGAATTAACATTTTCTGCTTATGATATCCTAGGCATCTTTTAACTATTTTTTCACTGGTGGTTCGTTATTATATTTGTTCACATAACATTTTTGGCTATCTTGATAGGCAAGGAGGCTACTACTTGACCCAACAATTCATAAGGAATTTACACGGTTAAAGGTTTGTGCATTAACTTCCTGATTGCATTTTTAAATATGTTGTTTAGGAAAATTCCCAGTGAGATTATTCTTTACTTATGTACTTTATTATGCATCCCTGGATTCATTATGAATGGAGAAAAATAAAATCTTATTATAGGGAGTAAGTGATATCATATATCAAAAAGCTTTTCAAGCTAAATCATTTCTTAGGGATGTTATGATTTTAGAGTACAATTCTTCCTTGGTTTTTGCTAAACAGATTATTCCTTAATCATTTAAATTGATTTTCAGATGCATGAATGGGTAATGAAACTTGCTTTACAGAAATCTCAAAATGCAAAACTCAGGAGTCAGTTCGAAGCTTAGTGGTGTAGCAATGCAAATTTAGAGATTTTATTGTGTGAAAATTACACGTTGCTTGTTAACAATATCTAAACTTATCCTTTTCCTTCCTCGTTCATCGATAAAGTTTTCAAAATTTTACTTGTTGCTTAGAGGAACTCTGGTATGTTGCTTGAAACCAGCATGACTTACATTGAGGCTTTAGTGAAGTTTTTGTTACTGACTGCCAAGTGTTGGGCATTTGAATGCTTGTTGGCTAATACTTTAAATTTAGGGGTTCTATTTCTTGAATCAACATGCTTCCTATCCTATACCCTTTATTTATCTTTTGTTCTTACTTCCAAATGCTCGCCTCTTACCATGTACTTAATAGAAGATTTTCCTTTCTACCTAGCTTAAAAAAACATATGTAACCAAAACTAATAACTGCTTCTCTGAGCAGGCAGTTGATAATTTGATGATTTCACACTACACAATATACAATGAAGTGAAATTTGTTTGTTTTAATGCTTATAGATTAAAACTCCTATATGTTTTAGTTTATATGCTGCTTAATTTTTTTACTAATTTGTTTTGTGCTTTAGTAGAGCTAGTATCTCGAGGGGTTTTTGCTCTTTTTTCTATTTGTACAAGCCATCAGAACTATGTTAACTAGGGCTTGAAAATGCATTTGATGCTTAACACCTTTTTTTCCCAAACTTTTTCCCAATATCAGTCACTTGTATTCATGGTGACTTTGTGATGATTTTGCATCAAAGAAAATACCACTTTGGCTCATTGGTAGAGCCCATGTCATGATTTTGGATTTCTGGAAAATATCACTTTGTCTTGTTATTTTGTAAGCAATGTCATGATTTTGGATTTGTGGAAAATACCACTATGGCTATGTCTTAATTCGTTCAAAATTTAATTGATTTCACTTTTTTGTGGTACTTAAGCAATAGAAATGGTGATCTTAGTTCCAATTTGGCTATGTCTTAATTCGTTCAAAATTTAATTGGTTTCACTTTTTTATGGTACTTAAGAAATAGAAATGGTGATCTTAGTTCCACTTTGGCTATTAAATGCAGGACTTTACAGACATATGGAAGGGTTAACAAACGATGTAGATAAATCAAATGAAATGGTAGTATTGCTTCTCAATGTTCATTAGGGTTAAAATAGGTTTTGAAAGTGCTATGTTTTAGCCACCTAACTACATCAAAGTAAAATGCTACTTGCACTTATGGAACTGTTTGTTTGTAGGTGGTCTAAAATGTTTGTACCTTGTACATTAAACATGCCTTTCATTGGTTTAATATTTATTCAGAATATTTTGTAGTCCTTAGCAATTTTTATTATCATAGGGCACATTATTGGTCAAACTTGATACTCTGCTTAAAACCTGGAAATAATGTCTTAATCCACTTTCATTTAAAGGAGATAGAGTAAATAAAATTTATATGGGCATAATATTCAGAAGTTATATAATTTTTTTGTTGAAGTGTATATCAGTAGAAAATCTATGAACTTTGGTATAATAATAGAGCATCTTTAAACTATCTCCATGATATGCCTATTCTATCTTTCATTTTTGATCTTTTATTTTATTACCTTTCTTCCTCCATTTAGAAGATACAGAGCATATTTATTAAATAATTATTAGAAAATTGTAATATTTTGAGTAACAAAATAGTGATGAAAAAATCCGTCGCAAATTTTTTTACCATATGGCAACTTTACCTATAGAAATTTAGGGACCGTCGGTAAATTTACCTACGGAACATATTATTCCATTGGAAATTTGCCTACGGATTTGTTATTTTTGTAGGAAAATTTAGCGATGGATAATATAGTTTTTTCGGTATTTTTAACGAAGAATTTGATTTCGTCGGTAAATATGGCAAATACCTACAGTTTTTGGTTTGCATCTCCCGACGAAATTACCGATGGACTGTAATTTCATTGGTAAATTTACCGATGGAAAATTTTCCGTCGGTAAAAGTACCTACAATCGGATCTCCAATGCCATTTTTCGTCGCTAAATTTCGTCGGCAATTTGGTTTCCCTATGAAAATTCACTCAATTCTGTTGGTAATTTTCGTCGACAAAATGAATTTTTCTTGTAGTGTCATAACACCGAAGGAAGTTCAACTTGAACCAGACTCATCATATAATGAAGAACCAGTGAGGATTCTTGCCAGAGAAGTTTAAAAGTTGAGAAACAAATAGATACCACTTGTTAAAGTGCTCTGGATCCATCATAACATGGAAGAGGCACCCTGGGAACTAGAGGAAATCATGAGACAACAGTATCCATAACTTTTCAACTCAAGTAAATTTTAAGGACAAAATTTTTATTAGTGGGGGAGAAATGTAACACCATGAAACTTCATCTGACATGATTAGTACATTCTAGAGCATGAACAATAACATTGGTATGGTATTTGATTTGATTTCATTAGCATAATACAGTAAAATTTTAAAGTGCTTAAGTGTTAAACATATGCAGCCTAGGGTAGTACTAGGATGGGTGACCTGGCAAAAAGTTGTACATAACCACTAAATGAGAAATTAGCTATTAAATGGAGTCTATTGGTACAATTTGAGGAGAAATTGAACTCAAATAGGTCCCTAAAATAAACAGTGAAGAATTTCTTTGATATCATAATACGGTTGACTATAACTTTGACTGGGCTCTAAAATATTTCATAAACCTTTAAAATTTATTCCAATTACATAAACCTATTAGAAATAGTTTATGAGCTATTGGAAGTGGAAAATAATTTTTCTAACAATTTTGGAATTTTGGGTTTCAAACTGGCTAAATTTACCTTCAAAGCTAGAAATATCCCAAAACAATATCAAAATAATTTGATATTTTACAAATATTTTCCTACATCTGTTTTTTTGTGCATGTAAAAATTTTAGAGTATTCTGATGAGTGAAACATAAGTTTCTAAATAATGGTGAAAATGGAGGTTAAATTAATGAAGGGGCTTAATTGCTGTATTTAAATTTTTCAAGGTCATAAATGCCATTATAAAATGGCCATGAGAACCTGTATGAATTAGTATTGCATAAAGAAGTTTAGAAACCAATGAAAGATTGACAAGTGGCTTAAATAATAAGCCATTAGATTGAATAGAAAATGAAGGAATCTTGACCCTTGGTTTAGTGGATTTAAGGGCAGCCTAAAGAGGTCTAGAATTCTCTACATTTCTACCATAAAATCTGCTATCTTCCCCCTCCTTTCTTTCAAAATCTGAACCTAGCTTTCTTTCTTTCTCCACCAATTTTCTATACATTCCTTCCAATCCCAACCACATCTTAAGCCCTAATTTCACTCACATAAACTAAAAAATATCCTCTACAATATAGAAATAGATTTAGAGCTAAAGGAAGCTTGGAAAGTGATGATTCTTAGTGAGAGAAAGTTAACTAATTAGGTAATGTATTGAGTTTTTGTCAGATTTAGTTGTAGATCTTTGTATTGTGGCACCCTTATCCTATAATCTATACATATCACTTTATCCATCTCATTACACATGTTTTTCTATGCAACATAAACATATACAAACTATATAGAGAATTGATATTCATACTTAATCTATAAGAGTGCTAAACTATTAAGACTTTACAATATACATTAGAGTCTCTTTACAAAATATAACAATTAATTAACATCTTACAAAACAACTATACTTTTATAATATTTCCAACATAATATAAAACCCTCGAAATACAAAAAGGAACCAAAAAGAAGACTACATACTTTATAATCTTCAAAGATTTGTGTTGGCCAACCTGCTACAGATATCAGTCCTATGAGAAAATCCTAGCCTTACAACTTAGATGGATGAAACACCTGTGCTAATCTATAAATCTTACTGGGTAACTAAATCATGATAAACGACCACTCACAGCGATCGTCAACAAGCACACAACATGCCTCAAATATAACAATGATTTATTTTAAGAAATGGAAGAAATTGAACATTTACATTCACCTATAGAAATCATAAAGTTCAACAGTAAGAATTTTTATTAACATTTCAGTCATAATATATGATCATACATGTTCTAACTTACTTTGGACTTAAGTTGAACTATTTATAATATGATTATTTTATTAATCAATGATTAATCATAAAAGTATAGTTATCTATTATTAATTCCATAAGCAATCTTCACAAGTGTTGAAATTATTTTACATTCTATTCTTGTATGTCTAGGAAATGCACACATTAGAATTATATAACAAATCAACACTTCTAATTACCATGAGATTATAATATTACCACAGGCTTACTTTATAATCCATAAGTTATTCATGTTATAACAGGTCAAATGTATCATAAAATAAGCCTATCAACTAAACATAACACTTGTATATCATTACCAAAAATAACAAATACCTATTAAAGAATGTGTACATGCAATAATATGAACACATATATAATCATAGGAAAAATATTTCAAAGACAATGGGTATTATAGCATAACTCTTATAACCCTTAATATAAGTTTCTTCATAAATCATATGTTGTCATACATATAAAAATAAAGGACATATATATATCATCAATTTAACAATTAGCATGTATTTATGATACTAGCAGTATAGATACATATATTATTGGGCATTCTTTTAGATGTGGGTTATATGTGCAACAAAAGGAATTTCATATGTAGAATAGTATGAAGTCAATTAAGAATTTGCATGCCTTATTAAACTTTTATAAACCTTTGATAATAAAGCCTATACTATTCTAAGGTGGTGGATATCGGGTTATACAATAGTACCCGAAGGAACAAAACTGTTGATTATAACGGTGGCACCCGAAGGTACAAATAATATACCCGAAGGTAATAAACGGTGATCCCTTGTAGTGATATAATTATATGATAAATCAATGGACCAAATGAGGTCAAACAAATAACATGGACCTAAACAAGGTCAATCAAATAACGTGGACCCCAATGAGGTCAATCAAATAGCATGGACTGGTCAAGCGGACCCAAGCGGGGTCGGCTACAACCCAAATGGGGTTGTTCAAATCAACTCTAACTTTTAATTTCAAGTGGACCTAAACAGGTCAAAACTATTCAAAAACAGCAGCAAGGTACCGTTATATGCATGCCTATCCTGTCTATCCACTTCCTAGACTCAAAGCTGGCAGTAAAATCCCTTTGATTTATCTTTCTAATCACATACATATATCTATGTATATATGTACAACTATACGCGGAATTTCATATACATGTTCATGTATAGACTTTATGTGAACATGATATCTCAAACATGTACCAGCATAAACAAGCTATACTCTTGATCAATTCAAATACATGTAGTTCATTCACATGTATGTGATCACAGTACTTATCTTCATGCTATCTTAAATTCTAATATTCATTTATTATATACATACATACCAATATTTTCCATTATTTCAAGATATACAGTAAAGTTTAGAATCATATATTGAGTATGCATATCTTTTTACACATTTTTCTATCATACTCCTATATCACATTCATAGAAATCATAGTGATATGGAGATAAATGTACACATGTATGTTATTATTATATAATTGTGTATTTATACATTTCACTATAAAAACATGTTTTATATCATTATTCTTAAACATATTTTACATGACAAGCACAATCAATCAGCATAATTATTTAAAGTAAAATTAACCACCCATTTTTACATTTTGAGATTGATGTCTAATACTATAGTGTATTAGTAAATCAAATAAATCAATATTAATTAGCTATATTCCTAAACATATAATTTTTCGGGCATATAGATATATATATACTATTTAATTTCAAAATCTTAATTATGTTCATTCGTGATGGTATCAACATTTATATTTTTAATGTTTTAAACATGCATATACATGTACATTCAATTTGAGGTAATATAAATTATATGCATCCATATGAACAATTATGTATGTTCATATATACAACTTTCAGCATTCATGTATATGTATTTATATATATTCATATTTTCTTCTTCAATTGTTGAACTCTATATACATTTCATGGCATCAAATTTCATTTATAATACTTTAACATTTCATTATCAATTTCATAGTTGAATAATTGTATAACAATATACACTATCATTTGATTAAATATATATATAAGCATAATTTCACATAACATCCATGTACATGTGTTTTACTATACATGTATATGCATAACATTTCAATCAAATAGTTTTCTTGCTGCTTGTAAATTAGTGTATTTTCATGTATACATATATTTAACATAACAACATTTAACACTAAATATTGAAAATTCTGCCTTTAGAATTATGAATAGTGGTGGAGTTTCAAATACAAGTTGTATGCAATTTGTGACCTAGAAAATGTCATTTTTAGCAAAATTTTCCTTCTACAAAGATGACCCCCTATGTTTCCTATTTTTAGAACATCAAAAATAATTTCAATAGCACTTCCAGAACTGAAGATATTTACACTTTAATAAATACCATTCCTATTGATAGTGCTGTGTTTATGTCCAGAATTAAGATAAAATTAGACAAGCTTAAGGACATAATTAGGCTTTGCTTTCTTCATGAAAAGTATAGGCTTATATATATAGTCTTCAGAAATTCAAACCTAATAGCATTTTGTTCACTATACGAAGAGATAAATTATTTTAACCACAATCTACTCCAGAACCGAGAATAACAGCTCACTACAA
Organism: Excoecaria agallocha; assembly: GCA_037975025.1. Classification (NCBI taxonomy): domain Eukaryota; kingdom Viridiplantae; phylum Streptophyta; class Magnoliopsida; order Malpighiales; family Euphorbiaceae; genus Excoecaria; species Excoecaria agallocha. Next base: position 25,866,322 of record CM075807.1, on the reverse strand, counting down.
TTTCAATAAATAATATAAATTATTTAGAGGCAGATTTATGGCTAGGTTTCTTCTACAAAGTTGTTTATCTTTCTGTTAAGTTTACAAAGAATCAAACCTCACTCAATTATGACTTAAATAAATGGATTTATTGTTAAAACATTGGTAACTATGCAAAACTGCCTATACACTCAAACAATTCATTTGTACGAATTTTTTGAGTTCCTTAACAATAGAATGAAGCCACAACTCCTTCTAATGAATTGTAGATAATTGAATCTAGTTTACCTTAATTTTTGAATCACTTCAATCCAAGGTCTACAACTCCAGTCATGGACAAAACAAGTAGCCTGGTCCACAAAAAACACACCCAGTTTTTCCTCAACATTCGAAAACACGATTTTTCCTATTTAAATCTCTCATTAACCCTAAAAAAAACTAATAAATTACCATTAAAATTAAGTAATCCAAGCATTAACATTTATATCCACACACAAGCATGAAGAATAAGTTCCCAAACCTAAACACGTAACTTAAATCTTCTTCAAAATTATCCTTTTTCTCTCACTATTTTCTTCTTTCAAGATCTTAACTTTCTCATTCTTTTCCTTTCACAAAAATTTCATCCATTAACACAAATTCCAGAATTTAAATCAATCCAAAATTAACCAAAACAAGAAGATAAAGAAGAAGAATTGTAAAATTAAGTTAATTACAATGTAGTTATACACTAAGTTGTTCTTTAAAAATCCACATGCAAGAATTTATTCAAGTATTTCTTAGAGAGATTCATCAAATAATGAAAGATTGAGAAGAAAGGAAATTCTATAACTCCCTCCAGAAAATGTTGTCCCCTACCTTCTTTCTTCTTACATTTCTCTTTGATTCCACTAGTAAATGGCTATTTATAATAGCTAGGGAAAATTCCCTTTTTAGTCCCTTAAAAAGTTGCATGGTCCACTAATTTCTTTCTATCTTTTGCATGTTTTACATTGACCCCTCCACTTATTTCATGTTATAAATTAACCTACTCATTTATTCCTTCTCTTAATTCAACCTCTCAAATCCTTCTTTCATCCACATTTGACCCTTAAGTGCCGTATTTACAAATTGACCCCTAACCTAATACTTTATACTTCAATTACATCCTTGAACATTATTAAACCAATATAAATAAATTAATTATCACCTTATAAAATTCATATCATATAATTTACACATTTATCACATAATTAATGATAACTTAATAACATTTTTGCCCCAATTAATATCTTAACTCTTAATAATTCATCCAATAATGCTCAATTAGACTCTAATAACATGTAATTGCCCTTGAATTCTACTAGGGCTTATTTTGTGTCCTTACAAATCTCTCCCCCTTAAAGAATTTTATCCTCGAAATTCATACCTGTATACTTTACTCATATACCACACTATCATTGCTATACCTCTATGTCTATCACAGTCATCTATGATCCTGTGCTTCCTTTACAATCTTCTCTATTCATTTCTCATTAAACCTTAAGTCCAAATAAGGCAACCATATCATACTGTTATATCATTACTATGCTTTAATGTATATCCTATAAGTTTCCTTTTTAGTTGGGGCTAGTACATGTGGTGTCATGCTATTCATGCTTTGTCATGTAATGCACAATGCTATGCGATGAATGTATGCTTTCATGTATGCAATAAAATACAAAGGTCTATTCTCATGTTTTGTATATCTTATGCCCCAAACCATATGAAATATTTCGTCAATTGCCCTTACTAGAAAAGGAAACACTGACAGATATATATATAGAGCATTTTAATGAATCATCAAATTATCATTTCAAAAGCCTCAACTATAGATCTTTTTCATCAATTAACATAGCTCTATCTCATGTATCATTATAAAATAATCACTATGTATTCTACTAACACACCTGTACCATAATCGTATATACTAATCATATTCATATATCATTGAAAAACTTCTATTATATCAACTATTTCAAAAGTATATAATTTTTATTTCTAAGATTATGATTTATCAATCCAAATAAATAAGTTCTAAGGTAAAAGAGATATTTACCAAAAACTTGTTCAGCAACTTCAAACCCTTTTGGAACCTTAAGCTTCTTTTTTCATTCCTGGATGTTGTTCTCTTAATCTTTTGGGTTCTTGGGCAATTTGCCAGAAAATGATCAGTACTTCCACATCTAAAACAAGCTTTATTTGCATCCCTACATATATCCCAATGATTTTTAGAGCAATAAATGCACTTAGGGGCTCGAGGATCTCCACCTTCCTTGATTAAATCTTGCTTAACATGTGGTATTTTGCTAGATGAACCTTTTTTCATCATCTTTTTTCTTTTATTTGATTTCTCTTAGTTTGGGTTTTTATTATAGTTACCTTTAATCTCATAGTTATTCTCAACATCTGTCATCATTCTTAATTTAGATAACTCTTGTAGAATCTGAGTTAAATCATGGATCACTTATTTAAACCTTCCAAGCAAGGAAATCGGTATTTTGACACAATTCACTTTCGACGATTTAGGAGCATAAGAGTTTAAAGCATCGGTACTATAATCTTTGACTATCTCATCTCTAGTTTCTTTTGACTTATCCAACCTTCAATCTATACAAAACAAAACAATGATATCTGCATTAGGCCAACACAAAAAAAAACTTCCCATGATAACAACTGTAAACACTTATAGCACAAAAATTGCTAAACCTAAGCTCCGATACCACTAATTGTAGCACCCTTATCCTATAATCTATACATGTCACTTTATCCATCTCATTACACATGTTTTACTCTGCAAGATAAACATATACCAACTATATAAAGAATTGATATTCATACTTAAACCATAAGAGTGCTAAACTATTAAGACTTTACAATATACATTAGAGTCTCTTTATAAAATATAACAATTGATTAACAACTTACAAAATAGCTGTACTTTTACAAGATTTCCAACACAACATAAAACCCTTGAAATACAAAAAGGAACCAAAAAGAAGGTTATATACTTTATAATCTTCAAAGACTTGTGTTGGCCAACCTACTACAGATATCAGTCTTGCGAGAAAATCCTAGGCTTGCAACCTACACGGATGAAACACCCATGCTAAGCTATAAAGCTTAGTGGGGATCTAAATAATGATAAATGACCACTCACAGCGATCGTCAACAAGCACACAACATGCGTTAAATATAACAATGATTTATTTCAAGAAATGGAAGAAATTGAACATTTACACTCACCTATAGAAATCATAAAGTTCAATAGTAAGAATTTGTATTGAAGATTCAGTCATCATATATGATCATACAAGTTCCAACTTCCTTTGGACTTAAATTGAACTATTTATAATATGATTATTTTATTAATCAATGCTTAATCATAAAAGTATAGTTATCTATTATTAATTCCATAAACAATCTTCACATGTGTTGAAATTATCTTACGTCTATTCTTTTATGTTTATGATATACACACATTAGAATTATATAACAAATCAACACTTCTAATTACCATGAGATTATAATATTTCCATAGGCTTACTTTATAATCCATAACTTATTCATGTTATAACATATTAGATGTATCATAAAATAACCCTATCAACTAAACATAACACTTGTATATCATTACAATAAATAACAAATACATATTAAAGAATGTGTACCTGCAACAATATGAACACATATATAATTATAGGAAAACGCATATATAATCATAGGAAAAATATTTCAAAAACAATGGGTATTATAGCATAACTCTTATAACCCTTAATATAAGTTTCTTCATAAATCATATGTTGTCATACATATAAAAATAAAGGATATATATATATAATCAATTTAACAATTAGCATGTATTTATGATACTAGTAGTATAGATACATATATTATTGGGAATTCTTTTAGATGTGGGTTATATGTACAACAAAAGGAATTTCATATTTAGAATAGTATGAAGTCAATTAAGAATTTGCATGCCTTATTAAACTTTTCTTAACCTTTGACAATAATGCCTGTACTATTCTAAGGAGGTGGATATCGGGTTATATGATAGTACCCGAAGGTGCAAAACTATTGATTATAACGGTGGCACCTGAATGTACAATAAGATATCCATAGGTATCAAACGGTGATCCCTTGTAGGGATAAAATTATATGATAAATCGGTGGACCTAAATGGGGTCAAACAAATAACATAGACCCAAATAGGGTCAATCAAATAACATGTCAGTCAAGTGGACCCAAGCGGGGTCGGCTACAACCCAAATGGGGTTGTTCAAATCAACTCTAACTTTTAATTTCAAATGGACCTAAACAGTTTGAAACTGTTAAGAAATAACTGCAAGGTACCCTTATAGGCATGCCTATCTATCCACTTCCTAGACTCAATATAGGTAGTAAAATCCCTTTGATTTATCTTTCTAATCACATACATATATTTATGTATATATGTACAACTATGCACGAAATTTCATATACATGTTCATGTATAGACTTTATGTGAATATGATATCACAAACATGTACCAGCATAAATAAGTTGCACTCTTGATTAATTCAAATGCATGTAGTTCATTCCCATGTATGTGATCACGATACTTATCATCATTCTATCTTAAATTTCAATATTCATTTATTATATACATACATACCAATATTTTCCATTACTTCAAGATATACAGTAAAGTTTAGAATCATATATTGAGTATGCATATCTTTTTACACATTTTTCTATCATACTCCTATATCACATTCATAGAAATCATAGTTATATGGAGAAAAATGTAAACATGTATGTTATTATTATATAATTGTGTATTTATACATTTCACAATAAAAACATGTTTTATATCATTATTCTTAAACATATTTTACATGACAAGCACAATCAATCAACATAATTATTTAAAGTAAAATTAACCACCCATTTTTACATTTCAAGGTTGATGTCTAATACTATAGTGTATTAGTAAATCAAATAAATCGATATTAATTAGCTATATTCCTAAGCATATAATTGTTTAGGCATATAGATAGATATATACTATTTAATTTCAGCATCTTAATTATGTTCATTCGTGATGGTATCAACATTTATATTTTAAATGTTTTAAACATGCATATACATGCACATTCAATTTGAGGTAATATAAACTATATGCATCCATATGAACAATTATTTATGTTCATATATACAACTTCCGGCATTCATGTATATGTATTTATATATATTCATATTTTCTTCTTCAATTGTTGAACTCTATATCCATTTTATAGCATCAAATTTCATTTATAATACTTTAACATTTCATTATCAATTTCATAGTTGAATAATTGTGTAACAATTTACACTATCATTTGATTAAATATATATATAAGCATAATTTCACATAACCAACCATGTACATATTTTTTACAATACATGTATATACATAACATTTCAATCAAATAGTTTTCATGCTACTTGTAAATCAATGTATTTTCATGTATACATAGATTTAACATAACAACATTTAACACTAAATATTGAAAATTCTTCCTTTAGAATTCTGCACAGTGGCAGAGTTTCAAATACAACTTTTATGCCATTTGTGACCTAGAAAATGTTATTTTTAACACAATTATCCTTCTACAAACATGACTCCCTATGTTTCTCGTTTTTAGAACATCAAAAATAATTTCAATAGCACTTTTAGAACTTAACATATTTAAACTTTAATAAATACCGTTCCTATTGACAGTGTTGTGTATAGGTCTAGAAATAAGCTAATTTAGACAAGCTTAAGGACATAATTAGGTTTTTATTTCTTCATGAAAAGTATAGGTTTAGAAGTCTAGTTTTCACATAATCAAATCTAATAGCATTTCGTTCACTATACGAAGAGATATATCATTTTTTCCACATTCTGCTCTTGAACCAAAAATAACAGCTCACTATAATTTCAATAAATCATATAAATTATTTAGAGGCAGATTTATGGCTAGGTTTCTTCTACAACGCTATTTATCTTTCTATCAAGTTTACTTAGAATCAAACCTCACTCAATTATGACTTAAATAAATGGATTTATGGTTAAAACATTGGTAACTATTCAAAACTGCCTATACATTCAAACAATTCCTTTGTACAAATTTTTTGAGTTTCTTAAAAACAGAATCAAGCCATGACTCCTTCTAATGAATTGTAGATAATTGAATATAGTTTACTCATATTTTTGAATCACCTTAATCCAAGGTCTAAAACTCTAGATATGGACAAAACAAGCAGCCTGGTTCACAAAAACCACAACTAGTTTTTGCTCAACATTCAAAAACATGATTTTTCCTATTTAAATCTCTCATTAACCCTAAATAAAACTAATAAATTACCATTAAAATTAAGTAATCCAAGCATAAACATTTAAATCCACACTTATGCATAATGAATAAGTTTCCAAACTGGAACATGCCACTCAAATCTTCTTCAAAATTCTTCTTTTTCTCTCACTATCTTCTGCTTTCAAGATCTTAACTTTCTCGTTCTTTTCCTTTCGCAAAAATTTCATCCATTAACACAACTTCCAGAATTTAAATCAATCCACAATTAACCAAAATAAGAAGATGAAGAAGAAGAATTTTAAAATTAAGTGAATTACCTTGTAGTTATACACAAACTTGTTCTTTAAAAATCCACATGTAAGAATTTCTTCAAGTATTTCTTAGAGAGATTCATCAAATAATGAAAGATTGAGAAGAAAGGAAATTCTATAACTCCCTCTAGAAAATGCTGTCCACTACCTTCTTTCTTCTTACATTTCTCTTTCATTCCACTAGTAAATGGCTATTTATAATAGCTAGGTAAAATTCACTTTTAGGTCCTTTAAAAAGTTGAATAGTCCACTAATTTCTTTTTATCTTTTGCATGTTTTACATTGACCCCTCCACTTCTTTCATGTTATAAACTAACCTGCTCATTTATTCCTTCTCTTAATTCAACCTCTCAAATCCTTCTTTTATCCACATTAGACCCTTAAGATGTCGTACTTACAAATTGACCCCTAAACTAATACTTTTTTACTTCAATTACATCCTTGAACATTATTAAACCAATATAAATAAATTAATTATGACCTTATAAAATTCATATCACATAATTTACACATTTATCACATAATTAATGATAACTTAATAATATTTTTGCCCTAATTAATATCTTAACTCTTAATAATTCATCCAATAATGCTCAATTAGACTCTAATAACATGTAATTGCCCTTAAATTCTACTAGGGCTTATTTTGTGTCCTTACATGTATAGTCTTATACAACATCCTTAGTATGATTGTCTAGTAGCATTTATGTATTAAAATTCATAGCATAAACTCATTATTTACTCTTTTATACATTCGGCCTAAAGGGGATTTTTAAGAAGAAGAAAAGAGTAAGGAGGAGAAAGGAAAGGAAAAGGAGAAATAAGTAATTTCAAGTTGCTTTAAGGCTAGTGGATACAAAACTACACCAATTTCATTTATTCGTTTGAATTTAACCTAAATTTACATTATGTTGCTATGTGAACCTAAGTAGAAATATGAAATAAATTGAGATGACATAGTAAAATGATGTAACAACATAAAATAAGTAATAATTGAAGTAAAAATCAAGCAAAGAATGGGTACACTCACCTTGGCCGAATGGTAACCTATGATGTAACATATGATAATTTGGTGATTCTTTATATATTAAACATGAAATGCATAATATAATGATGAGTGACATAATATGGTTGATTAAAACTAAAATTAATATGTGCACATAATGTTGAATAAGTGAACATAATGATGAACCTTGAGTGAATATGTGATTTTTGACTAATTTATGGGAAATTTTAACATAATTTGGACATAATGGTGATGAAGAAACCTAGTATGCATATTTGGAACATTTAATTTCATGTGTATATAAGATACATAAATGAAACATAGGGTGATCAATTTGGTGATAAAGAGTTCTTAAAGTAAATTAAATGTATATCAACATATGAATACCTAAATTGATCTTAAGAATGCATATGAAATAAGAAAGAATAAGAAATCACATTGTATGTATGAGATCTTGTAAAGGCCAAATGGTGTACCAAGGGAAAATGGAATATTTTCAACAAGTTTGAGTGATATGTATCATGTTTGTTATGATTCCACATGTGATGTTGAGAATTGAGAAAGCATGACATGTGACATAATGGAAATAACATGAAGAATTATGTGAAAATATATCATAATGGGAAATAAATAATTGCCCTTAGTGTACAGTGGGTAATCCAGAATCATAAGATATAATGGCTAGCCATAGGAACCCATATACCATGGTAGCACTATGAGATAGACTTATCATTGAGGCATTGGCTACTTCAAGTAGTCACCTTGATAAGGGACATCAGTTTGAAGAGGATTTTTACCAATTAAGCGTTTTTAATTTGTTTTTCATTTAGGTTGGAAACAATGATTAAAGTCTTCAAGAGTAGCTATAATTCTAAGTGTTTGTATTGCTTTCTCTTATTTATTTTCTACAATTTGCAAGATGAACTATGAGTAGTTCTTTTAATTTTGCTAAAGGATTCTTGAAGCTTTAACTTTATAATGTAATGACTTGGTTTGTGCTTAATGTAATAAAAGTTTATTATTTCTTGGTTTTGTGTAAATTCTTTCCTTTGCTTATTTATAAGTTGATTGTTAACTTATTTAAATTAATAATTGATGATTGATTTATGCATGATTATTGGTTTGCATGTTCTTAGGTTAATTTATTGTTACTAATACATGATTATATTATGCATCAAGGTGTAGTTGTGTATTGGTAATAATAGATTAAGACTAAGAAAAGTTAAAATCAAGAATAGATGAATGTTAAATTTACTTGCAAAAGAGTATCATAGGCATCTAGGAGGCTAAAATTAGATCTTTATGCTAAGTGTTGAATATTCTGAACAGGAAAGGTTTAATGTTTAGAACGATAATCTTGACTTAAGTTATTTTGCTTTATCCATCTTCATAATAACTTGTGTCATCTTTTAATTAAGTAATTATAATATAAGTTCAGATGGATAGTTCTTTAGTGAAAGTTATCATTAATATTGATTTTTACCAATTTTATTTACATGCTTTTAGTTCAATTGTTGAGTCTTTTGTTGTTTAATTTAGTTAACCCTTCATTATCATAATTTTGGGATATCTTTTCTCTCTCACATATAGTCTTCGTTTTACAAATCTAAAATCCTTCACACATATAAAATTTTCCTTTGGGTTTGATATTTATTGGTCATAATTATATTTTCCTATATTACTAGCCGATCTAGTACACTTGCTAGACACCGGTCAAGTTTTTGGCACCGTTGCCAGGGAAACAATCGGCGTTTGTCTATTGTTTTGGATTTGTAAAGTGAATTTTTGTGTGTTTCTTTTTTCTTTTCTCTATTTTTATTCTTTTACCTTTGCAAGTACCAATAGTTTATGGTAAATGATAGGCCCATCTTGCTCGTAGATCCTAAAATTGAGAGGATTTATCATAGGATTTGGAGATTAAGAGCTACCATGAATAATCAAGGGGATCCGCCTCTTAATAATGACTTAACTAATATTGATCCACCTATAAATAATCAACACCCTATAATAGAAGGCATAAATAACAAAGCTCAAGGAGATGGGTTTAGACTTAAAACCATTAAAGACTATGCAATCCCTAGGTAGAATGAAGAATGTAGAACCATTATGATACCTAAAACCTGCTACCATCACAATGGTACAGAGAAATCAATTTTGAGATAAAACCTGCTACCATCACAATGGTATAAAGAAATCAATTTTCAGGTTTAGAGATGGAGGATCCCACCCAATACTTAGATATGTTCTTAAAATTAGTGACACGGTTCAAATTCCAAATGTGTCGACGGATGCCATTAGACTTAAGTTGTTTCCTTTTACCCTTATTAGTAAGGCTAGGAATTGGTTGCATATGCTACCAAATCAATCTATCCAATCATCGCAACAAATGCAAGAGAAATTTTTGTGTAATTTTTTCCACCTACTAAAATAGGCCTTATTAGGAAAAATATTAATGAATTTCAGCAATTTTTTGAGGACCCATTCCTTGAGGACTGAGAAAGATTTAAGAGACTCTTAAAAAGTTATCCACATTATGAATTTCCTGTTTATCAACTAATTCATATCTTTTATGTAGGTATAAATCAAGCTATGAGGTCCCTATTAGACATAGCATCAAATGGAAGCTTTATAAACAAAATTTTCAAAGAAGCATTCTTGCTTTTAGATGAGATGGCAACCAATGATGCTCAATGGGAAAACACAACAGACACACAAAAGAAACAAGAAGTATATAGTGTAGATGAAATAGCTATGCTTAAGGCATAAATGGAATTAATGAAAAAGGAGCATTTACAGTAGATAAATGAGTTTAAAGCTCAAATTTTTTTAATGTTATCTAATGGAAATAATATTTTTGTAGGAACTAAAGGAGCAGTCTAGAATGAGGAAGGTTTAGTTGAGGAAATAAATAATTTAAACCCTTATAGCAATAATTACAACTAAGGATGGTGAAACCATCCAATTTTTTCATAGAGAGAGAGGAACCAAGCATCTAACCCTTAACTTAGGGCCCCCATTAACCAAAATTTAGCTTCTAATAGTAATAGCCACCCAACATTTCAAAACCAAAGCCAACCACATTACCCTTCTACATATCAATCACAACCATATCAATTACCTAGATTTCAAAAACCATAACCCCCACAAGAAAAGAAAACCAATTTAAAAGAAATGATTGCTATTTTCATCGCTTCCCAAAATTCTACTTTAGCTAACCAAAAATCTAGGTGGAAATCCTTAGACATTTGGATGAGAAACCAAGATGCATCCATTAGAAATTTGGAAAATCAAGTTGGGCAACTTGCTAATTCTTTAGCAAATAGAGCCCAAGCAACATTCCCATCTACTGTGGACAAAAATCCAAAGGGGAAAGCCAAGGTAATCACTTTAAGAAGTGGGAAAGAGGTGCAAGAAGCTGAAAGTGGTAAGAATTCTTCTAAAATGGTAAAACCAACAATGGATGTAAGTATTTCTAATCCCAAAATTTTTGATGAGGTATCTCCTATTGTTGAAAAAGGTAAAGGTCAGGAAAAATTAGTTTTTACTATTCTTGATGAGTCTCAATTACCTTATCCATCTTTAGCTAGGAAAGAAAAGCATAATAAGCAATTAACTAGAGTTTTAGACATGTTTAAAAAGTTACATGTAAATTTACCATTTGCTGAAAGCTTATTACACATGCCTAAATATGCTACGTTTATAAAAGAGTTTTCTACTAATAAGAAAACCCTAAAAGGCATATGAATGGTTCAATTATTTGAAAATTGTAGTGCAATATTAATGAACAAAATTCTAGCTAAGTTAAAGGACCCTGGGAGTTTTACACTTCCATGTGAATTAGGAGGCAATTTTGTTGGTTATACATTATGTGATTTGGGTTCTAGCACAAATTTAATGCCTTATTTAATTTGCAGAAAATTGAATTTAGGAGACATAAAGGAGACATGAATGATGCTACAATTGGCGGATAGATTCATAAAGAGACCTAAAGGGTTTATAGAAGATTTGTTTGTGAAAGTGGGAAACTTCATATTTTTGTTTGATTTTGTCATAATGGATATGAAAAAAGATAGAAGAGTACCTTTGATAGTGGATAAACTATTTTTGAACACAACGAGGGCTTTAAATGATTTTCATGGGCAAATGGTGTTGGAATTTAATGGTTACATGCATCACATACATGAGCGGAATTTTAAATTTTTTTAACCATTAGATCTAATCTTGCCATGAATACACAATATAACTATATGAGAATAAGAAAAATCACCTTTGATTTTTGTTGAACAGTTGATTTTACTTCGCACCGGGTTGTCGCAAACCACAGTGTCCAAAATCGAACACCTCCAATGAGTAATCCACACTAGAGAGGGGTAAATTGAACCAACAAATTGGTGTTCAACTAGGGCTGGCCAAAATCCAAGAGGCTAGCAATGGAAGTGGCGTAAAAAGGGAGAGAGAATTAAGAGAAAAAGACTTTCCTTTTGTTTTAATCACTTAACCCTAATTCTCATTAGTTGGCCTTTTATAGTTAGGTTAAAATTCCAACTCCTTAATGAGATTGGGCTCTTTAAAATTGCTGGAGAATTATTAATTGGGTTTCTGGAATTAATTATAATCATTTGGGCTTAATTAAATCCAAATTAAATCTTTTCATAAAAGACCATGCACAAAATCCACAAACTAGGCCCTTTGTGCATCTAATTGGATTTAAATATCCAAATGGATTCCAAATCCAACCAAATTAAATATGTGAGTTCCATAACACTTATGTAACATATATAAATTAATTTAGTCCAAGAAAAATCCCTCTAAGCCCTTCTGTATGGAGTTGGCGTGTAGCCCTCTTCTGGAGGGCTTCCTCCAACTTCTTCATTCCTTTGGCCCTTTATAATTTCTCCAATGGTCCTATTAATTATTATATCAGTCCTATAACACTTATAGTAGTCTTATAACACTTATAAGACAATAATAATTAATCATGAAATACATTATTTCATTTAGGTCCAATTTACAGAACATTTCTCAAAAGTTCCGCGGACAATTTTATTTGATCATAATTAATTAAACTCTTTAATTAATTATTATCATATTCTCCTCTCTACCTTTATAATAATATAAAATATTATTATCCTTGTCATTTTACCATTTTACCCTTTTCTCTATATGTGTGTGACCTATTGGGTTCCTGTCCATGTTGGCAGTATAATATGTAATTGTGAGTTCTATTCAAAACTCACATGATTTAAACTCCTTTAAATCATTTTATCAATCTCTATTGATATTTTGATACATCATTATACAAGTCATGATTGGCCTCTAGCTAGGCATCATGACTACCCAAATGTCAGGAAAGTCATGTGGTTTGACTGTACCCTTCCATAGAAACAGTTACCATGCAATTACTCCTTTCACCACTCTTATCTCAATTAGATTCTGAGTATGGATTTCTGTCAACTCATATAAATCTAATTATGTATGTTCTATTAATTTAACCATTGTTCCTAAAATGCCCTTCATGGATCTCCATCCATCTCGGCATATTACTCTGGCCAGAGATTAACTGAACAAGGTAATTATAGAATCATGTGAGATAACTTCCCTTGTTAAATCTGGGATGGTGAATCCTTTGTCAATCACTCAACTATTTTCAAGTAGGTCATGATATACCCAATCTCCTAACTATGTTCACTCCCAGTTGGAAGTAATCAGTTATGGAGTCAAAGTATACCACTTGCTACTTAAGATAACTTTGGTGATCTCAAGTCTAAGGATACTTGCACAACTGCTATGAAGAGATTCCTCACTGACATAGATTTAATATCCATATGAGGATTCTCTTTACAGGTCTCCAATGAACTTGTTCCTCTAACAAGCATCCACATGTTAGCTTTGATTATCATCCATAATCACAATTATGAGAACCATTGCTTGAACCATTCAAGAAGCATAACATGTGCTAGTCTATCCGAATTAACAATGTCCTATCTTGTTAATTCTATGACTAGGGATATTTAGATATTAACATATTTGCATGAAATAGACATCTCACATCATGAACACCTTCATGATTGCCTTTGCACTGTGTTTATAATATCTAGGACTTCATTTATTAATTTAAGATTTACAAACTCATGTATTCAAACACAACATTAATAAATGAATGATGTCTTTTATTAAGAATATAAATTTCATACATATGAAAAACAACCCTATTACATGGGCTCTAGGACATACTCTCTAACAATCTCCCACTTGCACTAGAGCCAATCACTCATACGTCTCAGACCCATGCTATTTATATGGTGATCATGCTTTATCTGGGAAAGTGCTTTAGTGAGGGGATCCGCCACATTGTCATCTGTGGGAACCCTTTCTATTTTCACATCATTTCTAGCTACTATTTCCCTTATGAGATGGTAGCGTCTGAGAACATGCTTGGATCGCTGATGAGACCGTGGTTCCTTTGCTTGCGTAATGGCTCCATTATTGTCACAATATAAAGGAATCGGATCAACAATGCTAGGCACCACTCCTAGTTCGGTTATGAACTTTTTGATCCAGACTGCTTCTTTGGCTGCTTCTGAAGCAGTAATATACTCAGCTTCCGTCTTGGAATCAGCAGTTGTTTCTTGTTTGGAACTTTTCCAACTAACTGCTCCTCCTCCCATTATGAACACATAACCAGATTGTGATTTACAATCATTTGTCAGATTGGAAGCTGGCATCTGTATACCCGTTTACTTCCAAACTGCCCTTTCAATATACCAAGAATATATCCTTAGTCCTTCTTAAGTACTTAAGAATATTCTTGACAGCTGCCCAATGTTCCTCTCCAAAATTAGATTGGAATCTGCTTGTGACACTCAAAGCAAATGCTACATCTGTACGTGTACATAACATAGCATACATGATAGAACCAATTGCAGATGCATATGGTATTCTATTCATGCTCTCTCTATCCTCCAGTGTCTGTGGACATATAGACTTAGAAAGGTGTTTCCCATGCACCATAGGTATAAACCCTTTCTTAGAGAGATCCATATTGAACCTCTTCAACACTTTATCTATATATGTACTCTGAGAAAGGCCTAGCAACCTATTGGATCTATCTCTATAGATCCTTATTCCCAGAATATAGGATGCTTCTCCAAGGTCTTTCATCGAGAATTGCTTGGATAACAATATTTTAATAGATTGGAGAAGAGAAATGTCATTTCCCATGATCAATATGTCATCTACATATAGAACTAGGAAGACAATTGCACTCCCACTGACCCTTTTATACACACAAGGTTCATCTTCATTCTGTGAGAAACCAAACTCTTTTATTGTCTCATTGAATCGTATGTTCCAGCTCATAGAGGCTTGCTTCAATCCATAAATGGATCTTTGAAGCTTGCATACCTTTTCGCCATTTCCTGATGTGAATCCTTCTGGTTGTGTCATATACACATCCTCGGTAAGATTTCCATTAAGGAAAGCTGTCTTCACATCCATCTGTCAAATCCCATAATCATAATGAGCTGCAATGGCTAAAAGTATTCTTATAGACTTAAGCATCGCTATAGGAGAAAAAGTTTCGTCATAGTCAATACCTTCTTTTTGACGATAACCTTTTGCTACTAAGCGAGCTTTATAGGTAACTATATTACCTTCCATGTCAGTCTTCTTTTTGAAGACCCATTTGCACCCTATGGGTTTTATCCCTTCAGGTGGTTGAGTTAAAGTCCATACTTTATTCTCATACATGGAGTCCATTTCGGACTGCATAGCCTTAAGCCATAAATCACGTTATGAACTGTTCAAAACTTCTTGATAGCTTGTAGGCTCATTGTCCTCTACTACAGTTATACCTTTATCCGAATCAATGTGAAATCCATATCTCACAGGGATAGAATGCATCCTAGTAGATCTTCTAGGATTTTGTGTATAATCAGGTTCAACTGTGATTTCATCATTATGAAATTCATTTCGGGTTCAATCGATTGATCATCTTCTATTTATGGGTCTCGAACTTCACCAAGCTCAATTTTACTCCCATTGTCCTCTCGTAGGAGAAATTCTCTTTCCAAGAAGACAGCATGCCTTGAAACAAACACCTTTTGTTCTAAGGGATGATAGAAATAATATCCAAACGTTTCTTTTGGATATCCCACAAATAAACATTTGTCAGACTTAACATCCAGTTTGTCTGACATTCTCCTCTTCACATAAGTAGGACAACCCCATACTTTCATATGAGAAAGCGTGGGTTTCTTGTTATTCCACATCTCATATGGAGTAACATCAACCGATTTACTAGGAACTCTATTTAACACATAAACAGCAGTTTCTAGTGCATATCCCCAAAAGGACTTAGGCAAGTCCGCTCGGCTCATCATTGATCGAACCATATATAATAGTGTTCGATTCCTCCTTTCGGATACACCATTGTGTTGTGGTGTATATGGAGGAGTCCATTGAGATAAAATCCCATTATCTCTAAGATAATCCTGAAACTCTTGACTTAAGTATTCTCCACCTCGATCTGATCTAAGTGTTTTAATACTTTTCCCAAGTTGTTTCTCTACTTCATTTCTAAATTCTTTGAACTTTTCAAATGCTTCAGACTTATATTTCATTAGATAGATGTATCCAAACCTGGAATAATCATCTATAAAAGTAATGAAGTAGGAGTAACCTCCTCTAGCATGTGTAGTCATTGGACCACGTACATCTGAATGTACTAAGTCCAAAACCATTTTAGCTCATTCTTCTGTACCAACAAAGGGAGCTTTTGTCATTTTTCCCAATAAACAAGATTCGCATGTATCAAATGATTCATAATCAAATGATCCAAAATCACCTGACTTGTGTAATTTGGTCATGCATTTTTCATTTATGTGGCCTAAACGACAATGCCATAAGTATGAGGTATTTAGATTATCATGTTTCATTCTCTTGGTATCCACATTATGTACTTCTTTAATTAAATCACGAACAAATATACCATTCTCAATGATAGCTTTTGCATAAAATATATTGTTATTAAAAATGTAACAACATTTGTCCTTTAAAGAAATATCATAATCGTTCATCAAACAACTGAAAGAAATAATACTCTTGGACAAAGCTGGAACATAATAACAATTATTTAATTCCAGTACTAATCCACTAGGAAGAGGCAAATAGTAAGTCCCCACAACTGTTGTAGAGATGTTTTGTCCAGTAGCTGACTGTAAACATATCTCTGCCTTTCCAACTCTTCTAAAGCTTCTAAGCCCCTGTAGATCATTACATAAATGAGATCCACATCCGGTATCTAATACCCAAGTTTGTTTTGAAGTAATAGAATAAGTATTAATTTCAATCATATGAATACCTGAAGTAGAAGCATCAGCTTGCTTCTTCTCCTTGAGAGAATCTAGATAGGCCTTGCAGTTAAGCATCCAATGACCATCCTTTCCACAATGGAAGCAAGTTCCTTTAGGATTCTCTTTCTTGGCAACCTTCTTCTTAGAGATCCCACCATTCTTTGGCTGCGCCTTGGTTATCTTCTTCTTCTTCTTCTGCTTCTTGCCTTTAGCAGAAGTGACAACCATGACACTTTTTGGATCCTTCTTAAATGATCCATCAGCTATCTTGAGCATATTGATTAACTCAGGAATGGATACATAGATCTTGTTCATGTTGAAGTTAAGCACAAAAGGTGCATAACTTGGAGCCAACGAGTACAAGATTAAATCTATGTATTGATCATTATCCATAACATAGCCAAGTCAACTCAAATGCTCAATATACCCATACATCTTCAATGCATGAGTAGCAGCTGAAGTGCCTTCCACCATTTTGCAGCTAAATAGAGCTCGAGCAATCTCATATTGCTCAGTTCTAGCCTGAGAAGAATAAAGCTCCTCTAGATGCAAAATGATGGTTTTAGCATCCATCATTTCATGTTGCTTCTGAAGCTCCGAGGACATAGCACCTAGCATCAGACATGCTGCTGTTTCACTATCTTCCATGTATTTTCGATAAATGCCTTTGATCTCATCAATGGCATCATCTGATGGACGTGGTGGTGGATCTTTATCCAAGACATAGTGGATCTTTTCAGCTCTGAGAACAATTCTCACTTGCCTGATCCAGTCAGAATAGTTGTTGCCAACCAGCTTGTTATCCAAGATTGATCGTATGTTAATGTTTGATGTGCTCATGATGATGACCTAGATGTGAAAAAGAAAAGATATGAGAGTATGTTCATATATATATATGCATTAATAAGGTCTTTAATTAATCCATTTACTCCCACTATTTTATTGCGAATTAATAGCCCTCACTATATAATCCGAGAAAACCCGATGGTTTTCTTAGTGGGCCAATATCCAATCCTTGATATGTAATTTGACCTTGACTGTGGTCAACAAGCCAAATTCCATACCCTTGAAAGGTAGGTATCTTTATACCAATTGTGTCTCTACACAATTATTGGATCATTAGGTTATCAACTCTTGATGCATGCATATCATATATGCATTCCCTAATCTTGCCTCTAGAACCATTAGCCTTGACTGTGGTCAACAAACTAATGGGCTAGCTAAGATGACCCATTTAATTAGATTTGAACATATTCGATATAATGTGAGCTTGATTGTGGTCAACAACCCACACTATAAAGAACTCTGGTTCTCCTCAAATTAATGGAAGGCTTATATACCTTAGTATTTGTTTGAGGGTTTTAGTTAATTAAGTCTCGTCATACATGGTTGGCATACATTGGTATGCATCCTATATCTATCACATAAATATAAGCATACAAATATGGTATAGTTATGGACTTCACTACATTGATTTCCCCGAGCCAAGAGAGAAATCAAAAGGTCACACCTAGGTAGTATCATGATTCAAACAAGAAAATAATTACATTATCTTCAAGCTTGTTGGATCTCCATCCAGCCCATCTTGCTCCTTGATATTGGTCTCCATCTCTATTTCTAATTCTAATCTAAGTAATCTAATTACATATTACAATTTGAAATGAAATACAAACCAAAAACAAGTGGCCAGGATATGAAAGTCCTTATTGGGCCAAAACATGCATTATGCTCAATCACATTGGGCTTTGTCCATAACTAACCATCATGCCAATCATTCACCGTTATATGCCTCTCTAATGCATAAATAAATGGATTACTAACTTTGTTTCAACCTTTGAAACTATATTTTGAGTTGTTTAATGATGTGATCAAATTAGGAAACTTTTTCTATTTTGGAAACTTTCATTTTAGGAAACCTTTTTGCATGAATGTGTTCTTGCCTTAATAATCAATCAAATTGATTATTAATTAATTATAAATTGACTATTTAATTAATTAATCATATTAAATAATTAAAAGAATCAATTTTGGGCTTAAAATAAGTGTAGGCCGAAACCCACAGAAGAAAAACCCTAAGTGTGTTCACACACAAACTAGTTTTGTGTCATTTGGACCATTTGGGCCTTTTGGAATGAGCCAAGCAAACTCCAGCCCTTAAAACCCATTAATAAATTTAATTAATGTTTATAATAGTTAATTTAAATCAGCTCCTTGGGCCCACCAAGTCATTCACTAATTTAAACCAAGTCCGTAAACATAATTAAGCCCATTAAGTGGTTTTAATGAATTAAAATTAATCAAATTAATTTAAGGCCCATTTTAATTAATCCAATTAATTAAAAAAACTTTAATATATCATATATATCAGATTTAGAAGATCAAAAGTCGTTCTAACCAAGAACACATCAAGAACACACGAAGAACACCAATTTATCGAACTTTTCGACAAAACTAGTTTTCATGCAAAACTTGTTCGATTTTAATTCCGTTCGATCCTACGGCTTAATATCACATATTAAACACATAAAATATCATCTAAATGATTTTCAAATAGATCCATAAGAAATTAAATTAGAACAGCCCCTACATTACCTAGGGTTTCACGCCAAACCCTAATGAGTTTCACGCCAAACCCTTATGTTAATCATTCAAAAATTTCGTTTTTGTTTCCACCATATTTATTTGATCACAAATACAACCAGAAATCAATATTTCTCATTCATGAACAATCAAATCTAATATTTTAAAGTTCATGAAACAAATAACTCAAAACAAAACTTATTCCGTTAAAAAATATAGAATTGTATATCCATGGCAAAATCGTGGCTCTGATACCATATTGGAATTTAATGGTTACATGCATCACATACATGAGCGAAATTTTAAATTTTTTAACCATTAGATCTGATCTTGCCATGAATACACAATATAACTATATGAGAATAAGAAAAATCACCTTTGATTTTGTTGAACAGTTGATTTTACTTCGCACCGGGTTGTCGCAAACCACAGTGTCCAAAATCGAACACCTCCAATGAGTAATCCACACTAGAGAGGGGTAAATTGAACCAACAAATTGGTGTTCAACTAGGGCTGGCCGAAATCCAAGAGGCTAGCAATGGAAGTGGCGCAAAAAGGGAGAGAGAATTAAGAGAAAAAGACTTTCCTTTTGTTTTAATCACTTAACCCTAATTCTCATTAGTTGGCCTTTTATAGTTAGGTTAAAATTCCAACTCCTTAATGAGATTGGGCTCTTTAAAAATGCTGGAGAATTATTAATTGGGCTTCTGGAATTAATTATAATCATTTGGGCTTAATTAAATCCAAATTAAATCTTTTCATAAAAGACCATGCACAAAATCCACAAACTAGGCCCTTTGTGCATCTAATTGGATTTAAATATCCAAATGGATTCCAAATCCAACCAAATTAAATATGTGAGTTCCATAACACTTATGTAACATATATAAATTAATTTGGTCCAAGAAAAATCCCTCTAAGCCCTTTTGTATGGGGTTGGCATGTAGACCTCTTCTGGAGGGCTTCCTCCAACTTCTTCATTCCTTTGGCCCTTTATAATTTCTCCAATGGTCCTATTAATTATTATATCAGTCCTATAACACTTATAGTAGTCTTATAAAACTTATAAGACAATAATAATTAATCATGAAATACATTATTTCATTTAGGTCCAATTCATAGAACATTTCTCAAAAGTTTCGCGGACAATTTTATTTGATCATAATTAATTAAACTCTTTAATTAATTATTATCATATTCTCCTCTCTACCTTTATAATAATATCAAATATTATTATCCTTGTCATTTTACCATTTTACCCTTTTCTCTATATGTGTGTGACCTATTGGGTTCCTGTCCATGTTGGCAGTATAATATGTAATTGTGAGTTCTATTCAAAACTCACATGATTTAAACTCCTTTAAATCATTTTATCAATCTCTATTGATATTTTGATACATCATTATACAAGTCATGATTGGCCTCTAGCTAGGCATCATGACTACCCAAATGTCAGGAAAGTCATGTGGTTTGACTGTACCCTTCCATAGAAACAGTTACCGTGCAATTACTCCTTTCACCACTCTTATCTCAATTAGATTCTGAGTATGGATTTCTGTCAACTCATATAAATCTAATTATGTATGTTCTATTAATTTAACCATTGTTTCTAAAATGCCCTTCATGGATCTCCATCCATCTTGGCATATTACTCTGGCCAGAGATTCACTGAACAAGGTAATTATAGAATCATGTGAGATAACTTCCTTTGTTAAATCTGGGTTGGTGAATCCTTTGTCAATCACTCAACTATCTTCAAGTAGGTCATGATATACCCAATCTCCTAACTATGTTCACTCCCAGTTGGAAGTAATCAGTTATGGAGTCAAAGTATACCACTTGCTACTTAAGATAACTTTGGTGATCTCAAGTCTAAGGATACTTGCACAACTGCTATGAAGAGATTCCTCACTGACATAGATTGAATATCCATATGAGGATTCTCTTTGCAGGTCTCCAATGAACTTGTTCCTCTAACAAGCATCCACATGTTAGCTTTGATTATTATCCATAATCACAATTATGAGAACCATTGCTTGAACCATTCAAGAAGCATAACATGTGCTAGTCTGTCTGAATTAACAATGTCCTATCTTGTTAATTCTATGACTAGGGATATTTAGATATTAACATATTTGCATGCAATAGACATCTCACATCATGAACACCTTCATGATTGCCTTTGCACTGTGTTTATAATATCTAGGACTTCATTTATTAATTTAAGATTTACAAACTCATGTATTCAAACACAGCATTAATAAATGAATGATGCCTTTTATTAAGAATATAAATTTCATACATATGAAAAACATCCCTATTACATGGGCTCTAGGGCATACTCTCTAACAAATGGTCACTTTAAGGTTAATTGAGGAAGAAATGGTTTTTAATGTGAATAAGGTAATGAAGCACCCCTCATACGACTTTAAAGAGCCCATTTGTTTTGTTAATGGTGTTTAAGAATGTGTAGAGGCAAAACAAGAAGAAATTATTTTGGATGATGAGCTTCAAGAGTGTTTAATGCATCCAAAGAAAGAGGAGGAAACGAAAAAAAGAGAAAAAGAGTTGTTGGATGATTTAGAGAAAGAGCGCAATGAAAAAGGAAATATAGGGGATTAAATATCCCTTCCTGAGGGAGAAAATTTTGAACTTAAAAATCTTCCTCCCTATTTGAAATAAGTGCTTTTAGAGGAAAATGCCAGTTATTATTTATTCTTTGTTGATAAGTTTGGAAGAAGATATGCTTATTGAAGTACTAAAAAACATAAAAAAGCAATTGGTTGGAAGACATCTGATTTGAAGGGAATTAGCCCAAGTTATTGTACATTCTGGATACTAATGGAGGACAATTTCAAATCAGTAGTGTAACCCCAAAGGAGGCTCAACCCCATTATGCTAGAAGTTGTGAAAAAGGAGGTACTTAAACTCACTGATGTAGGTATTATCTATCCTATTTTCGATAGTAATTGGGCTAGTCTGGTTCAATGTGTACCTAGAAAGGGGGGATGACTATAATAACAAATGAAAAGGATGAACCCATTCCAATACGCATAGTGATGAGATAGAGTATGCATAGGCTATAGGAGATTGGATAATGCTATTAGAAAAGATCATTTTCCTTTAAAATTCATTGATCAAATGTTAGAGAGACTGGCAAGGAGTAGATTTTACTATTTTTTTGATGGTTATTTAGGGTATATGTAAATACCTATAGCTTTAGAAGGCCAAGAAAATACCACATTCACATGTCCTTATGGCACACTTACATATAAGAGGATGCCTTTCAGTCTCTGTAATGCCCCAACCACTTTTCAAAGATGCGTGATGGCCATATTTCATGATTTTATTGAAAATTTTATGGAGGTTTTCATGGACCATTTTATATTATGTGGTTGTGATTTTGAGTCTTGTTTGAATAATCTTGCATTGGTCTTAGAAAGATGTAAAGAAACTAACCTTTTTCTTAATTGGGAAAAATGTCATTTTATGGTAAGCGAAGGAATATTTTTAGGACATAAGATCTCCGAAAAGGGAATTGAGGTAGATAAAGGTAAAATTGATGTTATCGATAAATTACCTCCCCCCCACCAATGTTAAAGGTATTAAAAGTTTCCTTGGTCATGCCAATTTTTATAATCGATTTATTAAGGCTTTTTCTAAAATTGCTAAACTGCTTTCTAATTTATTGTTAGAAGATGCTGAATTTAACTTCAATGATAAGTGTTTTTAGGTATTTAATTTGTTGAAACAAAAGCTAATCATAGCAATGGTCATAGCATCACCAGATTGGAGCCTACAATTTGAGATTATGTGTGATGCTAGTGACTATGTAGTAGAAGCGATTTTAGGTTAGCGGAGGGAGAAAGTTTTTCATACTATCTATTATGCAATTCATACTCTCACCGGAGCTTAAGTAAATTATAAAATTGATCGGTGCCTAGCAAGTGTACTAGATTGGCTAGTAATATAGGAAAATATAAATTAAGACCCCAAATATCGTATCCAAGCGAAACTATGATGATACAACTTGCTTCAAATTTTAAGGTGAATATCGTGTGCAAAATCCTAAGTTTATGATGGTGATGAAAGTTTTAATAAAGAAAACTTAAGCAATTAAAATTGAATCTAAAGAAAACAATCAATTAAAGTTGGTAAAATTTAATATTAAAGGCAACTTCTGCTAAAGGACTATCCACGTTAACCTTATATTACAATCACTTAATAAAAAGGGAACACAAGTGATTATGAAGAAATAAGATGAATAAGGCAAGATAACTTAAATCAAGATTATCATTCTCAAGCATCAAGCTTTCCTTCTCAAAATTATTCAACACTTAGCATACAGATATGATTTTTATCTCCTAGATGATTTTTACCTCCTAAATTCTTTTGCAAGTAAATTTAACTTTCATCTATTCTTGATTGTAACTCTTATTAATTTTAATCTATTATGACCAACACACCACTATACCTTAACTCAGAACATAATCTTGTATTAAGACTAATAAATTAACCTAAGAACATACAAACCAATAATTATGCATAAATCAATCGTCAACTATTAATTCAAATAAGTCAACAATCAAATTATAGACAACTAAAGATAAGAAATTGTACAAAACCAAGGAATAATCAATTTGTATCACACTAAGCATGAATTAGGTCATTACATTACAAAATTAAGGATTCAAGTAACCTTTAGCAAAATTTAAAGAAATCTACTCACACTTCATATTAAACACCAAACAAAGTAAATAAAGTTGATATAAACTCATAGAAGTAAGAAACTCCCTTGACAATTCTGTAGAACTCCAAGCAAGACTTATAAACTCCAAGTGTTTGTATCTTACTAAATTAAACCTAAGCTAATGTATACAAATGAATTGAAAATTCGTAAGGTAAAAGGGGCTCTCCAATCTTGGTGGCTTCAGCTCTTTTTATTGCCTCCCAGAGAAGAGTTTATGCCTCTTGTGACTTTCTATCTTTAAAGAATTTGTATTTAATTGAAATAGGAAGACTTTAATTTCCTAATTAGGGCATTTACTCGGAAGAGTGTGTATTGTACTTGGAAGGGTGACCTTGATGCTCGAGAGAGTGAACTTTGTGCTCGGGAGAGTGATTTTCTACTGCAATTCACGTAACTTCACTTGGGTGAGTGCCAATTTCACTCTGGATAGTGCCAAATCACTCAGCCGAGTGAAGGAATCACTCAACCGAGTAATTCATGGCTGCCTCCCATGAATGAAAGCTATAATTCTGCTTAATTCCAATTTTGTCCCTAACTTTCTCCTTTTTGTACTTTAGAACCTTTTTTTCTTTAATTTGGCCCTGAATGACATCAAAATTAACAATTAGTCCTAAAAACACATAAACTAAATAACTAAACCTAAAACCAACTAAATTAAGACTAACTTGACTCAATTAGATACATAAAAATACACTAAAAACATAATATAATTCACACTTAATAAATATCCCAAACTTAGCTTTTGCTCACCCCTGAGCAAATTTGAACAAACCAACTCCTCAAAATTATCAAACTTTAATAAAGACTTATGCATTTCAAAATAAAGTTTAGCAATTAGCAAGAGCAATCACCAAAATTCCAGCTAGTAATAAATTCAAACAAGACAATATGAGCTAGTTTCCTTGTCTTGTGTGAACACCAAAACATTTTAAGCATGTTTAAAATCAATACACCAATGAAAATTCATAGCTAAGTTTAGAATGAATGCACACCTAAGTGTATAAATGGTTTCACACTTGAAACTCTAGAAATACCATAAGCCTCTCCTTTAGCACCGGAACCCGTAGGTTATCTCTGCTAAACAGCTCAAAAGCAAACTTAAAATCACTTAGATCTTAGTTGAGTTATAATGGGGTTAAGGTATTGGTTATCAAAGAATGTACAAAGATAATAAAAAAAGAATAACTACTCTATAATAAGATAGATCAAGATTCAAAATTTTAAATTTTTAAGCACAAACCCCTTTTTCCATATTTGTTTGTTCAAACCCATACACATCTTAAATACTTTGAGAGAATGTGAATTTTCTTTACAATTTAGCTTTTTACTCAAGTCATACTTGCTTTCCCTTGTAAATACCCCACACTTAAGATTTTTGCCATGTATACTAGCTTTATTGCTTTTTCTTCTTTCTTTCTTTTCTTTTCCTTTCTTTTTCTTTTTTTTTATTGCTAGCAATATAATAATAAGCTGGGTAATTACAAGGTGAATTCTTACTATTTGACTTCATCTATAGTCCTTGACAATATTACCAAAAATGTATTACTAGACCCTTTAAAATGCCCAACAAAAATAATCCATCCAATCCTAGAGTGGCCAATTCTAGAAGGGAAAGAGAAGTGCTCTTTAGGTTATATGGTTAATAATTGAGTGTAACAAGAAAAACTAAAATAGCACGCATTAAGCATGCCTCATCAGGCACAAAAATGCTAACAAGGGTCAATTATATCAAAAGGTGGGTAAACAGTCTTTTTATAGCTCAATAAGAGCAATTATACCTAGATCACTTTGTAAGTTGTTTTGAATTGCTTTTATGCTTCAAAGGGTGATGAGGAAGGTTCTAGTGTTCTAAAAATCCTCACTTAACTACATCAATACATTGGTTTTTCTTAAATTTAAAAAACTTGTCTTAAGTGCTCAAAAAGTGGAAACTCACAAATATAATTCAAGTTGAATGTTAAATTAGCTAAAATTTCATTAAAAAACATGCTTGCCTTAGTGCTAAACCAAAATTGTGAACAATGCACATTCTAAGTTTAAGTTCAACTTTTGAAGATAAACTAGGGCAAACTAAGTTTAGTGCAAGATAAAAGATAAATTAGAACTGACTACATTTTTAGTGCAACGAGATAGCTAACGACTAAAAACTAAGTTATAAGGTCTTGACATAAACTATTATAAGAAGAAAATTTAAACATAAGAACAAAAACAAGAATATACTACAAAAATGTAAAAGAAATTTCATCCATAAAAGAGGATTGAAAATTTTTCTAATTCCTAGACAAAATTGAGCTTGAGTAAGTTCTACCTCTTTTTTTATAATCTTGTTGTCCTTAGCAATTTATTCTAGCGATAGAGGTGGTGGTGGAAATTTTCCCCAACTGCTATTAATAAAGCGCTTGAAATCTTATCTTTGTTCATCGATGTTTTCCTGCATTGTACCCATTTTTCCTTGCAAGTTATCTAAACGAACATTAATTCGATTTAAAAGATCAATCACTTGAGGGGTTGGATCAGCTATGGCTTGTGGTGTCGCCTTGTGCTCCTCTTATTCCTGAATTTCTTCCTCTTGGTGGTCATGAACTTGAATCCCATTGTCATTCAAGTATTCTTCTCTAGTAGTCTAGTATCATCGAGGTGTAAGAGACAAAATCTTTATGTGCTTCAGCAAAGAGAAATCGATGTACTTGAGTTCTCCTATAAGTGGATGTCCTAAATCGATATGGTGGACTGCAATCACCATAATAATGGCTATCCAACAAATGGAGATATCCTTAATGGTGAGCAGTTTCTTCTGTAGGTCTTTGATCTTTTGTGCAAGAACCAATGGACCATCAATGGGAATGCCTTCGACCATGCATCATAACAACATGAACTCTTTGGAATTCATTGCACTAAGACCACCAAGACAATTGAAAATTTTAATTGATAAATACCTATAAAGGATATGCAAGACATGACTCCTCAAAAAGTGACATTTAATCCTGCCACCTCTCCATAGCACTAGATCAACTGGATCTCTCACAATTTTCCAATTTTCTTGGGAGGTAGCATTATGTAATTCACAAATGGCATTTGTTGGAAAACCTAAACATGCTGTTAATTGTTGAAAATCATGGTATAGCCTAACCATGGCAAGATCTCATTCGCCCCCGAAATAACACTAAAATGAATAGAGAAAATCTCGTGCAATGAAGGGATACACTTATGGTTTCTTCCCAACAAATTCCTTCCACCGTATGTTGTTAATTAATGGTTAAATCTCATTCCATAGGTTTCCATTAGCTATATCTAGGAAGAGATCACTCAAATAGGCAAGTTTCACATAGTTACATCACTAAAGTGTTTGTACAGTGAGTGTTTCCCTTCTTCTACATATACAGGGATGCGTGACCCAAAAAAGCTTGAAACTTTAGCATGTCGAACTTTCTTAAGAGCCACTACATAAAAAACTCCCAAATAAGCAAGAATCTTAATTCAATTATAACAAGAAAAAACATAATGTAGCACATTGGAACTTAAAGGCAAATGTAATTAAAATCAACCACTAAAAAATGTGAAACATTGAGATAAGTGAACAAATATTAAAAAAAAAATTATATTGTCAAAGATGGATTCAAGTGAACAAGGTAATTGCTAAACAAAATTAAGCTAAAAATGAAAGTACATTCTTTGAACATTTCAACAAACACCTTGTGTGCATATGTTGTTGAAGCTAAATCAAGATCAAATTGAAATTCAATTGACACCAAAAATGAATATATGTATTACTAGTATGCTCTCTATAAGCTCATATGAAACGTAATCGAATAGCAATCAAATTTCAAGCCCAAATTCTAAGTGGAAGCCCCCCCAAGTTACCCTAATTTCAAGCAAAATTAATCAACTTTACATTTGAAAAATAAAACTTGAAAGTTAAAGATCACTTACTTTGATAAGTGGGAACAACATAGAAGCAAAATTTTTGACTTGAAATAAAAGTACTCAAGCGAGTGAAAATTGCTCAATAGGTGAGTGAGAGAATAAGTGAAATGGTGTGTGCAAGAGTGAGGATGAAAATTGGGGAAGTGGGGTTTATAAAGAGGACCACTCGAGTGAGTGAAGTTTCACACAGCCTAGTGGGTCATTTCGGTTTCCATAGGGGCACAATTTGAAGCTTTAAATATTTGTTTGTTATTTGATAAAAAATACTCACTCTGGAGAGTGGCAAAAACCACTCGAGAGAGTGCTGAACGTCTGCTCTAAAAGCCAAGGAAAAAGGGTCATTGCACTCTTAAGAGTGGTCAACTACTCAGGAGAGTGACCAAAGTCACTCGGCCGAGTGGCCCAAGGCTGCTTCCCTATGAGAAAAATCCATCTTTCATAGTTCAAGCCCTAAATCCAAGGTTATGATTATGTTATTCCTCTCTGCAATAATTCACCTTTGAAGCACTAAATTAGCAACTCTGAAACACCTTAATTCACATTTGTTGTGCATTCTCAAATCAAATCACTCTCAACTTATTTATGATCAAACTTAACACATTATCAATCACTCATCTTTCAATTGCCTCAAACACAAGCCTTATTTGCTTAATTTGTATAGGAACTCATGCCGGTATCACACCTTAGTCTTTAAGCACATTAAGATAATAAAGAATAGACACACTTCTTTATTTTTCATGAAATAAAAACTAAAGTAAACTAAAGTAAAACAAATCAATAACCATGTAACAAAGACACTTCAAGTACAAAAAAAAAAAGAGATAACAAGGAAACACAAAATGAAAATAATGTAAAGCAAAAGAAAGAGCTTACTTCTGAGTTTAGGAAGTCCTCAGCTAGACTTATATCCCTTATATAAGTCTTGAAATACTATGGTTTCCTCAACAACCTCCATTTCTCCAACTCGATATGGTTTTAACCTGTGACCATTTACTTTGTATTCATGCCCATCTTTTGGACTCTTGATAGTCACCACCCCTAAGTCATTGCTTGACAACACTTGATATGGTCTAAGCCATCTGGATTTTAGTTTTACCAGGAATAACCTTAATTGACTGTCATAAACCAAAACCATCATGCCAGGAGCAAATTCTTTTTTATTAAGTTTCTTCTGATGCCACTGCTTGGTTTTCTCTTTGTATATAGTTGCATTAATATGAGACCACCATTAAAATTCATCCAGTTCATTGAGTTGTAACTTTCTTTTATCTCCTACACACCTCAAAGCAAAATTTAGCAATTTTATCGCCCAATAAGCTTTATGTTCTAATTTGATAGGTAAATGACATGGTTTTCCAAAAACTAATTTATATGGAGACATGCCTATAGGGTTTTTAAATGTTGTTATATAGGCCCAAAGAGCCTCATCTAGTTTTTGAGACCAATTTTTTCTAGAATTATCTGCCATTTTCTACAAAATTGATTTCAATTCCTTGTTAGAGACTTCAACTTGCCCATTTGCTTAAGGATGATATAGGGTAGTTATCTTATGCCTTACACTAAATTTTTTTAAGAAATGCTTTGAATTGATAGTTGACAAAATGTTTGCTCCCATCACTTATAATGGCCATTAGTGTTCCAAACCTAGTGAAAATATTCCTTATAAGGAATTCAAGCACCACTTCGCATCACATGTTGTAGTAGCTATTGCTTCTACCCATTTACTAACATAATCCATAGCTACTAAGATATATTCATATCCAAATGAGTTTGGAAATGGCCCTATGAAATCAATTCCCCAAACATAAAAAATCTCTACTTCTATCACATTATTCATAGGCATCTCATCCCTCTTAGATATGTTCCCCACATGTTGACACCTATCACATACTTATATGAAAGTCTTAACATCAGAGAAAAGAGAAGGCCAAAATAAACCTGATTGAAGAATTTTTTGTACTGCGTGGTTTGTTGCATGGTTACCTCTTATTTCTCCTTCTTGACATTGCTTCATTATATCTTTTTTTTCTTCTTCTAGAAAACATCTTCGAAGCACTTAATTCATGTAAATTTTGATTAAATACGGGTCATCTTAAAGGAAATGTCTTGCATCTGCTTTAAGCTTTTTCTTTTGTTGCCAAGGAAAGTCTTTTGGAAGATATCCTCCTGTAAGAAAATTAGATATATTAGCATACGAAGGAACCAAAATTTCACAATCGTATATAGTACAAATACATTCATCAAGAAATAAGTCTAAAATTTCCCCCTTTTCAATATTATCATGATCCAATCTTGATAAATGGTCTGCCACAAAATTTTCAGCTCCTTTCTTATCTTTAATTTTCACATCAAATTCTTGTAAGAGCAAAACCCATCTAAGGAGCCTTGGTTTGGAATCCTTTTTTGCGAATAGGTGCCTCAATGGTCATTGATCTGACTATATAGTGATCTTAGAGCCAAAGAGATAGGGTCTGAATTTTTCAAAAGACAACACAATTGCTAATAATTCCTTATTTGTGGTTGTATAATTGAGTTGAGCTCCGATGAGAGTATGGCTTGTATAATAGATAGTCTAAAAGACTTTCTCCCTTCGCTGGCCTAAAACTGCTCCCACTATATAGTCACTAGCATCACACATGATCTCAAATGGTAAGCTCCAATCTGGTGATACTATGACTGGTGTTGTGATTAACCATTGCTTGAACATGTTAAATGCCTACAAACACTTATCATCAAAGTTAAATGCTGCATCTTTTATCGACAAATTAGAAAGTGGTTTAGTAATTTTAGAAAAGTCCTTAATGAACCGACGATAGAAACCAGCATGACCAAGAAAACTTATAATATCTTTAACATTAGTTAGGGTAGGTAATTTATCAATAAGATCAATTTTATCTCTATCCACCTCAATCCCTTTCTCAGAGATCTTATGGCCTAACACTATCCCTTCTCTTACCATAAAGTGACATTTTTTCCAATTAAGAATAAGATTGGTTTTCTTGACACCTTTCTAAGACCAACACAAGATTAGATAACCACAACTCAAAATCACACCCATATAATGTAAAATCATCCATAAAGACCATAAATTTCGCAATAAAATCATGAAAAATAGCCATCATGCATCTTTGAAATGTAGTAGGGGCATTGCAAAGTCCAAACCTGTCAAAAGTGAAGATATGATTACTAGTTTTACATTATTTTCCAAAAATACATATTTTAAAAGAGAGGGAAGATTTTTGAGTTTATAATCTCCCTTAGGAGGGGATGATTCATCATTCTTTAGTCTTTCCTCTTTGTGTTCTTTTTCCAACTCCTTTATTAGTTTTTTTCTCTGCCTTTTCCACTTCCTATTTATCCATTGGATTCATTCAGTAAAATTTCCTCTTGATTTTTTTCAACACATTTTTGAATACCATCTATGAAGTAAATGAACTCTTCAAAATCATAGAAAGGATGCTTCATTACTTTATTCACATTGAAAACCATTTCTTCCACATTGAATCTTAAGGTAAGTGTTTGTCCATGTACATCTATTAAAGCCTTCAGGGTCAATAGGAAAAATTGGCTCCCCTCTTATTGTAAACTATTGACATTTGTAAAGAATAAAATGAATAAAAATGAAAAAAAAGGGAAGAACAAGAAAGACACACAAAATTCACTTTTGAATCTAAAACCAAACCAATGTTTCCGCGACAATAATGCCAAAAACTTGACTGGTGTCCAGCAAGTGTACTAGATTGGCTTGTAATATATGGAAATATAAATTAAGACCCCAAATATCGTACCCAAAGGAAACTGTGATGATTCAACTTGCTTCATATTTTAATGTGAATATCGTGTGCAAAGAATAAAATAAATCCCAAGTTTATGATGGTGATGAAAGATTTAATAAAGACAACTTAAGCAATTAAAATTGAATCTAAACAAAGCAATCAATTAAAGTTGGCAAAATTCAATACTGAAGCCAACTTCTGGTAATGGACTATACACCTTAACCTTATATTGCAATGACTTAATAAAAAGGGAACATAAGTGATTATTAAGAAATCAATTGAATAAGGCAAGATAAAAAGGGAACATAAGTCATTCTTAAGCATCAAACTTTCTTTCTCAAAATTATTCAACACTTAGCATAAAGATTTGATTTTTTACCTCCTAGATGTCAATTAAATTATTTTGCAAGTGAATTTAACTTTCATCTATTCTTGATTTTAACTCTTTTTAATTTAATCTATTATGACCAACACACCACTATACCTTAACTTATAACATAACCATGTATTAAGACTAATAAATTAAACTAAGAACATACAAACCAATAATTATGCGTAAATCAATCGTCAACTATTAATTCAAATAAGTTAACAATCAAATTATAAATAACCAAAGGTATGAAATTTCACAAAACAAAAGAAATAATCAACTTGTATCACATTAAGCATGAATTATGTGATTACATTACAAAATTAAGGATTCAAGTATCCTTTAGCAAAATTTAAAGAAAACTACTCGCACTTCATATTAAAAATGAAACAAAGTACATAAAGTTGATACAAACTCATAGAAGCAAGAAACTCCCTTAATAATTCTACAGAACTCCAAGCAAGACTTCTAAACTCCATGTGTTTGTATCTTACAATATTAAACCTAAGTTAATGTATACTAATGAAAGGAAAATTTGTAAGGTAAAAGGGGCTCTCTAATCTTGATGTTTTCAGCTGTTTTTATAGCCTCCCAAAGAAAAGTTTATGCCTTCTATGACTTTTTATCTTGGAAGAATTATTGTTTAATTGAAATAGAACTTTAATTGCCTAATTAGGACATTTACTTGGGAGAGTGAGTCTTGTAATTGGAAGGGTGACCTTAATGCTCTGGAGAGTGGACTTTGTGCTCAGGAAAGTGATTTTCTATTAGAATTCACATAACTTCACTTGGGGAAGTGCCAATTTCACTATAAGGAGTGCCAAATCACTCAACCGAGTGATTCATGGTTGCCTCCCAATAATGAAGCTATAATTCTCCTTAATTCCAATTCTACCTCTAACTTTCTCCTTTTTGTACTTTAGACCCTTTTTTTCTTCAATTTGGCCCTAAAAAAATCAAAATTAACAATTAGTCCTAAAAACACATAAATTAAATATCTTAACCTAAAACCAACTAAATTAAGACTAATTTGACTCAATTAGATACATAAAAATATACTAAAAACATAGTATAATTCACACTTATCAACAACCATAGAGGAAGTGTTATTGGTAATTGTGTTTTCTTTTGAAAAATTTTGACCTTATCTCCTTGGTTCTAAGGTCACAATGTGGTCGGACCTTGTGGCCTTAAGGCACCTTTTTGCAAAGAAAGATTCCAAACCAAGACTGATTGGATGGGTTTTGCATTTACAAGAGTTTGATGTGGAGATTAAAGATAAAACAATAGCTAAAAATTTTATGGCAGACCATATATCTCTATTGGAACATGCTAATATCGAAAAGGGAGAAATTTCTAACTTATTTTCTAATGAACATATTTGTGCTATTTATGCATGTGAATTTTCAACTCTTTGGTATGCTAACATAACTAATTTTCTTACAGGAGGTTATCTTCCAAAAGATTTTATGCGGCAACAGAAAGAAAAAGCTTCAAGTTGATGCAAAGCATTACCTTTGGGATGATCCGTATCTAATAAAAATTTGTTCGAATCAAGTACTTTGAAGATGTGTTCTGGAAGAAGAACAAAAAGATATAATGAGGCAATGTCATGGAGATAAAGTTGGAGGCCACCATGGATCAAATCGTACGGTATAAAAAATTCTTCAATAAGGTTTTTTCTAGCCTATTCTTTTTGTGGATGTTAAGCCTTTTATTGAATTATGTGATAAATGTCAAAGAGCAGGAAATATTTCAAAGAGGGATGAAATGCCTATGAATAATGTGTTAGAAGTAGAAATTTTTGATGTTTAGGTATTGACTTTATGGGGCCATTTTCTAAATTTATTTGGATTTGAATATATTCTGGTTGTTGTAGATTATGTAAGTGAGTGGCTATAAGCTATAGTTACTAGAACATGTGATGCTTAAGTTATGCTTA
Source organism: Excoecaria agallocha (assembly GCA_037975025.1). Classification (NCBI taxonomy): domain Eukaryota; kingdom Viridiplantae; phylum Streptophyta; class Magnoliopsida; order Malpighiales; family Euphorbiaceae; genus Excoecaria; species Excoecaria agallocha. Next base: position 25,831,990 of record CM075807.1, on the reverse strand, counting down.
AATTCATTAGGAAAAACACTTTCACTAGATTTGGAGTACCGAGGCCATTATAAGTGATAGGGGCAAGCATTTTGTCAACTATCAATTTAAAACACTGGTTAGAAAATTTGGTGTCAAGCAAAAGATAACAACCCCATATCACCCTTAGGAAAATGGGCAAGTAGAGGTTTCTAATAGGGAATTGAAATCAATTTTAGAAAAGATAGTCAATAGCTCAAGAAAAGATTGGTCTTATAAACAAGATGAAGTTCTTTGGGCTTATAAAATTGAATTAACACCCTTATAGGTATGTCTCCCTTTAGAATTCTCTTTGGAAAAGCATTGCATTTACCAGTTGAGTTGGAGCATAAAGCACATTGGGCTATAAAATTTCTTAATTTTGATTTAAGATATGCAGGAGAAAAGAGGAGGCTATAACTTAATGAATTCAATGAAATTCGACATTGGTCATATAACAACGCGGCCATTTACACGAAAAAAATAAAAGTAATGGCATGATAAGCGACTAAAATTTTAAGAATTTGTTCCAGGCATACTGGTTTTATTATATAATAGTAGACTATGATTGTTTCCAGGTAAACTAAAATCAAGATGGCTTGGGCCACATAAAGTTTTATCTAGCAATGACTTCGGTATGGTGACTAATATGAGTCTAAAATATGGGCAAGATTATAGAGTGAATGGGCACCATTTGAAGCCATATCATGGTGGGAAGGTAGAGGTTTCTAAGGCAACAATGATGTTTCAAGAGTAGCAAAAGATTCAATAAGTCTAGCTGAGGACTTGTTAAACTCAGAACTACATTTTTTCCCTTTTGTTTGCTTTAATTTGATTTTAGTTAGTTTGTTCAATTTTTATTTGAGAGTGCTAGTGTGTCTTTGTCTATTTTAGTTTTAACAAGTGCTTTATTCAGAAAAGAGGAAGTTTTTCTTAAATCAAAATGTACTGATTAATTCTGTAGTGATTTGTGTCTACTTTAGAATTCATGACAATTTGATTTTTCTGCAGAAGAGGGCATTGACTTAGGTTTGATTTCAATTAGGACGAGTTCTTCATGTCAATAAAGTGTCTACAAGAAATGTTGTGTCTAAAAATTAGGTGAAACTTAAGTTCAAACGAATAGTAGAAGTCATATGCTTAAAACTAAACTTGAGTCTCTAAAATTTTTAGTATAGGGGCCTATCACTCGGTAGAGTGGTTTTTCACTCCACCATTTCCTTCATAACTCCATCGAATAGGACTACTGGTGTTTAGGCTTGTTTCTTTCTTAATTTTCCTCTTTTAAGCCAGGCTGTTTGCACTCAAGAGAGTGAGTTTTCCCACTCCATTGATGGCTTTGAGTGACTCTATCGAGTAGTTTAAAGTGCCCCATTAAATGCCCTTTTCCATTAGCTAAATTTTTCATATTTTCCTTTTCTCTATACTGTAGGTAACCATTTGGTCGAGTGGGTTTTCCCACTCCACCGAGTGTCCCATGCCACTCCACTATGATCATCTTCATCCCACCGAGTGGGTATCTTTATTTCAAAAAAAATTTCATTTTTGCTTACAGTAGGTAACTACTCAGTAGAGTGGGTTTCCCTACTCCACCGACTGGTGTTCCTCATGCTACTGAGTGCCCCTTTATATGTTTCCCTTTTGCCCACTAAACCACCAAATCCTTATTTTAACTTGCTTTCCTTTGCTCTCACTCTCCTAAATCCAAATCCCACTCCACCAAATCAAGCCACTAATTTTTGTTTCGTGTTTATCACTTTACTTTATTTCATTATTCTATATCAAGTAAGTGATTCCATGATTTTAAATGTTTCAAATACATTTATTTTTGGCATTAAAGTTTGGATTATTTTTTTAAAATTAGCTAGTTTTCCTTCACTTAGTTTGCTTCTAATGCTTAATATTCTTGATATTTGTGATTATACATGTGTTTGGTGTTAGAATTCAATGTTACTTGTTCATTTTTGGGTTGTTAGTGTTTTGGATTCCATGTCATTTAACTTGGTAAAGTTTTGCACATAACCTCCTAGATAAAATGCCTTAAAGACTTTGTGCTAAATTTGTGCTTCCATTGTCACTATTCCATGTTCATGTATTTAATTCTCACTTCATTTACAGGTCATTTACATTTAGTTTAATTGAATTTCTTGAATTACAATTTGAGGAATTGAGCTGAATATTGCATTTGTCTTTTAAACATGGTTATGGCATTATAAATATTCATTGGCACTCACTTGGTTGGTTTTATTTGTACCCAGTGGCTTATAAGAAATCAAAGAAGAGTATAGCATCAAGCTCATCTAGAAAACATCATCCAGCCTATATTGATGAAGACAAAGCCAAATTATATAAATATTTTAAGCAAATTCAATTCATTAAGCTAATGTATTTGAAGGAATTCTCCCTTGATATTTTGGATGGAAATCTATGGGATAAGGTATTCCCTTTAATCAAAGCTATTGGGTGGGAACATTTCATTTACAAGCACCTAAAAGTATATCCACATGTTTCACTATAGTTCTTCACATCATTGGCATTGACATTTGAGGATGAGAAAGATGTAGGCACAATTAATTTTAAACTAGGGAGGAAGACGCATTGCATACTTTTTCTAGATTTTGCTAAAAAATTAGGATTTCCTAATGATGGATTAGGTGAATTACCTAATGCTATAGTGCAATAAAATTTATAATTTATCAGAGATCCTTCAAATCCAGTGCAGTATAAATCGAGCAAGATCAAGGCTCGTGCCTTAGGTAGTTATGCTCTTTTAATTTTCCATAGGTTCTTATCGATTACTTTTTTTTAGCTATATTGGCAATCCTAGGGCTATTAATCTTAAAGAATGTATTTTGTTAAGATGTATAGTTGAAGGTATACAAATCAATAGGGCAGTCATCCTATGTAGGAAAATAGAAGAGTTGCAAAAAATGAGTAGTCAAATTAAAGCGACATCTCTAGGCTAGATTGTAACCATAATGGAAAAAGTAGTGGAATATATGGATATGAGGGGATGCCTTAGAAAGCCAGCTTATATAGATCATGCCATATTGACATGGATGAAGATCTTGGTTAAAAAGCCATTGAAGCATTAGTCTAATAGGGCAAAGTATTTGTACCTAATCACTGTTGGAAGAAATGTAGCACCCCCTATACAGATACCCTATTTAACTCATAAATTAAATACTATTAATCATGCTTATACAAAATATTTGCTTAACCATCATATTATCATTAATCATGTCATATTGTTTCATATACCTATGTATGTGCTACAAGTCTATTCCTGTTTTGCATTTCATACTTAGTATCATGCATACTGTACTATATGAAATGACTTTATGTATCACATGCGCACATACTCTTTCTTAGCTTTACTACTGATGAGTTACAACACTTAACATAGGTTAGATACATTTTTATAAGATAACTTGCCATAATATAATACTTATGATAATAGTAATACAAAAACATCCTACAAAAAGATTTAACAATCGGTAGTTGGCCCTTCCTAATGCAAAGATCATCCCTCAGCAAAAGTCTTGATAACTGAACCTACACGGATAAATAACCCGTGCTAAGCTATAAACCTTAGTGGGGAATATCTAAAGATGGATGACCACTCACAACGGTCATCAAAAATACACATACTATATATATATATATATATATATAACATGTACAACATAACATGTCAATAATGACAAATACTTTAAAGCTTAAAGCATATCACCATGTATATAAACATTACACCCAAAAGAGTAAGAAATATTCCCATTTTCATAATTCATATGGATGGCAATTTCCCATGTGAACATATTCAAATGAAGCACAATTTCTATGGACAAACCAACAATATGATCCACAATAACGATTTTTAGTAAGATAAACTTTAATTGATTAATCATGATCATTACTATAAATAAAGTTTAGCCTGCCTTAGTTTTATCAATGGATAATGGGAACTATCGATACACTTCAGTATCAAAATGAGGAATATTTGAAGATATCGGATCTATAGACCCAAACAGGGCCAAATTATACTTTAGACTGGTCTAGCAGACCCAAACGGCATCGCCTAACAACCCAAATGGGTTGTTCATGATCCGAACCGAATCAAACTTACTTTAGAGCCAATTGGGCCAAACTATGGCAGCTACAATTTTTTCTATAGGCGCCTGCCTATCCACATCTAAACTCTATTGCAGGCAAAACTATATTCATGCTCAATTCACACATCAATATTGTATTCATAGTATACCATTTGCATACGTACATAGTCTTGTAAAACTATAAGTTCTCTAGTGCATAGACATGTATATGCACATTTTATATAACAAGTTATACATCTAGCTTATAGTTGAAGAAATTTTGGAAGAAGCCTTGCCCAAGGGAATCGCTCAGTTGCCCAAGGCAGACAGCCAAGCCTTGCCCAGTTCCCTTGCCCGAGGGAGTTGCCCAAGGGAGATTGACAGTGGACAGTGTTTTTTCAAGATAAATTCAAGCGAATTTAACCTAGCTGCCACTTAAACCCTAGCTAGTATTTAGGAATTTTAAGACTTTATTTTAGGAGTAAAAGGGGAGTGATTTGAGGAATTTAGAACTCCTTTAGGAATTTACTTTTAAATTTCCTAGATTGTTGGATTTACTTCCTGGTTTTTTTTGTTTATTATTTAAGAAGGGGAGTTCTAAAGATTAGGGGTTCCTTCTGCATTTTTAGGGATTGAAATTCTATGGCAGGGGGTTTTCAACTTCTACTTTTTATTTTGTGAGATTTCCATGGCCATGAATGGCTAGAATATTATTTTCAGTTAAAGATTAATTCAAAACTAGGATTTATTCCTTTGATTGTCTGCCTTGGGCAACCGAGCGATTCTATGGAAGATGGAAATTCAGGGGAAATTGGAAGATGATGGAAATTAATTGTCTGCCTTAGGGCTAATTATAGAATATTATTCTATGGCATGTTTAATGAAGCATCGTTGTTCTTTTAATTAAATAACATATTGCTAATCGGAGATATTAAATCCGTAATTGTTTGGTGGATTCAATAACAAGTAGCAACCAATTTAGCTACCTTACAACGGTTGTTAGGTTGAGTAAATCCATGATTTGGTCTAAATCGATCTCGTTTGTGGATTGGTTGGCTTAGGCCGGGTCTTTCTATTTCTAAATGTTGTCAATAGATTAAATTCTTGCGCTTGTTAAGGGTTGTCTATTGGTTAAGAATTAATTATAGTCTTACTTGATTAAATCATTAATACGGAAAGATTAGGTCGAGAGCGCGATGCCGATGGCTATAACTGGCCCATTATTTGATTTTCTTAGAATTATTTCTTGATCTATGATCGGTTGAATAAATCCTGTGTTGCGAATATCTTTAACTTGAATTATCACCCATTAAATTTTCTCTTAATTAATTTCTGATTCATTTATTTATTTCATCATTTTACTGTCAATTTATTAAACTCCCCCATTTAATTTTATTGTTAAAAATCTGGTTGTTTAAAATTACTTCAGTGCTAGTCTCTGTGGATTCGACCCTTTCTTGCTCTGTTTGCAATTTATTTGTTGGGAAAAGTTAGGTTTTTATTTTTGGTGGTTTTGACACCCATCAAATTTTGGCACCGTTGCCGGGGACTAGACTAACTTGATTTAATTTATGAATGACCATATCTGAAATTCTGGGAGAATTATTGTTCAACTCTAAAATTGAGAAAACAGCCTGAAGATTGAGGAAGGAGACAAGAATACACAAAGCATTTACTGGAACTTCCTCCAAACAGTAAAAAGAAGAAGAGGTAGTTGATTTTACTGAATATCTAGTAGAAATAGAAGAGGAAAAGATGGCGGAAAGGACCTTGAGAGAGCTACACATGCAACCATTGAATCAGCAACCGCTATGCATTACATACCCAGCAGTAGACACTGCTTTCGAGCTAAAATCTGGATTGATTCATCTGCTGCCCACTTTTCGAGGTTTGGAAAATGAAGATCCTCATAAGCATCTTAAAGAATTTCATGTTGTTTGCTTAGAAATGAAGCCATATGGAGTTACCGAAGAGCAAATAAAATTGAGGGCTTTTCCTTTCTCCTTAGCCGACTCAGCAAAAGACTGGTTGCTGAATTTACCATCTAACTTTGACTTATATGGTAAGAATATTTTTAGATAAATTTTTTCCTGCATCTAGAGCTGCTATAATTTGCAGGGAAATCAATGGGATTCGACAAAAAGATGTAGAGTCACTTCATGACTACTGGGAGAGGTTCAAAAGATTGTGTGCAAGCTATCTTCAACATGGTATAACTGAACAGTCCCTTATTCAGTACTTTTACGAGGGTATGTTGAGTATGGAAAGGAAAATGATTGATGAAGCAAGTGGTGGAAGTCTCAACAACAAAACTCCAACTCAAGCATGGGAGTTGATCCAAAACATGGCTGCAACCTCCCAACAGTTTGGGCTTTATCAAGACCCTCCTAGAAGAGTAAATGAGGTACAATCTTCTTCCCTTGGAGAAATAATTAAAAATCTCACTTTTCTTGTGCAAAACATGGCTGCAGGTAAGACTCCTCATGCTCAAGTGTGTGGAATCTGTGCTTATGCTGGACATACTACCGACATGTGCCCCACACTTCAAGATGAGGCACTAGAGCAAGTTAATGCACTGGGAGGATATGGTGGACAACCCCAAAGAAAATACGATCCATATTCAAATACATATAATCCAGGGTGGTGTGATCATCCCAACTTCGTTTATGGAGCAAGGCAGCAAAATTGGCAACAAGCTTTCCATTCAAGAGCACCACCACCACATCCTTTTCAATCAGCTCCTAAGCAAGGTATGTCTCTTGAGGATGTTGTACATTCTTTAGCAACTAATACAAAAGATTTGCAGCAGCATATAGAGAAGACAGATTCGAGGTTTCAGAACTTGAAAAAATAGATGAGTCAAATAGCAATGTCTCTGAGTATAATAGAATCCCAAGGACATTTGCCATCACAAACCATAGAAAACCCAAGGCAAAATGCAAGTGCCATTGTTCTAAGGAGTGGGAAAGAGCTGGAACAACCCTTGCCCAAGGAGGACAATCAGAAGAAGGCAAAAGAAGTGGAAAAAGAGGCAGAAATAGAGCAAACAGAATAGCCCATAGGTAAAAATTCAAAGCAGCCCTCTGTTTTAGTTATACAACCCCCATTTCCTGACAGGTTAGCCAAATCAAAGAAAGAGAAAGAGGAAAAAGACATCTTTGAAACTTGTCGCAAGGTTGAGGTAAATATTCCTTTGATTGATGCTATTAAACAAATACCAAGATATGCGAAATTTCTCAAGGAACTTTGTACTAACAAGCAGAAACAAATTGGTTATGAGAAAATTACTATCAATGAAAATGTTTCTGCTGTTATTCAAAGAAAAATGACTCAAAAATGCAAGGATAAAGGTATGTTTGCTATTTCCTGCAAAATTGGTAATTTAAGCATTAAAAGAGCCATGTGTGACTTAGGTGCATCTATAAATGTCATGCCAAAGTCCATTTATTCCTCTTTAAATGCTGGACCTTTAGAAGAAACAAGGATAGTTATTCAATTAGCAAATAGATCCATTGTTTATCCTGAAGGATTGTTGGAAGACGTGTTAGTTCAGGTTAATGGTCTGATCTTTCCTGCTGATTTTTATGTGATTGATATGGAAGATGATGGAAATTCAGGGGAGTCATCTGATATTCTATTAGGTAGACCATTCCTTCAAACAGCTCGGACTAAAATTGATGTTTACAAAGGTACCCTCACTATGGAATTCGATGGTGAAACTATTCAATTCAATGTGTATGATGCTATGAAATATCCATGTGAGATGTCTTCTATTTATGGAATTGATGTTATTGAACCTTTGACTCAAAAAGTGTTTGAAATAAATAGAACTGACAAGTTGCAAGTTGCTTTGAATGAAAGTGTTCATAGGGACAGCTTTGAAGCAATAGAAGAGGAGTTACATCTTGAAGAAGAGCTCGAAGAAGTAGTATTGGAGTTGGAGGCTTTGAAACCAGTGGTAAATGCATCTAATCCTCTGAACTTCACCGGCACTTACAAGAAACTTTTACCATCTGTTCTACAGGCACCGATATTGGAGCTTAAAGTATTACCCAATCATTTAAAGTATGCCTACTTAGGTGAGGAGAAAACACTTCCAGTAATTATTTCCAATAAGCTGACTTCTAAGAAAGAAAAGTTACTGATCCAAGCATTGAAAGAGCATAAACAAGCCATTGGATGGACTATAGCTGACATCACCAGCATAAGTCCCTCCACGTGTATGCACAGAATTCATTTGGCAGATGATATCAAACCCAACAGACAAGCCCAAAGACGTTTAAACCCACCAATCATGGAAGTAATGAAAAAGAAAATCCAAAAGATGCTGGATGCAGGAGTTATATACCCTATTTCAGACAGCAATTGGGTGAGTCCAGTCCAAGTCGTACCCAAAAAGACAAGAGTTACAGTTGTGGAGAATGAAAATGGCGAGATGGTACCAACCAGAGTCTAGAATGGGTGGAGAGTTTGCATAGACTACAGGAAGTTGAATACCTATACTAGAAAAGATCATTTTCCACTTCCTTTCATTGATCAAATGTTGGAAAGACTCGCTGGAAAATCTTACTATTGTTGTCTTGATGGTTACATAGGTTTTTATCTAATACCAGTGGTACCCGAGGATCAGGAGAAGACAACCTTCACCTGTCCCTTTGGCACATTTGCTTACCGGCGGATGCCATTTGGACTTTGCAACGCTCCAGCAACTTTCCAACATTGTATGGTAAGTATCTTTTCAGATTATGTTGAGAAAATAATAGAGGTGTTTATGGATAATTTTACGGTTTATGGTAACTCATTCCAAGAATGTCTATCCAATTTAATTAAGATTTTGTGGAGATGTTTAGAGTCTAATCTGGTTCTTAATTATGAAAAATGTCATTTCATGGTAGATAAAGGGTTGATTTTGGGCCATATAGCGTCTTCAAAAGGAATAGAAGTAGACAAGGCTAAAACTGATGTTATTCAATCTTTACCTTACCGTGCAAGTGTGCGGGAAGTTCTTTCTTTTCTTGGACATGCAGGATTTTACAGGCACTTTATAAAAGACTTCTCCAAAATCACGCAACCATTGTGCAAATTATTGCAAAAGGATGTAGACTTTGAATTTGATAAAGCATGCCAAGATGCCTTTCATGAGCTGAAGAATAGGCTGGTTTCTACACCTATAATTCAGCCACCCAATTGGGACTACCCCTTTGAAATCATGTGCGATGCAAGTAACCATGCCATATGGGTTGTTCTTTGCCAAAGAATTGAGAAAAATCCACATGTGATTTATTATGCTTCAATAACATAGGATAGTGCACAAAGCAACTACTCCACGACAGAAAAAGAACTATTATCCATTGTTTTTGCTCTAGAAAAATTTAGGCAATATTTATTGGGTACTAAAGTAGTTGTTTATTCTGATCATGCAGCATTAAAGTATTTATTAAAGAGGAAAGAAGCCAAACCCCGTCTTATTCGATGGATTCTCTTAATGCAAGAATTTGATCTTGAAATTAGAGACAGGAAGGGGTCTGAAAATTTAGTAGCTGATCACCTCAGTAGACTGTTGCTGAATAAGGAAGCATTGCCTATAAACGATGATTTTCTAGATGAACATTATTTTGTTGTCCACATTTTAAAACCCTGGTATGCTGATATTGTGAATTTCTTGGTTACAGGTGCCATTCCTGTCGATTTTTCCAGGTTTGAGAGATGCCAAATACTATGCTTGGGATGAACCATATCTATGGAAATATTCCTCTAATTAGATTGTTCGACGTTGTATTCCTGATGATGAGATACAGTCCGTACTGAAATTCTGTCATTCCGAGGCATGTGGGGGTCATTTTGGTCCTAAAAGAACAGCTCGAAAGGTTTTGCAATGTGGTTTGTTTTGGCCTAGTTTATTTAGAGATGCATATTTATACTGTAAATCCTATGACAGGTGTCAAAGAACAGGTAACTTAGGACCCAGAGACCAAATGCCACTTACATCCATATTAATTTGTGAAATATTTGATGTGTGGGGTATTGATTTCATGGGCCCTTTCCCTTCTTCTTTTGGCAATTTTTATATTTTACTTGCAGTAGACTATGTTTCTAAATGGGTTGAGGCTAAAGCCATAAGGACTGATGATGCCAAAACTGTGGTGAATTTTGTAAAAAATAATATATTTTACAGGTTTGGTACCCCACGAGTGCTTATAAGTGACAGAGGGACGCATTTTTGCAACAAAATCTTGGATGCACTGCTAAAGAAATATGGAATCACACGTTGTTTGTAAACTGCTTACGACCCCAAGACAAGTGGACAAGCTGAGATTTCCAATAGAGAGGTGAAATCTATACTGGAAAAGATAGTGAATTTAACTCGGAAGGACTGGAGTTTGAAGCTAGAAGATGCTCTCTGGGCTTATAGGATTGCCTATAAGACACCATATCGATTGGTGTATGGAAAACCCTATCATTTACCTATGGAGTTGGAGCATAAAGCATTTTAGGCCATAAAACATTGCAATATGGCATTAGAAGCAGTAGGTGAACATCATAAATTAGAGTTGCAGGAGTTGGAAGAATTAAGAAATGAGGCATATGAGAGCTCAAGAATTTATAAAGAGAAAACAAAAAGGGTCCACGATCAAATGATTCTAAGAAAGAATTTCGAATCGAGTAAAAGGTTTTATTATTCCATTCACGTTTGAAATTATTTCCAGGGAAATTAAAGTCCAGATGGATAGGACCCTTTGTTGTTACTAATGTTTTTGCTCATGGTGCAGTTGAAATTCAAAGTTTGGAGACTGATAAAATTTTTAAAGTTAATGGACATCGCCTCAAACTGTTATATGAAAGAACTCTAGACCAAGGAAACGAGGAATCTCAATTGGCCATTCCTGGCTTGGAAAATTAATTTTAGAAACGTCTAGCCAAAGACGTTAAAGAAAGGTGCTTCTGGGAGGCAACCTAAAATTTAGCCATGCCCAAGGCTAAACTGGTACTATTTAGATTTCCGTTTCACTTATTTTAATTTATTTGAAAAAAAAGAAAAAAAATTTACGGGTTTATCAATTTTCTGGGCATTTCTTTTGGATGATGGGTCTGTTAGAATTTTTATCAAGCTCTCGTTGGATTTTTCATGATGGAAGCCCATGATTTAAAATTAATTTGCCTTATTTTTTGGTATTTCCGGTTTTTGGGCCTCATTGTTTTATCCTTTTCCTTTTAACCTCATTTAAAATTTTATCCTTTTCCTTTTATTTTCAATTTCACTCAAATAACTTTTACCATCTTCCAACAACTAAACCTATCTCTTTTCTTTTGCAGGGATTCACACCATGACCCGCCGGAAGTCTATAGTATCACCTCGCCTCCGGCGGCCAAGTCAATGCCGGCAGCAGCCGCCACCGCAGCATGATAGCCAAGCATGCAGCGCTAGCCCACCGCTATAGTAGCAGGTGTGACGCAGCTCCAGCCCGCCACCATAGCAGCAGGCGTACCAAACCAACAGCCTGCGACTGCCACCGCATGCAGCAACGCCATTGTCATCGACCAACGACGTTCTTACTGTGCCATCCTCCTTTGTAGCTACAGATCCAAACCTCTCTGCTTACCACACTCGCCGTTCAACCAGATCTGGTGTTTTTCCCCCGTCACAAGCACAAGATAAAGGTAAACGACCCATTACTTATGCGTCTAGGCAGGTAGAGGCTGGATTGGTTGATGGGAGCACTTCAGAGGATGATTCAGACCACGGAGATGCACCCATTCCCGACAAGCCACCTTGAAAATATCCAAGGCTTGCAACTGGTAAGAGTCGATTTCCCCCAGCAGCACATGAGTTAGGAGGAAATCTTGACTTTGATAGAGAAGAGCACAAGACCAGGTACTATTCCTTTGATAATTTAGATATTGTGCCAGGACGATGTTTTGATGATTCTGCTTTACATGCTTTGGGATTGTATAATGAGGTATGGGAATTGGTTGATGGTATTGATTGGCATTGTTTTTTCATGATCAATATGCCTGTGTATGATGCTTTAGTCAAAGAGTTTTTCAGCACTTTCAAGTTTGACCACCAGGGACCCAATTTTAACTTAGCTTTTCCATTTGCTTTGACTTGTAGACTACTTGGCACATTTAAATATTTTTCAATCACTACATTTAACATTGCTTTGGGGTTTATCACTGATGATGAGTCTAAAACAAGTGCTTATTTGGATATGATTTGTGATTATCCTGATGAATTTGAGGCTTTAGAAGTTTATAGAGAGTTAACTGGTATGCCTAACATTGAGTTCTTTCCTGGGAAATCTAAAGCTTTTTATTTTCAAAGTGTTGCTTTGCGAATTATCCTTTGTTTCTTAGCCATTAATTACTCTGCACGTAATGACTATAGCTCTGTTGTCACAAAAGCTGAATTATTCTTTTTATGGTGTATGGTTCATGAGAAAAGAGTTAATTTGGGCTATTGGCTCGCAGCCAAATTGGATAAACTTTATTTCAAACCTAAGAAGCTTTATTTGGGGTCTTTTGTCACTAGCTTGGCTGTTAATATTGGCTTATTGGATATAAGTAATACCATAATGCATATTGCTTGTCAAATGCCACCAATGGATTTAATTTTTTTGGCTAAATTACACTTGTTGCAATGTGGTGAGAAAGGGGCCATTTCTTTTGTGGATGCAGGTGCTTTGGCCAAAGATCGAATTTTCAGAAAGGATACTACGAAGAGAGCCCCAGCACCATCATCACAAGCAGCGGCCTCTGTTCCCTCTTCCACCACAGCTTTTGAAGCCCGCTTAGAGCGTATTGAAACTGCTGTCCACCAGTTGAAGGCGCATCTTTTGGCCTATTTTTAACATGTGAGGTTTACCCCACCTCCTTCGCAGCATTGATTGATTGGACTCCTCCTCCTCTACCAGGGCAGTATTTGTTCTCTCTTTTGTTCTTTTTACATTTTTTTGGCTGCCCTTTGCCCCATAATTCATTGGTTGTTCCGCATTGAGGACAATGTGAGGAGAAAGTATGGGGGAGGGGTTGAGATAGAAGTGTTATGCGTTTTGTGATAATGTGTTGATTTTGCTAGACATACTTTTGGATTCTTAGATTGTCATGAGTATTTTGGCTAGTTGATCATTTTGGTTAATTTGGGATAAAATAAAATTTTGGTCTGTTGAAGCATAATTGTGCATATTTTGTGGGAAAGTGATAGGAGTTAGCACTTGTCCCATGGATTTAAATGATTTTGTTCCTCTAGTTCATTGTTCTTAGCATGTGTTGAATTGCATTCTCTTTTCCAGAAGAAAATACATATCTTAGACCAATTCCTTGACCATGTCATTTTAACTTGTTGGATGTTAGGCAGAGATGAGTTGATTTCTCGATAATTTACTCTATTGCATACATTTCATGGTAGCCTCAACATTCTTTTGAATAAGAAAATTCAAGGCTCAAATTTAACTAGTGAAATAAATCTTTGCATGACCTTAATTTGAAATCTTTGCACATTGGGTGATTGTTAAAACCAATTGAGGCATCAAAGAAATCTTTGTGTGTTTATGGTTTGGGAATCTTATTGCCAGAAAAAAAAAGGAGATTAGCAAATAAATTTTTACTTTGCTTTCCATTAAAAATTTGGATATGAGTAGAGCTAGTAGCCGCTTGGATTTGTGTTGTTTGAGTAATTAGGTGTATGCGGGTCAGAACCGGGTGCCCTCGCGTAAAAAGGACCTCTACATTCCTCGTACGCAGTCTTAATCTTCCCCATGAAAAAAAATTAAAAGCATCAAAAGTAAAAATGATGCCAAAAATAAAAGTTTTTGGTAATTTGATTCCCATGCTTATTGAAATTGTGTGTGTGTTATCTCTTCTGGTTTGGCAATCTATCTATGTGTATTGATTTAATTTTAAACTAAAAACTTGAAATTCTTGCATGATTAAAATATTTTTGAGTCTTGTTGTTTTTGGTTTAAAAAGATTATTGAGGAACCCATGTTATGATATGAATTAGTAGGAAATTATTCTGAATGTCGTTCTCTGATTTGCCTTGCACTTCAATTTGGTTGGAGCTTTTGGACTTGGATTTGGTTGAGGATGAGAATGTTCCTGATGGGATTGATTGTGTTGTTTGACTAATGCTTGAGGACAAGCATGGGATAAGTGTGGGGGAATTTGTTAAGATGTTAAATGAGCATGTATTTGGTTGATTTTTGCTTAATATTTTGTGCTCTTTTAAGTCAGTTTTAAGTGCTTTTCATTGGTTTGTTTATTTTTCTAACAGTAGGAGTAGATTTTGAGGAAGTTGTATTTTTAGGGCTAATTATTGATGATCCGGAGAAGCAAAAACTTTTTGAGGTTGAATGGAAGCGAAGAGCTGATAGTTGAAGACATTCTCGAAGAAGCCTTGCCCAAGGGAATCGCTCAGTTGCCCAAGGCAGACAGCCAAGCCTTGCCCAATTCCCTTGCCCAAGGGAGATTGATAGTGGACAGCATTTTTTCAAGATAAATTCAAACGAATTTAACCTAGCCACCACTTAAACCCTAGCTAGTATTTAGGAATTTTAAGAATTTATTTTAGGAGTAAAAGGGGAGTGATTTGAGGAATTTAGAACTCCTTTAGGAATTTTCTTTTAAATTTCCTAGTTTGTTGGATTTACTTCCTGGTTTTTTTTGTCTATTATTTAAGAAGGGGAGTTCTAAAGATTAGGGGTTCCTTCTGCGTTTTTAGGGATTGAAATTCTATGGCAAGGGGTTTTCTCAACTTCTACTTTTTATTTTGTGAGATTTCCATGGCCGTGAGTGGCTAGAATATTATTTTCAGTTAAAGATTAATTCAAAACTAGGATTTATTTCACTGTGAGATTGTTGTGCTTACTTTTTGTTCTATATTTCATTTGGTGTTCATGTTGTTTACTATAGCTTAGAGAAAATTTCTTCTGAATTTTTATTTGTTGCATGTTCAATGAGGCGCTGTTGTTCATTTAATTAAATAACATATTGCTAATTGGAGATATTAAATCCGTAATTGTTTGGTGGATTCAATAACAAGTAGCAACCAATTTAGCTACCTTACAAGGGTTGTTAGGTTGAGTAAATGCATGATTTGGTCTAAATCAATCTCGCTTGTGGATTGGTTGGCTTAGGTCCGGTCTTTCTATTTCTAAATGTTGTCAATAGATTAAATTCTTGCGCTTGTTAAGGGTTATCTATTGGTTAGGAATTAATTACAGTCTTACTTGATTAATTCATTAATACGGAAAGATTAGGTCGAGAGCGCGATGACGACGGCTATAACTGGCCCATTATTTGATTTTTTTATAATTATTTCTTGATCTATGATCAGTTGAATAAATCCTGTGTTGCAAATATCTTTAACTGGAATTATCACGAATTGAATTTTCTCTTAATTAATTTCTAGTTCGTTTATTTATTTAATCATTTTACTTTCAATTTATTAAACTCCCCTATTTAATTTTATTGTTAAAAATCTGGTTGTTTAAAATTACATCAGTTCTAGTCTCTGTTGATTCGACCCTTTCTTGCCCTATTTGCAATTTATTTGTTGGGAAAAGTTAGGTTTTTATTTTTGGTGGTTTTGACACCCATCATTTGGATAACCCATTCAGATTGCCCATCCATCAGAGGGTGGAATGCTATACTATAATGAAGCTGAGTTCCTAGTACTTGTTGCAAACTTTTCAAGAATCTTGATGTGAATCTCGAATCTCAATCAGAAATTATTGACACTGGAATGCCATGTAGTCTAACAATCTCATTTACATAAAGTTTCACCAATTTATCCATAGAGTTATCCATCTCAACTGGTATGAAATTAGCTTATTTAGTCAGCTTATCAACTATAACCCAAACTGCATCATGCTTTTTTTGTGTAAGGGCCAATCCTGTTACAAAATCCATGGTAATGTCCTCTCATTTCCACTGTGGAATTAGGATGGGGTTCAACAAACCTGAGGGCAGCTGGTGCTCTACTTTCACTTGCTAACAAGTCAAATATTTAGATACATATGCTACCACATCTTTCTTCATACTAGGCCACCAATAACATTGCTTCAAATCCTGGTACATCTTATGCCCACCAGGGTGCATAGTAAATACTATATTGTGAGCCTTTTTCAATACTATTCTTTTCAATTCCTTGTCATTTGGAACATCTAATCTATTATGATAATACACACCCCCATCCTCTTTCACTGAATACTCAAACTGTCCCTTCATGTGAAAACTTCAAAATCTATTGCAACCTCTCATCATGTTTCTAAGCATCAATTAATGTTTGCCTCAAACAAGTTCTAGCCTTCAACTGTGCTATTAAAGCACTATCATATGTAAGTTTCCATCAACAGTGATGTGCAATCATAGCAACCATCATCTTACAGCTTAAGGTGTCTGCTACAACATTAGCTTTGCCTGGATGTTAATCCACTATACAGTCATAATCTTTAAATTGTTCTAACCATCTTCACTACCTCAAGTTAAGTTCCTTTTGAGTGAGCAAATACTTGAGACTCTTGTGATCTGTATCGATTCTACACCTTTCCCCATATAAATAATGTCGCCAAATTTTTAAGGCAAACACTACTGCTGCTAACTATAGGTCATGGGTTGGATAGTTTTGCTCATGCAGCTTTAACTGTCTAGATGCATAGGCAATTACTTTACCATCTTCCATTAACGCACAACCTAAGCGAACTCTAGAAGCATCACTATACATAGCATACTCCTTTCCTGTAACTGGTTGTGTCAAAACTAGAGCCTCTGTCAATAATTTCTTCAGCTGATCAAAACTTGTCTAATACCGATCAGTCCACTCAAACTTTATACCCTTTCTAATCAGTTTAGTGAGTGGTGCAGCTATAATTGAAAAGACTTTCACAAAATGACGGTAATATCCCGCTAAGCCTAGAAAACTTCTCACTTCTGTCACATTTCGAGGTGGCTTTCAATTCACTCTAGCCTCTATTTTAGCTGGATCCACTCTAATGCCTTCAAAAGATACTATATGACCAAGGAAAGAAATTTTCTTAAGCCAAAAATTGCATTTGCTCAGATTAGCATATAACTTATTCTCCTTCAGAGTCTGTAAAATAATTTTCAAATGCTCAGCATGTTCCTCTTCATTTCTCGAGTACACCAAAATGTCATCTATGAACACAACAACAAATTGGTCTAAGTAGGGTCTAAATACTCTATTTATAAGATCCATAAATGCAGCCGATGCATTTTTTAACCCAAATGGCATCACCAGAAACTCATAATGCCCATATCGGGTTCTAAAGGCTATTTTGGGAACATCCACATCCTTAACCCAAAGTTGATAATAACCCGATCGCAAATCAATCTTGGAAAACACTCCAGCACCCTTCAACTAATCAAATAAATCTTCAATTCTAGGTAAAGGGTACTTATTTTTCCCTGTTACCCTATTTAACTGTTTGTAATCTATGTACATTCTCATAGACCCGTCCTTTTTCTTTACAAATAAAATCGGTGCACCCCAAGGTGATGCACTAGACCTAATGAAGCCTTTGTCAAGTAACTTCTATAACTGAACCTTTAGTTCCTTCCATTCCAAATGAGCCATCATATATGGTGCCTTCGAAATAGGAGCTGTACCAGGTAGAATTTCTATAGACAACTCAACATCCCTTTCAGGTGGAAGACTAGGTAAGTCTTTAAGGAACACATCAGGAAATCCTTTCACCACTAGAATCTCTTGGAGATTCACTTTCTTTTTTCTTGATTTAAGCACAAGTGCTAAGAAAGCTTCACACCCTTTTCTAAGAAATCGCTTGACTTGCATAGCCATTATTACATTAGCTAATGGTTTAGATCGAATGCCCTAAACTATAGTTTCTTTACCATCAGCACCAATATGAGTTACAGTTTTAGCTTCACAATTAATCACTGCATGATGTCTAGATAGCCAATCGATACCCTGTATAATATCAAACTCCCGAAAAGGTAATTCAATAAGATCAGCAAAGAATTATTTCCCTTGAATTACAATAGTAGACTAATTGTACACTATATTAACAATAACAACGTGAACCAAAGGGTTGGTTACACATATATAATATTCCAATTCATGTACAGTAAACTCATTTCTACCCATATCCCCAGTATAAACATAAGAATGAGTGGAACTAGGATCAATCAGTGCATGCATGTTAGAATCAAAGAGAGAGAAAATACCAGTTATGACTTATGGAGCATTCTGATCCTCTCAATGTTTCATTGCATAAGCCCGAATAGGAACAACTAGAGTTGTGGGTCTATCAACTGATTCAAAAATGTTCCTGGGCTGGGATCCCTGATGACTCGATCCCCCACGTCCTCTTCCTCTACTTATACCCGAAGATGGTGCATTAAAAGTTCCTCTACTGCTCTGCTGCCCAACACCCTGCTCCCTCTTCGAAGGCTAGTTTGTCATAAAGTGATATGTACCACCACACTTGAAACATGCCTCAGTCAATTTCCTACAACTACCCCAATGTTGCCTAGTACAATGGGGACACATTAGAGGTTGACCCCCACTCTGTTTTCCTAAATTTTCCTTTCCCTGCTTAGACACTACAGAAGATTCTTGTCTTCGATCCCTTTTTTGCAGAACTATAGCCAGACTTAGCTAGCTGATTTCCTTGAGCTCCTCTAGCTCTCTTTCCACTGGAAGATCAAACCTTGGACCCACTTCTTCTCTGTTCTCTCTCCCTTTTTGCTATTTCGTTCTTTTTAACTTCAAGGCTGCTACAACTAGTTGAGTGAAGTTAACCATATGCAAAGATGTAGATCTAATTAACTTCTTTCTGATACGATCATTTAACCCATCTTTAAACTGTCTACATTTAAAACCATCAGTTAACATCTCATCAGGAACATCTTTGCATAGGTGACTAAATTCTTTCTCATACTCATCCATATACATAACTCTCTACTTCAAGTTGAGAAATTACTTTAACTTCTCTTGCTTGTATGCCTCAGTAACATACTTTTTCCTAAATTCAACTGTGAAAAATTCCTATGTAAGAGGATATGG
Organism: Excoecaria agallocha; assembly: GCA_037975025.1. Lineage (NCBI taxonomy): Eukaryota > Viridiplantae > Streptophyta > Magnoliopsida > Malpighiales > Euphorbiaceae > Excoecaria > Excoecaria agallocha. Next base: position 25,812,859 of record CM075807.1, on the reverse strand, counting down.
CAACTGGGGTTGCTTTAACACCACTGGACAGTAAATTTCATCAAAAATTCTCTCTAGCCTTTCCAGCCAAAATTTAGCTTCCTCAAACTATTCCAGATTAGTGCCTAAAAACTCTTCGGCACCATGCTTCCTGATTTTAGATATTGGAGCTTTAGGTGTTGTCATCCTTTGAAGAATTTGAGCCATATCCTATGGTATCTTTAATAATGCTTCTGTAGGAATGGTTGTCGAGACCTCATTTGGATGTGATGATGAAGATCTAAGATTGGAAGGATTATTTCTAACCAGCCTGTTACTTTCAACTGATTCCTCAATAGCATCTCTAGAGCTCTCCATCTTCAATCTATAAGAAAACACGAACTTCTGCATCAGGCCAACAAAACACTATATCATACTATAGAATCCTAGGTTCATTTTTACCCAGAAAAGGCTAAACCTAGGCTCTGATACAACAAATTGTAGCACCCCCTATACAGATGCCCTATTTAACTCATAAATTAAATACTATTAATCATGCTTATACAAAATATTCACTTAACCATCATATTACCATTAATCATGTCATACTGTTTCATATACCTATGTACGTGCTACAAGTCTATTCCTGTTTTTCATTTAATACTTAGTATCATACATACAGTACTATATGAAACTACATTATGTATCACATGCACACATACTATTTCTTAGCTTTACTACTAGTGAGTTACAAAACTTAACATAGGTTAGATACATTTTTATAAGATAACTTGCCATAATACAAAACTTATAAAACATCCTACATCAAGATTTAACAGTCGGTAGTTGGCCCTTCTTGATGCAGAGATCGTCTCTTAGAAAAAGTCTTGATAACTAAACCTATACGGATAAATAACCCGTGCTAAGCTATAAAGCTTAGTGGGGAATATCTAAAGATGGATGACCACTCACAACGGTCATAAAAAATACACATAATATATATATATATATATATATAATATGTCCAACATAACATGTCAATAATAACAAATACATTAAAGCTTGAAGCATATCATCATGAATATAAACATTTCACCCAAGAGAGTAACAAATATTCCCATTTTCATAATTCATATAGATGGCAATTTTCCATATGAACATATTCAAATGTAGCACAATTTCTATGGTCAAACCAACAATATAATCCACAATAACGATTTTTAGTAAGATAAAATTTAACTAATTAATTATGATCATTACTATAAACTTTACCTGCCTTAGTTTTATCAGTGGATAATGGGAATTGTCGATACACTTCGGTATTAAAATGGGGAATATCCAAAGATATAAGATCTATAGACCCAAACGGGGTTAATTATACTTTAAACCGGTCAAGCAGACCCAAACGGGGTCACCTAACAACCCAAATGGGGTTATTCATAATCCGAACAGAATCAAATATAATTTAGACCCAATTGGGCCAAACTATAGCAGCTGCAATTTTCCCTATAGGCACCTATCTATCCACATCTGAACACTATTGCAAGCAAAACTATATTCATGTTCAATTCACACATCAAGACTGTATTCATAGTATACCATTTTGCACATGTACATAGTCTTGTAAAACTTTAAGTTCTCTAGTGCATAAACATATATATGCATATTTCATATAACAAGTTATACATCTAGCTCATCTAATCCGTGTGACTATAAAATTTGCATCATGACATATAGGCATGACATATAATCATCCAATCATATACTTGAACATGTTCTCATTAAACAACTCACATGTTCATAGTCATGCTAAACATTTTCTATCTCATAGGGCAATTACATACTCATACACTCATACACATAATCATAAATGTACATACCTATAGGTACATTCGCATATAGCAAGCTTATTTTTATAAGTATGTTTATCAATATATATACCTGTATCATTATTCAAATCATATGCTATACATATATCAACATATTTCCATATGGGCATATACATACGACATGGTCATACTACTATATTCCCAATTTCATAACATAGGTACATGTCAAAATATGCACTTTCTCATCATAGGATTACATATGTATACATAAAGTTTGCATATGACACTCATGTAAAAATCTAATTACATATTTATGTTAGATATTTACATCACCAATCTTTACCTATATACACATATGTGCAGCATTTTGGACTCAACTTGCGAGCCACATTTGAAATTTGAAAAATATCTGACCTATAGCTCGAGATATTTGAAAAATACTATAGGTTGTTCATAGAACCAAAACAATGTGTGTTGTAACTTAGAAAAATTCATAACGTAAAATTTAGAGGGATTTAGACCAACATTTCTTCATCAAAGTTATATTTTCATGTCTCTTGTTTTACTAAAATATTATTTTGTAGCATTTTAACAACTCTACAAAACGTTATGCCCATTTTTGTAAACTCTGTTTCTATGAGAAGTCCTGAGGACTAGTACGGATTCAACCCTAAATTCTGTGTACTTAGAGGCAGATTTAAGCTTAGCTTTCTTCTTAAGAATTGTAGATATAATAGTATAGTTTCCATATAAATTAACTTTGCATTATGATGATCATTGTACATAAAGTTATGTCAATTTAATCCCAAGCTGTTCCAGAATCTACATTAATAGTTCACCTGATTTTTCAATAAATTATAAAAATTAGTTGGAGGCATAATCAAAGCCCAGCCCCTTTTACAATTTTGTAGGTTTATGTCTCATTTCATTATATAATTTTTAATTGATTTATTTTTAGGTCTTTAACTCAATTCACAGTAGAATTTACATTACTGGGTCAAAGGAACCCTATTAAGGTTTCAAATGCAATTTTAGCTCACATTCTCAACAAATCATTAAAATTTCATGTCCACCTCATCATGTAACAGCAGATAATTACAAGTAACATGAAAATTCCTAAATTCTCATACCTTGGTCGAAAATCCCTATGTCTTCAATCCCTTGCAATTTCCTTTCCTTTACTTTTTTTACTATTGTCTTCTCCTTCAGAAACATCATCGTCATCATTCAATTAAAATTTCCAGCACCTTATTCAACAATTACCTTAACCAAAATGAGTAAAAAAAGAAGAAGTAGAAGATGGAATTTAGATGATTAACTACCAATAATTTATTGCACAAATACTTCTTGATTAAATCTCATACATGCAAGGATTAGAAAGAGAGAATTGAGAGATGAGATAAGAAGCAAAATCTGAAAATCCTCCTCTGTTTGCCATCCCACTCACATATCCAACCAACAATTACATTTCTCTCTCTCACATGCAAGAGTTAAGCCTTTATAAATGGGTGAAAAAGTTCTCTTTTGGTCCCCCTAAAAATTGCATGTCACATAAAAACCTTACAACTTTTTGCATGTTACTAATTGACCCCACCTTTCTTCTTTTTCATAGATTGGCCTATCCATTAAATCTTTCTTTTAAATTTACCTCTCAATTCATGCTTTTATCCACATTTGACCCCTAAATTTTTGAAATTATAAATTTACCTTAAAATAATACTTTTCACTTCAATTACACCTTCAATTAATATTAAACCATACTATTGAATTTTATTTTTATGCAATTAACATATCAACATGATAATTTACCCTCTTAACTCATGCTTATATGAAATTCCCATATAATTAAATCTTAATCAAATAAAAATCACATTAAAAAATATGCAAATTAAATTAGGGTCATGTTAAGGGCCTTACAAGAAATAGAGATGAAGATGATAATCAAGCTATACACAAACCAGTTGCACCAAAGCCTGATGTTCAAGCACCTCTGCCACAAAAATCTTCGGCTCAGATGCTTGAATTCAAAACTCACATGAATACTAGAATAAATCATCTGGAGGGCCAGTTAGTCCCATTGCAAGATTATATACTTTAAGTGAAGCACGGTCTTGAGCAGTTCACCACCCATTTTTGGCAACATTATCCCCTACCACCACAACTATTAGATTAAGAGATGCATCTTGTTTTATATAGGGCAGTAAACTTTTGAGAGGAGGTAGAGCTTCTCTAAGCTTAATTTTGCTTAGATTCAAAAAGTAGAATCTAAATCTGTTAGTGTAAGCCATAGCCATAATACATTGTTATAAAACATTTAATTTAATAAATGAGGCATTTGTTTTATCTATTGTATTCCTGTGCATATCAATTGATAGAACTATCCAAGAATGTTATTTTAGGTTAAGTTATCATGTGTGAGGCACATGGCTGTAAGACCTTGAAACAATAGAGAGTTCATTCTGAATATCCCTAGTCAGTCATTATTATGGGAATATCAAATGAATTATGGCTAGTATGCTCTGTCTGATAAGTTGAGTTATGTCTTATAGATCATAAGGAAAAGAGTGTCAACCAGAGATCATAGATACATGTTTAAAACATGGTATATGGATTTGATCTATGCATGAGAACACTACATGGTACAAGTCATAAGTGGTTCTTATGTGCAAGTTTTGCATCGGAGTTCTTAGAACTAAAATCTCTATGAAACACTATATGAATTACTGTATACATTGACATACATCTAACATACTCGTAACAAGGTGATAAGTATGAGTATGCTTAGGTATGCATTGATTCATGTTAGAGAGCATGAGAGAAGTGAAGGGATTACCCCTCTCAATAAGAGAGAAAATATCATCGACCACTTGATCAGGGAACTGATGTAGCACCCTCTATGAAAATACCCTATTATACATGTATCATGAATACTATTAATCATGCTTATTCTACATGTTCATTTAACTATCATTTAGCCATTAATCATGCCATATGGTTCATATGCTTATATTCGTGCTACAAGTCTATTCCTGTTTTCTATTTCATACCTAGTATCATGCATACTATACTATATGAATATTACTTTATATATATCACATGCACACATATTCTGTCTTAGCTTTACTACTAGTGAGTTACAATATTCCGCATAGGTTTTATACATATCATAAGATAACTGGCCTTTATACAAAACATACGATAATTGTAATACAAAACATCCTACATCAAGGTTATAAGTCGATGGTTGGCCCTTCCTGATGCAGAGAACGTCCCTCAACAAAAGTCTTGTTATTTGTACCTACACGGATAAATAACCCATGCTAAGCTATAAAGCTTAGTGGGGAATATCTACAGATGGATGACCACTCACATAGGTCATCAAAACATACATATATAATATATACATATACTATAAACAACATGTCCAACATAGCATGGCAACAATAACATATACTTTAAAGCATAAAGCATATTCTCATGTGCATAACATTGTACCCAAAGAGTAACAAATATTCTCATATTCATAATTCATATAGACAGTAATTTCCCATGTAAACATATTCAAATGAAACATAATTCTTGTGGGTAAACGAACAATATAATCCACAATATCAATCTTTAGTCAAATAACTTTAACTGTTTAATTTCGATCATTACTATGAATAACGTTTAGCCTTCCTTAGCTTTATCGGTGGATAACGGGGAACTATGGATACACATCGGTATCAAAAGAAGGATATCCAAAGAAATCGAATCTATAGACCCAAATGGGGCCAGCTGTACTGTGGACCGGTCAAGCATACCCAAATGGGGTAGCCAATCAACCCAAATGGGGCTGATCATGATCCAAACGGGATCATATATACTATGCACCCAATCGGGCCAAACTATGGCAGCTGCAATTTCCCTATAAGCGCCTATCTATCCACATCTAAAACTCTATCGCAGGCAGAACTATATTCGTGTTCAATTCACATATTAATACTGTACTCATAGTATAATGTTGTGCACATATACATAGTCTTATATAACTATGAATTCTCTGGTGCATAATCAGATATATGCACATTTCATATGCCAAGTTATACATCTGGCTTATTCAAATCTGTATGACTGTACAATTTGCATCACAACATATAGGCATGACATATAATCATCATATCATATACTTGATCATGTTCTCATTAAGCATTCCACATGTTCATAGTCATGCTAATTCATCTTCTATCTCATAGGGCAATTACATGCTTATATACTCGTATACATAATCATAAATGTACATACCTGTGGGTACATTCGCATATAGTTGATTTACTCTTATGAGCATGTTTCCAACACATATATATACCTTTATCATCATTCAAGTCATGTGTTATACAACATATCAACATGTTTTCATATAGGCACATACACATGCCAAGGTAATACTATTATAATCCCTATTTTATAGCATAGGTACATGTCAATATGTGCACTTTCATGTCATAGGATTTACATGTGTATATATATATCAATTTTTCATATGACCATCATCCACAAGACTAATTACATGTATAGGTTAGATATTTCACCAATAGTCTTTATTCATATACACAATTGAATGCACCTGTATTCATATAAATCCTTCATTGATAGTCATATTACATGCCTTATTCAATTAACTTTACTATCACATAAGCAACTATCTGTCTCAATCAATTTAAAATCATATTATCAAGTGTAGCAACAATATGCACATAATTGTAATTTCTGTTACACTGAACAGTCTAGAAAATAATTCCTGATTCAACCCTAGACTACATGTACTTAGAGACAGATTTAAACTTAGGTTTCTTCATATGAAATATAGGTATGGAAGTCTATTTTTTAATGCAAAAAGAATCACTCAATTTTCTGTTCTATATCTCAACTTATGAGCAAAACATTCCAAATAGGTCATTCAGTCGTGAAGGGGAGTTCGACTCGTGAAGAGCTTCACGAGTGAAGCAAATAAGGCAAATCTCACGACTCATGAAGGAGTTCATGAGTGGAGAAGAAAAGCTATACATCACGACTCGTGAAGAAGTTCACGAGTCGGTCTATAATTCACGTCTCGAACTAAAATTCACGAGTGAAAACCAATGATCCCATAAATAGATGCACGACTTATGAAGGACTTCATAACTCGGCAGGGATACAAACTATTCACCAAATTCACTTCGATAAAAACCTGTAAAATGCAATCTTAATTTTTGTCAATCATATCAATTTCCAGCAACTATTTTCCACATGCAATATGATCAGCCTAATTCCCATACCTTGGCTGACAAAACCTATATCTTTAACCTCTAGTAATATCCTTTCCCTTGCTCCTTCTTCCTTCCTCTTCTCCTTCACAAATACCATCACCATCATCATATATTTCCAGCATATTTACATTGTTCTCAGTCAAAATGAAAGAAGGAGAAGATGATGATGAAGGGTTTAATCAACAGTTTAATTACCTTAAGTTTAATACCTTGTACTCTTGATTAATCAACAAACATCATCCTCAAATTGTTTGATATAAATCAATGGAAATCAAAAGGAAGAAAAAGATAATTTTCTGGTTTTCTCTCTTCAATTACCGATCTCACTCAACTACAAGACACCTCAAATTTCCACTAACTCATGCCTTTTATACCAACATAAAAATCCCCTCTTTAGTCCCTTGAAAATTTTCATGTCAAACTTTAACCTCTCCATTTAATTCCTTTCAAATATTAGCCTATCAATTTAATCATTCCTTCAAATTAACCTATAATTAAATGCTTTTATTCCCAATTGGCCACTAATATGCCACAATTACAAATTAACCCCAAATTAATATCTTTTACTTCAATTACATCCTCAATTAATATTAAACCATACTCTTTTATTTTATTTCCATGCAATTAACATAATAACTTGATAATTTAACCCCCTAACTTAATCACAAAAATATTAAATTAAATTAGGGTCATGTTAGGGGCCTTACAACTGAGAAGTGTATGGCCATACCAAGATGAAATAATGAGTAATCAATATTTATCTGAGAGTTCAGTGTCACTGGAATATCAGAAAAGGAATTAATATATAAGGATGACTAGTTTCATACCTTATATTAATTTTGATATTTAATGGTAAGGGACTATGCAAAATTGCATTCGGTAACTAAATGCCATTTGCATTTTCATTTAATTTGGAATGCTATAATATCTTGCTAGAGAATATATATAGCCTTTGAATTAATTTATTAATTCATTGACAATATTAAATGGACATATAGAATCTCACACAAAGCATTGGGCTTAAAATATTTAAATAGAATATTGGGCATTAATTTGGGCTTTTATTTAAAGTCAAATTAATGTAAAGGGTATTAAAATTGCTAATTGGACCTTGGTCCATGAGAGAGGGAAATTCAGCCTATGTAGATTTAATTTCAATTAATTAATTATCTTAGATTAATTAAGTTAATTGGGTATTAAATCCTAAATTTTATTTGAATCAAAATAAATTAATTAAATGGGAGATAATGTGACCAAAAATCCAAGATAGAATCGTAAAGAATTTTGATAACAATAAATCCCTAATAAAATGATTTGTTTTGATTAAATGTCTTATGTTTATTTTAAATTAATTTGAATTTAAATTTAAAGGAATTTGATTTAATATATGTCACTTAATTAGGAAGTGATGGAGGCCAAATTTACTACCTAAAGATAGTAAATTTCGGCATTCACACTTGACCTAAGCAAAAGATATATATCTATGAACAAAAAAGAAATAAAACCCTAGGCATTTTTCTTGCTATGTCTAACTCTTGGCCAAAATACACAAGGTTAAAGAATTCTTTCTTGTTCTCTTGTGTTCTTGGTCAGTAATAGCAACGTAAAAGAAGAACAAGATCAGATCTTGTGTCTTAAATCCATTCCCATTGCCAAATATTTTAAACATGGAGCTAACACTCTATGTTTTAAGCCTTCCTTACAATTGTGTGTGTGAACAAAGAGAGGAGTGGCGTAAAGGCTCTTTCTTTGGCATTGCTGATCAAGAACTAAAGCATATAAGTTTATCCTATTTTTTGGACATCAACAAAATCAACATTTAAAGTGCATCTAAGATTGTAAGTTTCAAAACCCTAAAATTGCATGTTTTCGATTCTTGTTATGGATTGCATGGTATGTATGATACATTTTATTATTTTTCCGCTGTGTGATCATCATGTATATGCCATTTCAAATTCCATCAGTGGTATTAAAGCCCAAACATTCTTATTTTATTGCTTTATATGCATTAAATATTTATGCAAAAATCATTCGTTTAAAAACATGCATTGCTGAAATTTTTTGTTTTGAGTTTTTTGCATTGTTTTGGTGTAAAACCTATTTTAAATGAGTAGATAGGTATTATAATTATTATGACATGTTCAAATACTGTCATAAGATGTTCTTTGAGCTGTTCATGGTCGCGTTTAGTTATAAATACCTATTGGTACATGTTAATCTTGAAACTAGGTGCTAGTTTGCATGATATGTGTTTATTTAACAACTAGTTTTCAAAATTAAATGTATAAATGTGTTTGGCATGTTTGTAAGTAATTTTTTAAGATTAATAACAGGTCTTGACATATTTTAAAATTGGTTTTAATTCTAGTCCATGAAAATTTAATTGATTAATTTTAAAATCACTTAAAACTATGACTAGTTTGTGTTTGTTGCATATTTAATCAACATTGTTTGTTTTGTTTTGATTAAAATAAAAAAAAACACATTTAGATCGATCTGAATAAAACCTTAAATCAATTTTTATGACCTTATTTAAACTATTAAAGGGCTCATAAAATCGTTTTAAGTGTTTGTGCATTTTTGTGACATTATATGAGCATTAAACAACTAGTTTCATTATTGTTTGTTTCTTTTAGTATGAATGCCATGTATGATATATGTTCTTCATGATTTTATGTTTTAATGCATGTTAGAACATATTATATGTATTTTTAATGTTAAGGCACTATATGACATAAAATTAAAAATGGAAAAATTGGAAATTATACTAGAGTTGATTTATGGCACAAATCTAACTAGTTAGTACTTTGGGCTTTTAAGAGAACTTATTCAATAAGAGGATTAGTCCATTGGGCTTCGGCCCAGGCCCATCATGGGGTATTCTCTTAAAAGTTCAAGTACACAATTTCAATTAATGGTCTTGGCTAAATTAATTAAAATTGGACTTTGTTTTATCCATGAATGTTATGTATATTTATTTGCTTGTTTTATATGATGAATGGATATGAATGGTGCATTCATTGGCCTTGGGTTTTTGTAATTAAATATGGCCTGCGAGCCATTATGTATTATTGTAAAAGTTTCATTTATTTCTTAGTATAGAATTTATTTGAAGACTTTGTAAATCAAGACGAAGTTCACCAGAGGGGAGAAACCCAACTCGAAGATTCTTATGTAATAGTATATAATCTTAGTTGTAGGTTTTTAGGCCCATGTTTGTCACGCTTTTACTTTATCCAATTGTATATATATGCATGCTATGAATGGATGACAAAGTGTATGCCATGTAATTCATAATAAAATGAATCCCTAAAATAGTAAGTCTCAAAGTTACCTTCCTAATTCGAAACATGTCAAGGCATCGATCATCGATCATGTAGACTAGGAGTCCTAGATGCACCCAATTATCTTTGTGAGGCATGGGTTGTGAATGTAGGTTGGACCTAACATGGAAAGGGATGTCTGAACCTAGGAAACTAATAAATGGGTTGTGCTATAACATCTTAAGATGTTAGCCCATTTGATCCAAGACTCATGTACTAGACATGATTGGAGTTTTCCTACCTAAGTAACTTGTTAGGTGTACAAGCACAGCTTGACTAATAAGTTATTGTGAAAAGTGGATCTTGGCCCACATTAAATCACTAACATGAATTATTTAAAGGGATATTAATTCAATTTGTGGGATTATAAATAAGACCTCATTTAATCTTGCTAAGTTTTTATTGTAAATTGAAAATGGCTTCTTCAAACAACAACTTTTCATTACGATCGGTCTCGAAAAAGGACAAACTAAATGGCACCAATTTCATAGACTGGTCTCGAAACTTTAAAATTTTTCTTAAGCAAGATAATAAGTTGTACGTTTTGGATGCACCCTTGCCTGAAAAACCTGCTAGGAACTCCGCTATGGTTCAAAATGAAACTTTTGAGACTAAGAAGAGCGACTCCAATGATGTGACCTATCTAATGTTGGCCACTATGGTGCCTGACTTGCAAAAGAAATTCATGTCCAACCCAAGCCTAAGGCACAAAAGCTCAAGGAGTGTGAGAGCACATGCTTCCACTACAACAAGATAGGGCATTAGATGAAGAATTATGCTCTCTTCAAGGAAGAACAAAAGAAGAATCAAGCCATGGCATCCGTTTTTGGTATTTTGATTGTTGAAATTAACCTTTCTATTTCTACCACTTGGGTATTGGATACCATTTGTGGTTCTCACATTTGTTCAAATGTGCAGGGGCTATGAAATAGGCAGTTACTTGAGAAAAATGAAGTTGACCTCCGTGTGGGGAATAGAGCACGAGTTGCTGCTGTGGAGATAGGTGACTATCAACTCACTTTACCTTTAGAACTTTGTTTAGATTTGAAAAATTATTATTATGTGCCTGCTATGAGCAGAAACATTATTTTAGTTTCTTGTTTGGATTTGGATGGGTTTGATTTTGTTATTAATAATGGTAATGTTCATAATCATTGCCAAGGCATTTCATATAGAAATTTCATTTTGTAAAATGGCCTTTATATCCTCGGTTTACAAAACAAAGAGTCCATATACAACATTAATACAAAGAGGGTTAAATCAAACGAATTGAACCCTACTTACTTCTGGCATTATCGTTTAGGGCATGCAAACAAAAAACACATTTCAAGACTCCATAAATCTGGAGTGCTTGGGTCATTCGACTTGGAATCTTATGACACATGCGAGTCATGTTTGCATGAAAAAATGACAAAAAGTCCTTTTAATAAGAAAAGTGAGAGGACTAATGACTTATTAGAGCTAATACATACCGATGTATGTGGACCATTAAGTACACAAGATATAGGTGGTTTTAGCTACTTCGTGATGTTCACAGATGACTTTAGTAGATATGGCTATGTCTATCTAATGAAGTACAAGTCTGAAATTTTTGAGAAATTCAAAGAGTTTAAGAACGAAGTAGAAAAATAACTTGGCAAAAGTATAAAAGCCATTTGATTAGATCGAGATGGCGAATACTTAAGCTGAGAGTTTGACAGTCATCTGAAGGAATGTGGTATTATTTCATAGCTCACTCATGCTGGAACACAACAATGGAATGGTGTATCTGAAAGGAGAAATAAAACTCTGTTGGACTTGGTTCGATCAATGATGAGTCAAGCAAATCTTCTTGTCTCTTTTTGGGGTTATGCATTAGAAATTGTTGTGTTTCTACTAAACCGTAATCCAACTAAAGTAGTTGAGAAGACACCATATGAAGTATGGACTGGGAAGAACCCAATATGTCATTTCTCAGGATTTAGGGCTGTGAAGCACTTGTTAAGAAATTAACATCCGATAAATTAGAGTCCAAATCCACTGTTTGCTTGTTTGTGGGTTATCCCAAAGAAACAAAGGGATATTACTTTTACTCACAAGCCGAAAAAAAAGTATTTGTTGCTCACAAGGTTGTTTTCTTGGAAAAGGAGTTCCTTTTCAAGAAAGACAGTGGGAGTAAAGTAGAACTTGGAGAAATTCAAGCGCCACAAACTCCTATAGAGGATGGGTTGGAAATGGGATCAAGTTCACAACAAGTTGTGGAACTAGAACCCATTGTACAAGAACCTAGAAGGTTCGGTAGGGTACGTCGGGAGATTGACAGATACAGATTTCTAACCACCGATAGTAACACTATTGAGTTAGTAGACCGTGAGGATCCTACTACCTACCAAGAAGCTATTGAGAACCCAGACTCAAAAAATTTGCTTGAAGCGATGAAATTCGAGATGCAATCAATGTACTATAACCAGGTTCGGACCTTGGTTGATCCATTGAAAGGTGCTAAGGTAATTGAATGCAAGTGGCTATTTAAACTCAAATCTGATAAGACCTACATAGGTAGACTAGTAGCAAAAGGTTTTTGGCAAACTCATGGTGTAGACTATGATGAGACCTTTTCGGCTGTAGTCATGGTTAAGTCCATTAGGATCTTGCTTGCCATAGCTGCATATCATGATTCTGAGATATGGCAAATGGGTGTCAAAAATGCTATCCTTAACAGAAATTTCTTGAGGATGTGTATATGACACAGCCTGAGGGTTTTGTCAATCCCAAGCATCCTAAAAAGGCTTGCAAGCTTCAAAAATCCATTTATGGATTAAAACAAGCATCCTGAAGTTGGAATCTTCATTTTGATGAGGCAGTCAAAGAATTTGACTTCGTCAAGAACGAAGATAAGCCTTGTGTACAAGAAGGTTAGTGAGAGCATAATAGTATTTCTCATCCTATATGTGGATGACATCCTTCTCATTGGGAATGACATTCCAACATTGCAAAAGGTTAAGCAATGGCTGGAGAAGTGTTTCTCAATGAAAGACTTAGGTGAAGCCGAGACAATACTTGGTATTCGGATCTATAGAGATATCGAATTGGCTCTTGGGACTAAATCAAGAAAAGTACATAGACAAAGTACTAAAGCATTTTAGCATGGGAAACTCAAATAAAGGGTACACACCTTTAGCTTTGGTAGTTCCTTTGACTAAAGAACAGTGCCCTAAAACCAAAGAGGAAAGCGACAACATGAGTAGCATCCCATATGCATTTGCTATTGGATATATCATGTATGCTATGTTATGTACTAGATTGGATGTTGCTCATGCACTAAGGTTAACAAGTAGGTTTCAGCAAGACCCTGATGAGAAGCACTGGTTTGCTGTAAAGGGGATTCTAAAGTACCTACTAAGGACTAACGATCACTTATTGGTGTATGGTGGTCAAGAATAGCTCGTCATACAAGGTTATGCTGATGCTGCTTTTCAAACCAGCACTTAGGATTCAAGATCGCAATTTGGTTTTGTTTTTGTTTTGAACAGTGCTACTGTCAGTTGGAGAAGCTCGAAGCAAGAGATTGTTGCCGACTCAACTATAGAATCTGGGTATATTACAGAAAGCGAGGCTGCAAAAGATGCTGTTTGGATTAGAAATTTCATTTCTAGATTAGGAGTGGTCCCAAGCATCCTAGATCCATTAGGAATTTTTTGTGACAACAATGGGACCATCGCACAAGCCGTGGAGCCCCGATCACACCAGAAATCCAAACACATACTCAGGAGGTACCACCTGATCTGAGAGATCATTGATCATGGGGACATCAAGGTTAGCAAGATAGCAAGAGAAGACAATTTAGCATATCCTTTGATGAAATAGTTGTGTCCAAATCTACACGAAGCTCATTTGAGAGCATTCAGTCTTAGGGCTATGCCCGATGGGACTAGTGCTAGTGGGAGATTGTTAGTGTAAGCCCTAGCCCCAATACATTTTTCTAAAGCATTTAATTTAATAAATGAGGCATTTGTTTTATCTATTGTATTCCTGTGCATTTCAATTGATAGAACTATCCAATAATGTTGTTTCAGTTTAAGTTATCATGTGTGACGCACATGGTTATAAGACCTTGAAACAATAGAGACTTCATTCTAAATATCCCTAGTCAGTCATTGTTATGGAAATATCAAATGAATCAAGGCTAGTATGCTCTCTCTGATAAGTTGAGCTCTATCAAATGGATTATAAGGACACGAGTGTCAATTAGAGATCATAGATACATGTTTAGAACATGGTATCTGGATTCGATCCATTCATGAGAACACTATATAGTACAAGTCATAAGTGTTTCTCATGTGCAAGTTTTGCATTGGAGTTCTTCGACCTAAAATCTCTATGAAACTCTTTATGAATTACTATATACTTTGACATACACCTAACGTACTTGTAACAGGGTGACAAGTATGGGTATGCATTGATTCATGTTAGAGAGCATGAGAGAAGTGAAGGTATTACCCCTCTCAATAAGATAGAAATTATCATCGACCACTTAATCAGTGAATTGAGAAGTGTATGGCCATGCTGAGATTAAATAATGAGTAATCATTATTTATCTGAGAGTTCAGTGTCACTGGAATATAAAGAAAGGAATTAACATATATAAGGATGACTATTTCCATGCCTTATATTAATTCGGATATTTAAGGGTAAAATACTATGTAAAATTGCATTAGGTCACTAAATGCCATTTGCATTTATATTTAATTTAGAGTGTTATAATATATTTTTAGAGAATATTTATAGCCTTTAAATTAATTTATTAATTCATTACCAATATTAAATGGACCTATAGGATCGCACACAAAGCATTGGGCTTAAAATATTTAAATAGAATATTGGGCATTAATTTGGGCTTTTATTTAAAGTCAAATAAATGTAATGGGTATTAAAATTGGTAATTGGACCTTGGTCCATGAGAGAGGGAAATTCGGCCTATGTAGATTTAATTTCAATTAATTAATTATCTTAGATTAATTAAGTTAATTGGATATTAAATCCTAAATTTTATTTGAATCAAAATAAATTAATTAAATGGGAGATAATGTGACCGAAAATCCAAGGTAGAATCGTAAGGAATTTTGGTAATAATAAATCCCTAATAAAGTGATTTGTTTTGATTAAATGTCTTATGTTTATTTTAAATTAATTTGAATTTAAAATTTAAAGGAATTTGATTTAATATATGTCACTTAATTAGGAAGTGATGGAGGCTGAATTTACTACCTAAAGATAGTAAATTTCAGCATTCACACTTGAGCTAAATAAGAGATATATATTTATGAACCAAAAAGAAATAAAACCCTAGGTGTTTTTCTTGCTCTCTCTCACTCTTGGCTGAAATACACTAGGGAAAATAATTCTTTCTTGTTTTCTTGTATTCTTGGTCAGAAATAGCAACCTAAAAGAAGAGCAAGATCAGATCTTGTGGCTTAAATCCATTCCCATTGCCAAATATTTTAAACATAGAACTAGCACTCTAAGTTTTAAGCCTTCTTTGCAATTGTGTGTGTGAACATAGAGAGGAGTGGCATAAAGGCTATTTCTTTGGAATATTTGATCAAGATCTGAAGCATATAAGTACATCCTATTTTCTAGTCATCAACAAAATCAAGATTTAAAGTGCATCTAAGATTGTAAGTTTCAAAACCCTAAAATTGCATGTTTTCGATTCTTGTTATGGATTGCGTGGTATATATGATCAATTTTATTATTTTTCCACTGTGTGATCATCATGTATATGCGATGTCATATTCCATCAGTGGTATCAGAGTCTAAACATGCTTATTTTAGTGCTTTATATGCATTAAATATTTATTCAAAAATCGTTCGTTTAAAACATGCAATGCTGAAATTTTCTATTTTGAGTTTTTTGCGTTGTTTTGGTGTAAAAATAATTTTAAATAATTATATGGGTATTATAATTATTATGACATGTTAATATATTATCCTAAGACTATCTTAGAGATGTTCATGGTTAGATTTAATTATAAATACCTGATGGTACATGTTAATCTTGAAACTAGGTGCTAGTTTGCATGATATGTGTTTATTTAACAACTAGTTTTCAAAATTAAATGTATAAACATGTTTGGCATATTTGTAACTAATTTTTAAAGATTAATAACAGGTCTGGACATATTTTAAAATTGGTTTTAATTCTGGTCCATGACAATTTAATTGATTAATTTTAAAATCACTTAAAACTATGACTAATTTGTGTTTGTTGCATATTTAATCAACATTGTTTGTTTTGTTTTGATTAAAGTGGAAAAAATGTATTTAGATCACATATAAACAGAACCTTAAATCAATTTTTATGACCTTATTTAAACTATTAAATGGCTCATAAAATCATTTTAAGTGTTTATGCATTTTTGTGGCATTATATGAGCATTAAACAACTAGTTTCATTGTTGTTTGTTTGTTTTAGTATGAATGCCATGTATGATGTATGTTCTTTATGATTTTATGTTTTAATTCATGTTAGAACATATTATATGTATTTTTAATGTTTATGGGCTATATGACATAAAATTAAAAATGGCAAAATTGTAAATTATACTAGAGTTAATTTATGCCACAAATCTAACTAGTTAGTGCTTTGGGCTTTTAAGAGAACTTACTCAATAACAGGATTTAGTCCATTAGGCTTCGGCCTAGGCCCATCTTGGGGTCTTCTCTTAAAATTTCAAGTACACAATTTCCATTAATAGGCTTGGCTAAAATAATTAAAATTGGACTTTGTTTTATCCATTAATGTTATGTATATTTATTTGCTTGTTTTATATGATGGATGGATATGCATGGTGCATTCATGGGCCCTGGGTTTTTGTAATTAAATTTGGCCTATGAGCCATTATGTATTATTGTAAAAGTTTCATTTATTTCTTAGTATAAAATTTATTTGAAGACTTTGTAAATCAAACGAAGCCCACCGGAGTGGAGAAGCCTAACTTGAAGATTCTTATGTACTAGTATGGAATCTTAGTTGTAGTTTTTTGGGCCAATGTTTGTCACGCTTTACTTTATGCAAATATATATATATGCATGCTATGAATGGTTGACAAAGCGCACGCTATGAATGGATGACAAAGCATATACCATGTAAGCCATAATAAAATGAAACCGTAAAATAGTAAGTTTTAAAGTTGCCTTCCTAATTCGGAACATGTCAAGGCATCGATCATCGGTTACGTAGACTAGGAGTCCTAGATGCGCCCGATTATCTTTGTGAGGCATGGGTTGTGAATGTAGGTTAGACTTAACATGGAAAGGGATGCTCGGACCTAGGCAACTAATAATTGGGTTGTGCTATAACATCTTAAGATGTTAGCCCATTTCATTCAATAGTCATGTACGAGACATGATTGGAGTTGTTCTACCTAAGTAACTTAACTTGTTAGGTGTACAAGCTCAGCTTCACTAATAAGTTGTGAAAAGTGGATCTCGGCCGACATTAAATCACTGACGCAAATTATTTAAAGGGATATTAATTTGGTTTGTACGATTATAAATAAGACCTCATGTAATCTTGCTAAGTTTATTTTTCTAAATTGAAAATGGCTTCTTCAAATAACAACTTTTCATTGTGATCGGTCCTAGAAAAGGACAAATTGAATGGCACCAATTTCATAGATTGGTCTCAAAACTTGAGAATTGCTCTTAAGCAAGAGAAGAAGTTGTATATCTTGGATGCATCCTTGCCCGATGAACCTGCTAGGAATGCCTCTATGGTTCAAAATGAAACTTTTGAGACCAAGAAAAGCGACTCCAATGATGTGACATATCTGATGCTAGCCACTATGGTGCATGACTTGCAAAAGTAATTCACGGACCAAGAGGCTTATGCGATCATGGTGCACCTCAAGGAGATGTTCCAAGAGCAAGCTCATCACGAGAGATTCATGATAACAAAGGCCTTAATTTCTTGTAAGATGACTACGAGTACTCCTGTTAGTACCCATGTACTCAAAAGGAAAGGGTATCTTGATACTCTTGAGACGATTGAGGTACATGTACTAAAGGAATTAGCCACTAACTTGATCTTAGGTTCATTGACTGATGATTACAATCCATTTGTTATGAATTATAACATGCATGCAATGAACAAGAAAGTCACTAAGGTTCATGGGATGCATAAGAATGCTGAAGAGAACATTCGAAAGACTAATCCCATACTTATGGTTCAAGTGGGCATTAAGAAGGGACCTATAAGATCGCACAGAAAGCATTGGGCTTAAAATATTTAAATAGAATATTGGGCATTAATTTGGGCTTTTATTTACACTCAAATTGATGTAATGGGTATTAAAATTGCTAATTGGACCTTGGTCCATGAGAGAGGAAAATTCGGCCTATGTAGATTTAATTTCAATTAATTAATTATCTTAGATTAATTAAGGTAATTGAGTATTAAATCCTAAATTTTATTTGAATCAAAATAATTTAATTAAATGGGAGATAATGTGATCGAAATTCCAAGGTCGAATCCTGAGGAATTTTGGCAACAATAAATCCCTAATAAAGTGATTTGATTTGATTAAATGTCTTATATTTAATTTAAATTAATTTGAATTTAAAATTTAAAGGAATTTGATTTAATATATGTCACTTAATTAGGATGTGATGGAGGTTGAATTTACTACCTAAAGATAATAAATTTTGGCATTCACACTTGACCTAAACAAGAGATATATTTATGAACCAAAAAGAAATAAAACCCTAGGCGTTTTTTCTGCTCTCTCTCACTCTTGGCCGAAATACACAAGGGGAAACAATTCTTTCTTGTTCACTTGTGTTCTTGGTCAGCAATAGCAACCTAAAAGAAGAACAAGATCAGATATTGTGGCTTCAATCCATTCCCATTGCCAAATATTTTAAACATAGAGCTAACACTGTAAGTTTTAAGCCATCCTTGCAATTGTGTGTGTGAACATAGAGAGGAGTGGCGTAAAGGCTGTTTCTTTGGCATTGGTGATCAAGATCTGAAGTATATAAGTTTATCCTATTTGCTGGTCATCAAAAAAATCAAGATTTAAAGTGCATCTAAGATTGTAAGTTTTAAAACCCTAAAATTACATGTTTGAAATCTACCACTGTACAAAATGTTTGTCATGGAACCCTTGTTTCTCATAAAATTTACTAAAATGTCTCAAAATGATAGTAAAGCTTATTTATACCTTCTTGAATGTTTTATAGCATCTTTTCTTATATAAATGAACATAAGAGAGAGATAAGTAC